>CAHIKZ030002323.1:707500-717500 GCA_903632075.3 Acanthosepion pharaonis | reverse complement strand
TTAAATGGGAGATTTATTATTACTGGCATATATATATATATATATATATATATATATATATATATATATATATATGTGTGTGTGTGTGTGTGTGAAAATATATAAAAATAGGAAGGAACTGGTTAGGTAAATAATCCAAAGTCCCTTAGTATTTTAGTTATTATTTTTAAAAAATAGTGCTCGATACAAAAGTAGAGCATAAATATAATTATTTATTTAAAAATGATTCCAAATCGCTACATAAGAGGTCTCGTGTTTCAAAACAAGAGCCGAAAACTTCAATATAATCCTTTAAATTGAGTTGAAAGTAAAATGGGCTCCGTTCCATCTTCAAGCGAAATTTTTGTTGGAATAACGTATATCTGAAATTTACTTGTTTTAAAATTGAAATCAAAATCTCCATGGTAACAGCTAGGGTGAATTGTCTAAATATATATATATATATATATATATATATATATATATATATATATATATAAACCATTTGAAGTTATGAGGAGCAAAAGACAAAAATATCAGCCCAATTATTGAAAACTATTTGACTGAATTTTGTGTGGTAGGGCCTCAAAATCCACTAGATATTGGCCATTGTTTTTAAGAAAGTGTCAAATAAAACTTGTCTTTCACTTATAAGATTAATTTCAACAAGGTCCCAATGACTTTCCTTGCAAATAAAGACAGAAACAAAACTGACTAATGCTGATCATCTAAAAGTAAATGACTAAACATTGTAAGTTTTGATTAACTTCACTTGGTCATAACTTGGTAGTTCTGAGACATCTGGATGTAGCACATACCACTTGGTAAATGTTCCAGAAATACCAAATGTTCACTTACAAGCCTAAGGTTTTTGGCATTATAAAGCCTCTCTTTTAATGGCTTCTTATTTTGAGTTATTTTTCAATCTTCTGAAATTGATAATCTAAAAATGGCACTGCTTTAGGCATTAGAAGGATTGTGAATTTACCTAGAAAACATAGGCCTCAACCTAAATTAATGCTTGAGAATTTCAGATGAAAATAAAGTAGTACTAATAATAATAAACTACTCCAGATTTTCATGATGTGAATTTAATTTCCAACCTTGTTCCTCTTTCCCAAAATTAATAAAAACATTTGATTTGAAGATGTGGATTAAATCTGACAAAATGATTAAATAAGAAACAAGAAAACATTTAAAATTTAACATAATTAGCTTCATTCGAATTAATTTTTTGTTTTTTTTAATTAGTTGTTTTTATTTTTTTTTTATTATATTACTTGGTTGGATAGATGTGTTAATTTTATGGCATTAATCAAATATATATAAAGTGAACATTGAAGTCAACACTCAGAGGCAACAGGCTGTTTCGTTCTAGACACAATCGTCAGGCAGCATGACAATTGCATCTAACATGATATAGTCACCACTGAGTGTTGACTTCAATGTTCACTTTTATATTTACATACACTCTATCTCTGATATTGAGCACTTTATCCCATGAATATGGCACATCTTTAAATTATATTTCTTTATATATAATAATAATATTTATACGTGCCACAAGGTCCCCAAATGACCTTCTTCAGATTTTGAATTCCTAGTTGTCCTTCTCCTAGACCAGTTGCCATCCAAGGCTATAGAAGCCAGACTGTCCTGCTATTTACCCATAGCTGGTAGAAGAGGAGGATTCATACCTTTCCCAAGAGTATTAGCACGTAAGTGAATGTGATGGATTTGACTGGAATTTGAACTCTGCTCTCTGATTCCTCAATTCATGCCACTATCCATTATTCCTCTTATATATATATATATATATATATATATATATATATAAATTGAATGATAAAATAAACTGGAAATGCCTTATACCATAATGCCCTATTGACTTGCATATATAAACAGTTGAGCCACTAAACAATACACATTGCCTGAAGATTGTATTAAACAGTGTGTTGATTTCAGTGTCCAACTCTAATATTGAGCATTCTTCTCCCTATAAAGATGGCAAATTTTGAACTTACTTATATACCCAACTCCCTATTCCATTTTAAGATATTTTCACAAAATAACATTGGTAAGGATTGGAAGCCACTTTCTGTACTCGAAATTCAGTCCTCTAACAGTGAAGACAATATGCGTATATATAACGCCCTCTTTTTAGAGATTTACATATGAATTCATTGACACTTTTACAAACAAAAAATGTCTGGCAAAAAAACTAGTAAGTTTACTATCTATGTATGAAATATTACGTGTATTAATTTCAACTGCTGCTTTTTTTTTCTTTTTTTCTCTTTTCTTTTTTTTTTTTTTTTTTTTAACATAACATGAAAATATTAAAGCAGGTCTTTTTTATTATCTAAAATTTTTTGTCTGTCTGTTGGCTACATACCTCCTCACCCACAAATCTTGAGATATATATATATATATATATATATATATATATATATATATGTGTGTGTATGTATGCAAATAGGAGATAAATATTGTATAAACACTGAAATTCCCCCCCACACATACACACCCTGCTGATGAGATTACTCTTTGCTTATCCATTCAGAACTGGATTATTGCATCAGAGTACTTTGCTTTATCATAGGAAATATTTTTACTGATAAACAAATGTACAATGGAAATTTTCTTTTTTTTTTTTTTTTTTTTTAGATTGTCTGTTTTATTGCATATAAACACTGCTTCAAATATTGAAAAGTTCATTTGTCAACCAAGAGCTTTGTATATAGAACAAGTATTTTTGCCATAAGCATTTATCTTTGTTAGACTTTTTGTTTTTTTTTACTTATTTATTTTATTTATGATTACATTGAAAAAACAAAACAAACTGGGTGTTTTTCTTAATATTTTCCTGGATTAACCAAAGGCCACAATCCTGTATATAAATATAATTAAGTTTGCTCGTAACATATCCAGACTTTTTTTTTTTTTTTGTGCTTGCAGTAAAAACCTAATAGTATTCATTATTTACATTCAGGATGTTGTCCTCATCTTTATCACAATGTTTCAGCCGTTTAGTCTCCTGACCTTCATCAGATGCTTCACTAACAATTCTAGGTAACCTTCAAGAAATTTAAAACTGAACCCTTTATGCAATCTACTGGGATAGACTATTCTCATTGTCCATGTGTAGGGATACCTTGCTCTTATTTAGTAGGGCTAAGTTATTGCTCAACTCCGTTTCCATTGAGTCTGTCTGCATTACCTGACCCAAACAGACACAGTATTTAGGCTGGTCAGTCTTTCTTCAATTCAGATTTGACTCCTTATCACTTAACTTTTTCTCAAGACTAAAATGGCCATTTGAAATATCATGAACAAAATTAAGCAATAAAAATATTTTTATTTATTTATTTTTTTAATTTAGACACTTTTTTTTTTTTCCATATGTATGTAAAAAAAAGTAAAGTAGTAAAAAATGGGGAAACAAAGAAAAGAAACAGTCTTCTAAACTACATAATCAGTTTTCCTATATGGCAGTGAATGCTGAACAATTTCCTCACAGATGAAGACTTGAGGCAACAGAAATGTGGCTCTATACAAAGGTGCTGAGAATACCATGGATGGAGCATGTAAGCAATGAAGAAGTTATAAGGAAAAATTAAAGCAAAAAAGGATACCTATGTTTTTTTTGGGGGACACGATAAAGGAGTAGAACTTGGAGAATTTGACACTCAGAGAGACATATGGGGAGACAGTGAGTCACCTTTTTGACCAGCTTCTCTAAATAAATGGTGAAAAATTATAAATGTTACTAAGAGCCAGAAAGGATAGAAAGTTGTGGAGAGCTATGAACAACCATGTCTTGAAAGGACACAGCACATAGAAGAAATACTGAAACGAGTGCAATCCAAAAGGAGAGTACAGAAACTTTTTTTTTCCCCCCTTTAATATAAAATGGCTGAATATTTTCAAGGTACTGCATACCTTTTTTAATTAATTTGTTTTTATTGGAATTAAATAATTATAAAAAAAAGCAAAACAAATACCTATTTTTATTGTCTTCCGATTGCAAAATCTTAACAATCTGTTAGCTTTTTATCAAAGTGTAGAAATGACAATATTCTGTCACTGGTAATGCCATTAACTATCAGACAGAAACACAATGAAATTAACCTGAGGTCGTATTGCAATGACTTGTTCCAGTTGACAGTCCATAAAATTAACAATTCAGTGGCCCAACTCTGCTTTTCTAATAAAAATGGGGACCAAAAAATGTTTGAAGAATTTTGGTTTCTGAAAAGAATGGTCATGTTACTGGCTAACTTGGCCATTTATTAAAAGACTTCTGTAAAGTGTCTTTGAGAATATGGCTTTCTTGGTTGGAACTGTCTCTCGAAAGGTCAGGTGGAGAATTCATTTCTATATTATTGATTCTGGTTCTCCTTCAAGAAATAACAATCAATACTTGTTTTGCATTTTTCAAAATATTTTTGAAAAACTGAAATAATTGCTCTGACCTTGTTAAGTTTCCCCTTGACTGAAATATCTGAATATCAAATGTTATTAGTACTTTTTTTTTTTTTTTTTTATTATACCACCCCTCCCCACTTTTTGAATTTTTGTATCAAATATTTTGCTTTTGCTTTGTAGGAGCTGCTTCTCCCTTTTTCTCTGAAAACTTCCATACTTCTACCTCAAATTAATCATCTGTTTAGATTTTGTTTGAATAAGACCAATTTTCAGTATGCACACATCACTCATTTTTTAAATTAATTGCTTCTTGTAATACTTGGGGGCCATGAACTCCATTTCTTATTTGACCTCTGAATTTTCATCCACTTTTTAACAAATCGCAAGCAAAATATTGAAAATTTCTATCAACACAAACACAATAAAATGTAGGTTAATTGAATTTTCAGGTACCCTCCCACCACTGGTATTTTTTTATTCCAACAACAGATATCCTTCAGTTAGGCATACAATCCTATTACTTTCTGTAAAGCATTAATTTTGAATGAATGTTTACTTTCATTAAGATCTGGCAACTGCAAAGATTCTCAACCACCTACTTCATCTTTCTATGATTTTCAGATTTAAGCACAAAGTTTCACTATTTGACTGCAGTATTAGTATTGACTTTCATTGTCAATTTGGAGTGGCTTTTTGTTTTGACTTGTGTAAAAACACTTCAAATTCACTGAATTATCAACTTTTACAGGTGTGTAGCTAACAGATTTAGAAGAACATTGCCATGATTGAAGCAAGGGGATAACAGGAAAATTCTTTCCTTTTCAGCTTTGATTTAGTCTCTCTCTCTATCTATATATATATATATATATATATATATATATATATATATATATATATATATATATATATATAATAGAGAATTCTCTTTTTGAATTTGTAGGTCTGATGATTTGAATCTTAATTACAATGTAATAAATTATAACCATGGAATATTAGTGTTTGAGTCTTTTATATATATATATATATATATATATATATAGCATCTCTGGAGAGTTCCTGTGTATCCACCTCTGTTAAACCTGCTAGTGGACAGTTAATAAAATAGTGTTTTGTTTTGTTGGTTTTTTTTTTTTGGTTTTTTTTTGTTTTTGTTTTTTGATAACTGATGGTAATCAGCCTGGCAACTTTGTGATCTTTTGCTTTTGTCTTATTGCGTAGATATTTGTATTGTCTAACAAGAGATATCTTGGTGGTAAATATTTGAGAAGTCAAATCCTGACTCGACTTGCGGCTGGAAGATTGGTGCAAACTATTTAAACTATTTACATTGTTCAGACTGTTGTCCTCATCTTTGTCATATTCACAAAGTTTTGGCCATTCTACGCTCCAGCCAATATATGTTAGAATTTCAAACCGAGCCCTTTATTTAGTGCATGAGGGTAGATCTCTAGATATCTCAGTTTCAGTTTTCCCTTTAGTAACTCTTTAAGTTTTTTGTTCACTTCTGCTGCAGCCAGGTATTGAACTTGCAACTCACTTTTTGGATTACTTCAACCAATGCTTTTATCCACTTTTATGTTGATGCAAATTAATAAGGAAAGAGAACTGAGATTGACTCTTTCAGCGCAAAAATTTCTGTGAATTCTACAATGTCAAAAGGTATATTGCATAAACTTGTAGTCTTAATCTATTTCATCTGAAGTTCATACAGATTTCTAGAGCTTTGCCATCAAGCTTTCTGCAGCTTGTTTCAACCTTGTGTACAAATACTGAAGGAGAACAAGGACCCAACTCTGTTTTAGCTTTATGATAAGAAGTCACTGTCATATTTAAAAGGACCCAGTGGAATATAATGAGATGGAATAAACAACCAACTTGTCTTCAAAATCTTTGCTTCTGGTATCCAACACCTTTTGGTCAAAATGATATGTAACCCTATATCTTCAGCATTTGTTTTACTTATTCTGCTGTCAACATAAGTGGCAGCATTTTGTACTAATCTCTTTAATAGTGATGGACCTTGTGTGTCACCTTCTGATCCTTCAATCTACTTAACATTTGTACTTGGTGCGCCTTGAGTGCATTGAATTCATGTCTGAAGGATTTATCCAAATCATGATGGATCCTCTTCTTCATCGGTAATTCTATCAAAGAAGGCCTTGAGCCTCTGGGTGATATCAGATTGTAATTTTTGAACTTTGAATTTTGAACTGAACCCTTTATCTATCTCGGTGGATGAAATAAAGGGTTCGGTTTGAAATTCCAATCACCTGAAGAAGGCCAGAATGTACAACATCTGAGACATTGTGAATATGGCAATGAAGATGAGGATAACAGTCTGAATAATGTAAATAGTCATAATACCTCATTTCAGAGATATAGACAGATAATCTTTGATAGAATTCTTGCAACAATTTCGTTTGCAATTCAGAGCCATAATAGCTTGGTAGATCATGTCCAATGTTTCTTCTTTGTTTTTTGTAAATCGCTATAACTGCAATCAACTTGTTTCCAAATCTAACTTTGTGCTGCTGTCCAGCTTTGTTAGTAATTTTAAGATGTAATAAATTGGGTCATGCGATTGGTGCTAAAATGTTCTGAATATTAGTTTAAGATAGAATTAAACATTGGCAAAGATTCCATGTTGGGTTTGGAGTACCTTGATCTGTTAGAAGAGCTAAACTTTTTAAGGCTTGATAGAATCTTTTGTCATTATTGGCATCAGCACAGCTTCACTTTAAATGGAACTTTGGTTTTGACTCTAAGTGGTAGCTCAGCTTCCACAGAAAAAGCAGGTGTCTATGTGAGTTGATGTTGCTCTAATATAACTGAGTTATGTCCTCTAGCTTAGTAGAATTTAGTCTGTAAGACACTGTGTTGGGGTGCATTTACATTGGTTTTTAATCCATATTTTGTGATACATATTTCCTTTTCTGCATTGCTAAGAATGCCTTTCCAACTATCAGTCCTTGTCTAGTCTAGCTTGGTAAGCTGTTTACTTTAGTCTGGAACCAGAGTTTCTGTTCTGGATCTGCCTGAAAAGGATGTTATCTTATTAATCTCATGGTAAGCATCATGGATGTGTAGGTAGTATAACATATATTGGTATAGGAAGTAGAATGAGAGAGCTAAATACAAATTCCAGGCTAGTCTGTTGCATTCACTTTCTCACAAATTCATTTGGGAATGACATGGAAGCGTCTCTTCTCTTAGCTATGGTTTTAATAGAATAGACTGAGCTCTCTAGCCTTGTGTAGCAACCAGTCTACAAAGTAATACTCAATTCCAAACCATCTTTCTGAAAAAAATCCTGACAATTTGCTGATAATAAATTAAAGAATCTGGAGAGCCATGATCATTTTTGTCCTAGAAGTACATGGAATTTTCTCTTTTTTTTTTTTTTTTTTTTTAAATGTCAAGGCAATTGAGTTCCTAGTTCTACATCACAGAAGCACTTCACTTTTTGCCTTTCTTAACTCTTAGCATACGGTCTGTATCAGGACCTTTCAAAAATGTACACCTCACTAATTACAAAAAGATCAATATCTACTATTACATATTCCGGTATAATTAGTGTAATGCTGGTGTCTCTTTTGCAAAGTTTAGTTCTTTCATTTCTTTCCATCCTCCCTGTTGATTGTCTTTTATTTATTGTTTACAGGTTAGTCTCAATGGATCGTAGGAAAACCGTCAGACTTGTATAATTGTTCAATAGTGATCAATGATTGATATGGAATTTTTGAAAACCAGTTTGTTGTTAATGTTTTGCTTTCAAGACCACTGAAAAAAAACTAAGGAAAAAATAGTTGCCATGGCAACCCTCCTAGTTATAGTGTGGTTAATTTGAAAAATTTTTAATGTTTAATAAGATTTAAAAGTAAATATTATTGAACAAATCATTGAGATTTGTACATAGAAAATATTTTAAAATGAAATGTAAATATGGATATTTTGCTATTGTAAACTACAATAAATAAAAGAATTTTATGAGAAAAATAAAGCCTTTATATTTAGGTGTTAAAAATATAGAATTTAATGAAAATTTATAATTAAAATAATTTCTTTCATTTTATTTAATTAACATCAAAAACCTTGAAAGCCATCCTTAGAGTTGCATCGAAGAATTATTATTCCGATAAACACATCTTGTATAAGAAAAATGGAAATTGAAAAAGAATAACAAAATGAAATGCTACAGAGAATCTCATTGAGAAAAAAAAATAAGGAAAAGGACAAATGACTTCATTAGAAAAATTAAAAATTTTTCTGTACATGCTTGAGGGGTCAATAAGGGATCAAAAATTGTATGAAGAGGTTGATGGTCTAAAAGAAATTTTGGGGCTCCTGATGTAGATCATAGTAAGTTATTCCTTGTTTAAAGGTTTAAAAAATAATCTCTCCTTTCCAAGAAGTCAGTGGTTGATGGAACAAATAATGTTTCTTAGCTTGGCACAACTATCAAAACATTTTATTTTTTATTTATTTATTTATTTATTTATTTTTTTTGTGTGTGTGTGTGCTATAAAAGAATTTTGTTAAAAGCTGACATTTTCATAATCTAATAATCTTTCTAATTACATTTTTAAATGGATCTTGTTTGAATTTTTTTTTTTTTTTTTTTTTGTACCTATAATTGGCTTTTACTTATTGGCTGATTTACAAATATACTGAAAGAATTGGAAAAGTTGACATCCGACTCTGTGTCATTATGTAATACCTTTTTACGTTCACTCCCATCAAGAAACTAGATGCAAATGTCAGTTAAACTTTCAATGTAATTGATTCTCAAGTTTTCTATTGTGTACTGTATAATTCTTAGACTACTTTCTGACCTGATAAATATGTAGATCAAATATTCAAGAAGCCTGTGTGATGTAGAACTAAACTTTTTTTTTTTTTTTTTTTTTTTTTTTTTTAATTTATTAATACTGCAATCAAACAGTGGTGTGTTGTGTTTAGAATAATAAGTAATTTACGTCATCTATTGAACCGTTTTCCCCCTCTTCCTCTATTCACTTAACCTAAAATAACACAGAATTATAAAAATATTGATTCTGGTTTACAGGAAGAATGAATCCTTTCCATGTGTTAGTTTGATTTTTATCTTGGATTATAATTATTAACTTTGATGTTGCAAATAATTAGGGATCAAACTAAAGATCAAATCTGATTGAAAGATTCTAGTTCTGTATTATCTGCAAATTGCCATGATTTCTTGGGACAGATAGTGGGGAGTGGTTTCTCATTATATGGATGTCATGCAAGAGGCCAAACCCATTCAGAAATGTCTAACCTGTCTGCTCTATACAAAAATTCAATGGTTAAAAATTGCTTTGAAAGAGCAAAACCTATGAAGTCTCTGTGAAGACCACACATCTTCAAACCTTATGAACTGGTGCTAAAAAAAAAAATCAATGAAAGAACTGTATCAAATAACAGAAACAATATCACTTGAAGACTTTCAACAACTGCAACAACTAAAATGGATAGAACATGTTCTCCAAAGAATAAATAATCCTATAATGATATTGATGTTCCACACTACTTCAAACAAAATGTTAGGAAAGAAACCTGAATCCATACTAGAAAGAGA
>CAHIKZ030002323.1:647500-702500 GCA_903632075.3 Acanthosepion pharaonis | reverse complement strand
TTCTTATACTTCTTCTTCTTCTTCTTATACTTCTTCTTCTTATACTCATTCTAATTTCTTCTCATTCTAGTTTCTTCTCATTCTAATTTCTTCTCATTCTAATTTCTTCTCATTCTAGTTTCTTCTCATTCTAGTTTCTTCTCATTCTAATTTCTTCTCATTCTAATTTCTTCTCATTCTAATTTCTTCTCATTCTAATTTCTTCTCATTCTAATTTCTTCTCATTCTAATTTCTTCTCATCATCCTGAATCTTCAAATCTAATGTTTTTAATCTATTATGTTAATGTGTTTTTTTGTTGTTTTTTTTTTTTTTGTTTTATCATGTTATGTCTCTTTTAAACCTGTTCTTTTATTGTCCTGTCATTAATGTTTTTTTTTCTTAGACTCTTTCCCTCTCAGTAACCCCTTGTAGAAATGCCTCAGTATGCTTGCATAAAGTCCTGTTTAAATGTACTTCATGTGTAAGTGTCTGTTACTCATGAGTACTATGTTGGTTGAATATAAAGCAATATTTACTAAAAGAATCTTTGACATGACAAGTTTACATGCAAATTGAAATTCAATTGTAAGAAAGCAATAAAGCTTTATAAGCAATATCTTTGCAGAATAAAATTTGGGAGTATTTGTTTTTTATTTTTTATCATGGTAGTCAGTAAATGGTGAGAAGTCTAAAACTCAGTACATATTCGGTATATCAGAATTTTGGTTATTCTCAAAACTGAAAGAGGTTTTTATACACTATTTCTTTGGGATCAAAAGTAAAACAAATTTCCTTCATAGACAGAACGAAAGATAAAATGTTTTGTGGAGAAATATGTAGCAATATATGGCAACTGTTGAAAAATAAACTTTCACTTTTGTAGACAAATAAATTGACTTAGAATGAAACTAGTATTAAAATTATCTTCTCTAAAACTTGTCTTCTAGGATCGGAAACCTTATTTATCAATAAACCCTAATATGTGCAGAACCTGTCAGAATAGAAGTGAATCTTTCTTGACCACTTTCAATTGAATAAAGTACTTTCGCTTCATGACACATGCAAAGATTATAAAATAGTGCATTTTTACATTTTGAAAAAATGTTTCTTGTCTTGGTTATTTGTAGCTTCTCTGATGACTATATCATGAAAGAGGAAGCTGCTTGCCTTGACCTTATTGACCTCTGCAAAAGTAGGTCAATAGTAAACATGCTATTACACTAATTATGTAAAAGCTGGTAGCTAGTCATGTTAACCACTGGTCAGCAAGAAATCAAGGCAATCTGTATCTTATCTAACAATGAATATGTTGTTCTCTTTTCTACTCTTATCCTTTCTCTATAATTAATACAACTCTTAACTCTTGAATATCATGATTAAAAGAACTAACCAAATTCCATGTTGAGGTGCTAAAGAAGTACTAATACATAAAGATCTTAACTCACAGACAAAGTAGAATTCTGTGATTTTTCTTCTACTTGTACCAAAATATTAACCTAAAAATTCTAATCATGTTCTTAAATAGCCTTGTCATATTGAAACTTTGAGATTAATGGCAGGCATGCCACCAAGCCATTCAAAAATATCTCAGCTATCAGGCGTATGCAATCACTTTCTCAGACTAATGGTTAAAAATGGCTTTGAGTGAGCAAAGCATGTAGGTCTTAGTAAGGACCATGCTTCTTAACACTATAAAATCACTAAGAATGTTACTAAATAACAGAAACCAGGTACTTTGAGGACTCTCAATAACTACAACAACTAAAATAGATATGAAAGAGAATGACATCCATCAAGATGTTGACAAAAGGTTAGGAAGAAAGTTCCCATCAAGACTGGAAAGAGTGATAAGTTAGGGAACATGAGGAACCTATTTTCTTGAAAAAATTGTTTTAATAGGAAGTTTTTATGAATTTCACTCAAAAGTAGTACTGCTGGCTATTTGGTCAATGAACACCAAATGTTTCTTTATAAGGAAACAACTAATATTGAATATTACCATTGCTGAGGTATTGAATAAATGAGTTTAAATAACTGGCAGGGGTTAAATAAATAAAAAAATGGGCTTATGCAAGTTAAACTAACCAACCCTGAAAATTTCACTATGTTTATTTTCTATTAGTTATGGTTAGCTTTATTTTCTGATAATGTAAAAATCGGTAAATATAGAAAAAAAGAAAGTTGTTTTAAATGAGAGGCTACTCTCCATCAAAACTAGTGTCGTTTTAAATGAAAAGCTATTCTGCATCAAAGAGATTAAATAAATTGTTTTGATTGAATAGCAGACAAATTTTGCACTGAAATCTGGACATACACAATATCTATCTTTAACATTGAATTAATATGTAAAACATTTTGTTACTCAGGTACAAAAGTTTCAAATTGACTAACGGGTCCATGTTTGAACTGATCATTTTGTGAGATTAGAAAAATAGCCTCTTCAAGTGTAACATGCAAACTGACAATACAAGCAAGTTTCTGGAGCCTTTACATGTTGTTTATGCTTGTCCATTGATCAATATGGTTTGGTATCTACTTACATAAGCTACAGTCCTGAATTTCTGGCTAGAGGATTTATCAGTACCTGCTGTCAAACTAATGTCCTCATTTCTGTTATATTTCAGCTGTTGTGCTCTCCAGCCTTCTTCAGGTGTCTATCAATCCAGGTAATATTCAGGGTATTTGAACAGTACTAAAGCAGACAAGATATCTCTAAAGATAGCTTGGAGGAGAACACTCAACTCCCTCCATAGATAATATAAAGAGTTCAGTTTAAAATTACTTGAAAGTTGTTGAGGTTTTGAATAAATGAGTTTTCTAAAGAAAACTTCGATTTACGACAGTAACTGTTACCAGAAATCTGGGGACTTGTCTAACTTGTGCTTGAATTGGATGAAAAAAGGTTTCTTCTGAATAACCACCAATTTCTCCCCCCCCCACACACACACACACTTAAATTTAATATCATGTGATGCCAACTTCTGGTTGTGGAAACAATTAAGTCATTGTATTTGAATGAATCTGGAACAGATTATTTCTGTTGATTATTTACATCATTTAGACCGTTGTCCTCATCTTTGTTGGCATATTTACGACTCTGACCTTCTTCAGGTGATTGGTATCTTGAACTAAATTTTTTATTTCCTCCTCTGGAGTAGATTGTTCTAGTTTCACATGCCATGCTTTTTCCAGATGTCTCTGTACCAGTTATCTCCCTTTTACTCAACTTTCCAACTTTTCGTTCTCCTCAGCTGTAGCCAGGTATTGAACTCACATATCCAGAAAAGGCATAGCATGTGGAACTAGAAAAATCATCACCCGTGGATGAAATAAGGGGTTCAGTTCGAAATTCCTGTCATCTGAAGAAGGCCAGGGCATTCAACATCCGAAATGCCATGAATATGGTAACAAAGATGAGGACATTAATCCAAATTGTGTAAATAATTACAATACCTTATTTCAGAAATATTCTCTTGACTCTTCAACAATACTTTTTTGTCATATTCTTCACAAAAGACAAATAGTTTATCAGTTAATATTCATATTTTAACTACTGTCCTCCTCTTTTTCAACTGTTGTGCTCACTGGTTTGTTCGTTTTCAGTTTGTCAATCCACATAACTTTCAGGGTATTTCAAACTTAACCCTTTATTCAATCTATGAGAGTTGATTGTTTTCTTTCTCCTAGTCAGGTTTAGGGATATTTCCCATCTTCTAATTTTGCACTGATCAGTTATTGCTTGCCCTAATTCCATGGCCCAGGGATTGAACTTACAATTACTGTTACCAAATTCCCAAACCAACAGTTTAATCCACTAGGCTATTGGGACAATCCTGGGTTTGTAACTTGAAGCCTTAAACCTAATTTACCTGTTGCAGTCATGCTTGTTTCTATTTTCTTATTGCTGCTGCTGTTGAAGTTTTGATGTCATTTCTCTTTATTAATGTCTCCTATATTGTATTTATTTCTATAATCGGCCTATTTCTTTCATTGTGACCTGGATCAAAGGGTTAAGATCATCCAGCATATTTGTACAGCTTCTTAATTAGGCCAGAGTATGGAGGTGTCTTATGTATCTCAGCTATACTGTTGGGTTTAATGATGCCATTTCCTCAAAGTATTCCATGTACATGTTCAACATCACTGGTGGCAATGGTGAACCTGTTGTCAAACCTTTCTCCTGCCAGTAAATGTCAGACTCTAGTTGGAAGAATATTGTGTATACAATATTAACTTTTCTATCAGGTAAATGGGCCAAGTGGTTAGAACGTTCACATTCTGATAATGGGACCCGGGTTCAAATCTCACCATGGTTGAGTTGTCAGGAAGGAAACTTCCTGATGTTATTGAACTGGAGGGAGCCGATCCCAATGTGCGGCACCTCTTGGAAAGTGCCTGAAACCCATACGACAAGTTGACCTAATCCTTGTGAGTGAAATTGGGTAGAAAGAACCCATGGGTACTGTTGATTGCTGTGCTAGCACAGTCACAAGTCATCATGGCTGAGGGCTTGAGCGTACTGGCTTTGTTCAAATAGTTCATCATGCTAGATAACACACTCTTTCCAGAAACTGTAACTAAGGTCTGCTCAGAATAGTTGCAGTATAAGCCAAATGGTAGCTGTTGAATAAACACAAATCTGCCTGAGCAAGTGACTGCAATAGGGATCAGCTAGCCACTCTAGGAGACAGGTATCCTCAAATACAAGTGGCCAGCTATACATAAGGTTATATGTTAATTTTTTGGGTTTTATTTTAATGTTTCTTTCAGTCTGAATTTCTGGGATAAGGAGTTAACATTATTTACGTTATTTACACTTAAGCTATTATCCTCATCTTTGTTGTTATCACAATTTTTTGCCCACGGCTAGAACATTCCCTGGCTTTTTATGATTTTGAATAATTCTTATGTTCCTGTCTGAATTTCTGGTAATGAGTTACCATTGTTTATATTCAGACTACTGTCTTGACCTTTATTATCACAACCTGAATAGTTGAACCTTAGGCTGCAAATTCTAGGTTCAGGATTATCTGATCCTTAATGCTTTGATTTATGAATTTGGAGGATAGAGTAATTGGACTGGTTAGGGGTAGACTCTAAATAAATGGCAAATTCTCTCTGTGTGTCTGAAATCCCTCTAACTTGGTCCACATTTGCTCTACATAGATGTATTATACCTTTTTGGAAGCAGGATGATCCCAGGATTGAAAATCTGCCTTTCATCTGGCACTTGAACATCCAGAATTGTGATATGTGTCCAAATGAAGATGGAACAGTTAAAATTCACATTTTAAAATAACTGAAAAATAATTTAAAGTTTTTAATTGAACAGACACAAAAGCTTTGAATTTTGAATTTTTTTTTCCAAATTCAGTTTAAAATGTCTCCAAAACTTTGAATTGAGGAAATCAATTTTATTTCTTCAAAATGACAATGAGGTTTTGCAGTTCTACAGAGTTTGTGATTTGAAGAAATCAATTTTCAGCCTGATTGGAATTTTGATCCAAATCGATCTTTTGGCCCGAATAGCACTTATAGCCCAGATCAGAGTTAGTTAGCTTTTGAAGTTCCTTGGAGTAAGTTGTGGAATTTAGTTATTTCTTCAAAATTATCATTGCTGTTTTCTAAGCTAGACTGGAGGTTCATTTTGTTTTGGGCTAGACCCAGTTAGCTCTCTGTAGGAGGTAGCTTAAATGTCCACATGGTGTACAGCTTTTAAGATGGTACTAAATAAAGAACAAGACAAAATATCCCAAGACATTGGAATGAGAACATTCTAGTTGCTGTAGATTAAATAAGAGGTTCAGTTCAAAATTCCCTGATGGTTACCTAGTATGACACCTAAGCAAATAGATCACAACATCCGGAAAATCATGATGAAGATATTAGTCTGAATTTTTATCACTTTAAATGTTATTTTTAATTGATACTATATTTGAGTAGATGTACTATTTATTAAACAGTATTTTATTTTCACCTACTTGCCTGAATATTCAAGAAATCTTATTAAAGAAAAATATGCCCTCCAGCAGAATCTGAACCTTTTCCCCAACATTTCCAGAAGAAACCATCACAAGATCTGATGTGCTTTTAACTTACTCTACTACAAAGAGGGTTGTCAATTAAGAGTGCATCATTTTCCTTTAAGATTTCTTGAATATTCTGGCCCATAGATAAAAATAAAATACTGTTTAAAAAAAAAAATAAGCTAAGCATCTATTCAAATATCCACTAAAAATAATGTTTAAAGTGATAAAAATGTCCAATTTAATAAATAATCTATTACTTTAGAAACTGCATTCGTCTGAACTTACATTAAAAAAAAAAACAGAGAGCTAGAAGAAATGTTTATTAAATACCATATTTTGCAATTATTGTCCTAAAACCTGTATTTTTTTTTTTAATCTGTTGTGTATTCAAAATAAGGACATGTATTGTCATTGTTCAGGAATAAAGGCAAGTCTTACTGAAAAAAATATGGCTACTGGGTCTAGAATACTTTTAAATTTGTTGTAGGTTTGCTTTCCATACTTTAATCATAGTTTATTTTTTGTTTTTTCATGTGTAATTTGGATAAAAATCCAAGTTATTAAATATTGCATTGGCTGTTAATGTTGTTTTCAAATGTACTGTATTGATTTCATAATCGATTGTTGTTTTAAAGGCATCTGAGCTGAGCAGGTTGGCTTGAAGTAGTTTGTCTGCAAAGTGTTTTTTTTTTTTTTTTTTTTTTTTTTAAATTCTGATGTTTCCAGCCTGGGATTATTTGAATGACAAATATTTATATTTAATTTATATTTAGCGAACCCCCCCCTTTGCAAACCTTGGCTTTCTCTTCACTGACTATCCATATTTTTTTGTTATTGACGCTAATTAGAAGAAACTGTCCATCTGGACAATCCTATTCAGTTATTTGGCTTCATTCTTGCTGTTCAGCTCTTGACTCATTCACAATTGGACAATATCCCTTTGTGTGTGTGTGTGTGTGTATATGTGTGTCTGTAAAGTGGCTCTTCACTCTGAAAAGTTTTTTTTTTCTTTTTCTTTAAGGAAATCAGTTTCTCAACAGGGAATGAAATGATTGTGTTGAGTGTATGGCATAACAAATGAGAATTTTATTTATGCTTCCTAAACTCTTACAATTTCTCTTCTTTGGATTCATTCCAGAATCCTTCTTTTATATTCTGAATTTACAGGAATCTCTTCCCTCTTTGACTCCTTCAGTTTCTGCTCTATGATGTCAAGTTGTTCCTTAAAATCTAATTGATCCTGGAAAACAAAAGTCTCCATCTTTTAAATATTGAGTAATCAATGTTTTCTAAGCAGAACCATTTTGAATTTCCTGATAATTGCTCTCTGAGTTCTGCTACACAAAAGCGCCAATTGTTAAACTTTGTTTATTTGCACTGCTTCCCACTTTGATTCCATTCATTAGTCATACTCTGATTTCAATTAAACTTTACCAACAAAAGATTACAAGTTTTATCTGAGCTAGAACTACCTCAATTCTACATATTACTGATTGTTATGTCTTAATTAAAAATTCAGAGCTGAGAGCTTGCTCATTTTTTTTGCTCTTTTCTATTATTTGAAATGTTATGTCTAGTGGATAAGAATGTTTGAATAGACATCCCTGGTTTTTTAAATAGTATAAATTTGTCTATCCATGCATTCAAGTTTCTTATTAAAGAAAATGTCTTCTGGCAGGGTTTGAACCTGCATTCCCCTTTATGGAAAAAAACTATTGCTAAGCACCAAGTGCTTTTTTAGAGCTCAACCACTAAAAGCTTTTGCAACAAGCAAAATTCAGTTACACTATATGAGAAATGCACATGTTTTGTTTGGATTTTTCAAAGCCCATCTTTGCTAAATTTTATTTTTGTATCTGGAGCAGAAAGTAACTTCTAAGAGTTTAAAGTATATATATATATATATATATATATATAATTTCACACTTGTGTATACACACACACTCACTATACTCACTCACTCCCTAAGAACCAAGTAACACACACTTAACAGACACATCCCCTCTCCAGGAACCAATAAAACTGTCAAAATGACCAAGGGAATTCAGAGCAGCATGAATTCATCCACCCCTTATCTTAAATAACAACATAAGAGACTGTTTGACCAACACAAGGACTGACCAAAATTCATGTTAAAAAAATAAAAACAAATGAAAACTACAGATAAAGTTTACTTTCTTCAGAAACAGTCATTTCACTGCTACTAACAAGCAGAATTTTTTTTTCTCCTGATGATGTCCATACTGGCCAAAACTAGTCAAGGAATCTAATTGAAATAATAAAAACAAAAGAATATTAATATACAACCGAGTGTTTCTGAAGATTTTAATTTTTTAATATCTTTTTATTGTTCAAAACAGACACACACACACACACACACACACACACACACACACATATATATATATATATATGCACACATACATCCACTCACACACAGAATGTATTCTATTTATCTTTTATATTAAAATTTTATTATGCCCCTTGTAAATATGCTATTCATTTTTGCAGTCATGTCCATGAAAAACCTTCGCCACATTTTATTTTAGAACTTGTTAGCTTTTAGTGTGTAGGAAGCATCAATTTATCAGGGACAGTTTTTCAAATTGAAATCAATTTGCTAATCATTGTTGTGACAAGCTTCCAAATTTTTTTTTTTTTTTTTTAAATTTATCTTTGTTTTGTTTGTTTGTTTTGTTGTTTTTTTGTTTTTTTTTTTTTTTTTTTTTTTTTCTAGAGAGAAATCCTCAATTCACTGTTTTTTTTACTGGATGCCCCACCCATATCTATTAGCAACTAATTCTGTCTTTTCACTGTTTATGTCTACTTCTTCTCTACCCTACTTGACCTTTTTATCCCCCCCCCCTTAATCATTTCATTCCATTCTAAAAGCCTGGCCGTTTCATTTATTTACACCTTCTGTGCTACAAGAAAAGTAAAAAAAACAAACTTTTGGTTTGAATTGATGGGAAGGCAGAAAATGATATCTGCAGAATTCTTTAAATTCTGGAGTTGGCAACTCACTTTTGCATTGCCATGAATCTGCATGCACACACACACACTGTTGTATGGATATGAGTTTGTGACCCTGGGTTGCACGCTTTTGTGATCATCAGACAAACTTGTATCCATACAACAGAATATGTTAGCTCTATCAGTGATATTAAGTGCTTTCCAATAAGTACTGCACATGCAAAAGCTATTATATATGATTTCCTGTATCATAAGTCAATGAACTTTTTAGTAAAAAAAAAAAAAATGAACAGTTTCATTCAGTTTATTTTTTTTTTTTTTTTTGTTTAAAAAATGCCACCCCTGACACAATTTTTAAAAATCATATATAGTAGTATTTTGTTTTGTGGTTTCTTTTTCCTATGACACATTGTGATGGACGGTTGCAAGGAGGGCAGTTTGTCATTTTAGAAAACACAATTTTAAAATTGGACTTTTCAAAAATGTTATTTAATGAAATTCAATAAAAATGACCAAGTGATAATGTAGCTTTTTGTTTCTAGATAACTTTGTGCGGCTACTTTTCTGTAGGTTTTGCCATTTTCACTTAATTCTTATTTAGGATTGTAGAGTTCTTTGTAAGAATAAGGGCTGAAGAAGTATGAGGTACAAAACCCCATCAAGCTGGAGCAACTTATCCAATCAGTGGATATTCCAGCTCATAAAATTTTTAATTTTACTTTTTATTTTCTTGTTTTAACATTTATTGCTATACTTTCTCACTAAGTATTAATGAAGCAAAAACATAAATCTACACTGAAAACGGGAGGAAAAAAATAGAATTCCCTAAAACCTGAAATGGAATTAAGGAAAATTTGAAACTGAAAATTGATCCCTCTACTAATCTATATCAAAAGTCCTAAAAAGGTTCATCTAAAATTAAATTACTTCCAATATTCTCTTTGTTCTATGACCTGCCATGACATTGGCGATCATAGCTCCCCACAAAGAACTAGGGATCAGTATTACTTTCCTATTAATGGCAGAAATAAACAGGGATCGAGTTGATCACATTCCCTCTCTTGTATTTTGTGCAAGACACTTTTGAATAGCTTTGTTTTATTTATTTTATATATATATATATATATATATATATATATATATATATAAAAATTATAACATAAATATGTTATAAAATCACTACAAAAATAGCCATTTTGTTTCAACACCTCTAGTCTTATCAAGTGATGATGTTGAATGTAGAATAAAGGTTTTAAAGATTCAAATTAATTAACTACCCCTCGTAAGCGGAAACGCTGTTACATGAGCTGAAATGACCAATCAAAATACAAGTATACGAGAATTCAAAAAACTTGACAACGAAGTAAGGTTATAAGAACTATTAAATGCTTTAAAGTTAGGTTTCTACTAAAATAGAATTTATTCTAACTAATAAGTATTAAATTGTACGATAAAATTTGAAATTAAAATTAAAAACTACCCATTTCAAAAATGTACATTTAATCTATATTAAGTTTAAAATTATAAAATTATTGAGGAAAAAAGAAAAAAAAAATACTTATGTTTTACTTTCAATATTATCTTTGTTCCATAACCCCCTGCCAGGATGTTGGCAATCCCCACAAACGACTTTCACTATTACTTTCCTCAACATTTTTTTATTTTGTCACATTACTCAGTGAAATTTCCGAAATGAACATTTATATTTCAAGGTAAAGTTTTTGGCCAGTTCTCATATTTTTGCTGAAACAAAACTGGATTAAAATATTTATACTGATCACCAACTGCTCTTCCCAGTAAATAGCGGTAGGGGAGATCTATTCTCATGGTTTCTCTAGTGTTTTTTTTCCAAAGATTTCTGGCAGAAATAAACAGGGATTGAGTAGATTGCATCACTTTCCCTTTCTTGTATTTTGTTCAAAACACTTTTAAATAGCTTTGTTAAATTAAAGCTCCTCTTGAGATATGGATGATGTGTGTATCACTTCCATATTTTGGGCCAATGAATTTCAATTCAATGTAATAGAAAATTGCAAAATCTAAAATTTCTCCATTCCAAAAGTTCTAAAAAGAAATCAACCGATTTAAAACAAATTCGTGTTGAAAGCAATTTTCATTTCTAGGGCAAAAAATCCAGGTTAAACAAATTCTGATGGATTTTTTTTTTTTTTTTTTTTTAATTCATTCATAAAGTTTGAATATGTAGCGTGACAGGTGAAGATGACTTAAATGTATATGCCTTCCTAAACAACACTGACACATGAGTATGCAGACAATGACACCAATGTATGGAAATTAACAGTAACAGCTTGGAATGTGTGGGTGGCTTTTCAGATTTGCTCAGTTGATTCTGTTTGCTTGTTCAAATGGGTCTCAAGTAATCTATAAAAAAAAAAAAAAATCTTTAAATACAAAATTTATATTTTCCTATGTACAAAGAACTTTCTAAGAAACTTCTATAAGAACATGTTCATAAATTTGTGTTGAAATTTTTTAGCTGTTTGTCTAAATGTTTTGTAAGTTATTTCTGTTGTGTCCCTTCAGGATATGGGCGATCATGGCTCTCCACAACTTGCTATTATTTGAAGCACTTAGTGAGGGTTGTCTTTTTATTATTCGCTCTCCTTCCCAATCCATGTTGTGCTATTCGTTTACACAAGCTCGTTAGGTAAGTTAATTGCTGCTTTCATCTAAGCTTCTTACAAGTTTAAAAAAGAAAAAATGCTTTACTGAAAACTTTTATATTCCTTAATTCAAAAACTTTGACAAGAAACAATATGGAGGTTGAATTGTATTTTACACTATACAAGATACTTATTTAGTATGCTAGTCTACGAATGATTACATATGACTATCTATAAGATCCTCTAATGTTTATATTCCATATTGATGGTTTACGGTGCAAGTATTAGGCATCCCCACAGCATCTGGGTAAACATTCCATTAATTTGTGGTTCTCAGTGGGGTTTTTTCTTTTCTTTTTGTTTTTTTGTTTTGCCATGGACCACTTTTCTCTTAATTTTTTTTTTTTTTTTTTTTTTTGTGTGTGGACCCCTATAACCATTCCATTGTGTGGGGAGGAACATTTTATTTTTTACTGATAGATATGTTTAGGAATTGTATTATCAAAATAGTAAATGCATGTTTTCTTTTTGAAGTAAAAGTAATTTAATGAAAATAAACTTTTATTTAACAACTAAATTCTATGCAACATTTATGTACACCAGCAAAATAACTCCTAATAAAACACATTAAAATGTGCAAGTAATTAATAAATTTAAAAGTGCGAATCTGTTCAATGAGTTCCCTGCAGTTGATGCTGCTCTGGGAGTTTTTTGTTTTTTTTATATTCAGCTCCAGCAATGTTCATGATAGTCGAAGATCATCCTTTTTCACAATGTCAAGTCTACTACTATATTGATTCATATTAATATTTTTTTATTAATATTTAAAATTAATATTATTTATTATTAATATATTAAATTAATTTGTATAAATATATATATATATGTGTGTGTGTGTGTGTGTGTATGCATAAAATCCTTCCTTTATATACCCTCAGTTTTAATTCAATTTTTACAATGAAAGCATCCAGTAAAGTAAAAGGGACACTAACTTACATTGCTTAATCTTATTTTCTGCTCATTTTAAAATTGTTTTTCTATTTTTAGTATTTTAATATGGCATAGATTACTGTAGAAATTCCAATTCTCAATTGTACTAATCATTCTAAATGGAAAATGTTCTAGGGACCCCCAATAATATTACCATGGACCCTGGTTGAGAATCACTGTAGATCATATATTTATAGATTAATTTGTCTTTTCACCAACTTTCTATTTATGATTCACCTGTGAAAAAAAAAAAAAAAAAAATTGTATTGACATTTCACCTGTGACAGATGAGAAGGAAAAGTGATATCTATCTGTTACTTGATGACCTCCTCTTTCAACTTAAAAATGATTAGCTTGTAGTTAATGGAAATGTTACTTTGCTTTCACACTTTGCTATACCATAATACTGATGGCATAATCTAATCAACCTGTTGAGTAACCTCGTTCATTTTTTTTTTTTTTTTTTACTTGGATGTTGATACTTTTCCTATAGGCGTAGGTACAGATTAAAACTGGGGGTCTGCATTTACCCACCACCTCTGCAGCCTCTCTTCACAATTCATCTTGTAAATATCTTGAACTCTGGAATTTACAGAACTGGTAAATATTTTCTAAAGATTCTTTTTTCAAAGAATCTGCGAGAATGTATAATTACTCAAAACAAAAAGTTTTTATTAATTATGCATTCTCTTTCCATTGCTCTTAAATGTCAATTTCTTCTGTTTTCCAATTAACAGATCCACTTTTAATATTTTTCTACAACTCATACTTAGCACTTAAAGCTGGAATTTGAAGAAGTAGACACCTGCTTATACGGTTGTTTAATACCTAGCATTGTTTAGCTGTTCCCTTTACACAAGTAAAACAAAAGTGACAAACTGAATCTACAGACCAATATGTATAGAACTTGAAGTTATTTCTAACCTGCTGGGAAAACATTTTAAATATATGCCTAGTTTTGAGGAATCAGAGGGCTGAGTTCAAATTCCAGTCAAATCCATTACATTCACTTATGAGAAAGGTATGAATCCTCCTCTTTTCCCCCCAGCTATGGATAAATAGCAGGACAGACTGGGTTCTATAGCCTTGGATGGCAAATGCCTACTGCAGAAAGAAATGGTAACCTATTGCAGGAAAAGATCTGCCTCATCAGTCATGTATTGAAAGATACATGATTGCCTAAGTGTGTATCACGCATGCCACATAACTGACTGACTAGTTTCTGAAGATCTATTTTCCAAGCTGTACCATTGCACTGAGCGGATCATGATCAGAAAATAATAATGCTGAGGAAATTTTTGTTTGATCCACATGCAAATTCATATTGTTCACATTTAAAAAAAAAATGCTTTCATCTGACATCAAAAGGAAGGACAAGTAGACAAACACTATCAGCCTTGAACATTTAAACATGCTCTTTCCTTAAAACAAATTGGCATTTGTCTCAGCATCAGACTGTTGTAAACCTCACATATGGAAATTTCTACTCTTTCCTTCAGTCTAAGATCGTCAAGTAACGTTCCTACTATGAAAACAATTGACAATTCTCCAATCTCAATTTCAACTGTCGATAATGTAGCATCACATAAAACTTCTGTTCATATTTTTTTTTTGTCTATGTTTCCAGTTTATTTCAGGATTTATTTCTGATCTGTGTTTGTAGTCCACTGTAGCACCTTAAAATATTCAACTTTGACAAAGGATGGTGTTGTCTTGAAAATGGCAAAAAGTCCCGTGTTTAATGATTGTATTCATCAACAGTGCAACAACAAAACCTTTCATTACTTGTGCTTCCTGCACTGCAGCTGCTTTTTTCCTCCTTAGTGTTTTCTACTAAACCTCTAATTATGACCATCATCTGTGATGTTTGAAGTCTGTGGTTTTACAGTAAACAGGACATAATTAGTACTAGTGAAAACCAGCACTGATTTCAGTCTCTCTTGAATGTCTAACAAAATTGTTAGTGAGAAACATCCAAAAGTGGGACTCTAAAATGAAAGTTTTTTTTTTTTTTTTTTTTTACCACCCATGTCTTGAAGGGGTGCATCACCAACAAATATTGTGAGTGTGTACCTGCTCTTTATTTATTAGTGATATGTGCTTCATATAAACAGATCACAATACCTGTACAACTGGCATTCTTCTTAATCTAACTACATCAAGACTAAGATCTCGTTATTTTATCAATACAGTGCAATCTCAGTTCTTGAACGTCTCGCATGTCTCAATCAGTTTTAGAACAGAAAATTCGAAATGAAAATGCCTCGGTTATCAAACAAAATTTCAGTTCTCAAACAACATTGCTGAACCGAGTTAACCCAAACGGAATAATTTCTGCGTCAACTGCTGTGTTGTACACATTCATGTGTTGTGCCGTGCTTTTCTTTTCCAATTTTATTGTACTGTGACTTTTTTCTCTACATTGATTCCTATTGGAAAAATAGTTTCAGGTTACAAATGGCCTTCAGGAATGAATTAAACTTGTGAACTGAGGTTCCACTGTATAAGGAAACTGCTTTTCAGTGCATGTTTGTTTTAATTGACAGAAAATTATAAAAATTTTAACTATCAATTATCCTTTCCACTAAACCAGTAAATATTTTGATCCTTATCTATTTAGCCATGTCCAATAAGACAGTTGGGTTAGTGACTTTCATATGTGCTTATATTTCTGCTTAGCCTACTGATTGGATGACTTTATTATAGAATGTATGCTGCTGCTTTCAATCAGGTTATTTTTCATTGTTCTATTTTACTGTTTTATAGTGGTTAGTGCATCTCCTCTTCATATGTAGAAAGGCAAGCCAGATTTCAGTCTTTCAATAGACTAGTTGTCTAATGTTCATCAATCCTTATTTTTTATGCAAGTGGGCAGCTGGTTTCACTTTTGTAATTACTTTGACAATTTCTGTTTCCTAGAAAAAAAGAAATACTATTTACATTCAGACTAATCTTTGTTGTTGCCACCAGCAATTTGGCTGTTGTACCTTTTGACCTCCTTCAGTTGTATTTTGATCCAGATAACCTTCAGGGAATTTCAAACTGAACCTTTTATTTAATCTATGTGTTGGTAAATGTCAACAAATATAGTGTCTCACTCTTATTTAGTATAGCTGATCACTCGTGTTCGAGGATACTCGTCTACTAGAGCGGATAGCCAATCCCTATTTCAGATGCTCACTCAGGTTTATTTGTTTGTTCAACACCCACAGAGCCCACCTGTGGTTTACATGCAACTATGCTGAGTCAATTTTATTTAGTTTCTGGGAGAGTGTTATCTAGTGTTATCAACAATCTGATCAAGGCCAGCACACTCAGACCCTCGGTCACAATGACTTATGACTTCATGCTAGCACAGCTTACCCAATTTCATTCCCAAGGCTTGGGCCAACCTGTGGTATGGTTTTCACACTTTCTAAAGGTGTTGCATGCTGGGATTGACCCCTCCAGTACGATAACCTCAGGAAGTCACTTCCCTGACAACTTGACCATGGTGAAATTTGATTCTGTGTCTCATGGTCAGAAAGCAAACATTCTAACCACTCAGCCACATGCCCATATTCTTATTTAGTACTGCCCAGTTATTGCTAACTCTATTTCCATTGAGTTTAAGTCTATATTATCCCAAACCAATTACTATATCACCAAATTCACAAACCAAAACATTGATGCTGGGACAATCCTGAACTTGGGCCTTAAATTTAATGTTTTCTATCCTGCCTGCTGCTGATGCTGCAACTGTAACATTTGACTGCATTCAATGCAAGTTTTAAACCAGAGAGCACAATGACTAAAACGTTGTCATAGCAACAGCAAAGATGAAGACATTAATGCTACAGAATTCATGATGGTCAGCAATTGATCGGAATACCTTGTGGACGTGGTATTCTGACGGTGTTGGATTGCCTTTCTCTGGGTTTTGGATATAAGTCCAAAAGGCATGAATTCTACAGATAGCTTACAATGCTTCAAAATTCATGCATGGAATGGGGCTAACCCATACCCAAGATCTAGAGTCAGGTTAAAGACCACATGCAGAGGGACACTAAGTTTTCCCTTGAAGTCCTTCCTCCTGTTGCCTCTCAGAATTCAAGCTGCCACATCCATCCCTCTCCTGTAATAAAAACAAATAAGAAAAAGAAATTGTCTTTTTGTTAATGCCAGTAGCATTGGAATCCAGGGACTACACAGAAGACATTAGTTTGAATGTAAATAACTCCTCATCCAAGAAATTCAGAGAGTAAGAAACCTTTATATCATAAAAATAGTTACCCCAAC
Source organism: Acanthosepion pharaonis (assembly GCA_903632075.3). Taxonomy (NCBI): domain Eukaryota; kingdom Metazoa; phylum Mollusca; class Cephalopoda; order Sepiida; family Sepiidae; genus Acanthosepion; species Acanthosepion pharaonis. The sequence continues at coordinate 685,625 of CAHIKZ030002323.1, read as the reverse complement.
TAATTTATTTAAAGTTTAAAATGAATTTTAAAAATTTGAAAGCTTTCTTGAAGCTTTCATTTTAGCTTTAATTAAAAGCTAAAAGATTAAATTTATTATTTCCAGTAAGCAAAATACTCTTTATTTGTATTTCAAGCAGAAATTATATTGATTGAAGTCAATTCACTTTTTTTCCTTTTTTTTTTTTTTTTTTTTTTTTTTTTTAAGTAACTGATTAGAGCTCTGTTTTTAGTCATTTGCCATCAGAATGTAATTTTGCTTATTAAAAAATCTTCCAAAAATAAAATATACTTTTCTGAAACTTTATTTGAGGTATATTAGCTGAGTTAAAGTATAATTAATCTGATTTGAAAAAAATATTTACTTTAAGTTGAAAATAACGGAAAGATGGATTTTTAAGACAGTAAAGTGCTGCTAAAGGCATTGATTTTTATTGTTGTTCTACAGGGACTTTATCTGTTAAAACATAATTTAAGAAAATGACAGGTGGACGCTTTTTTATATAGTTTTTAAGTACTTGCTAATCTTAAAAATGTTTTAAATAATGTCTAATCTAATTTTAGGAATGTCGACTTTAAATTTACTATAGTCATAGATCTTATTTTCTGATAATGTCATCTATGGTCACCCATACTTTAAAAATGGGCACATTTATACACATAAAAAAGTTTTTAATTATTTTAAAAATCTTAGTGCATGATGATTTGTACTAAGCTTTTCAATTTTCATTTAGTCAATATAGTCTTCACTTAATAACCAAACATGATCAAAATTTTGAAGAATTTTTAAGATTTTTGAAACTTTATAAATTTTTATAATTAAAAAAACATGAAAACAATTCCTGTAAAAATTCATTATTCAGCCATTTTTATTTATTTTTTTTTTTCAGACTGTAATGTTGTTAATATATATTATTTATAAAAGCAATTAAAAGCTTATCTAATTAAATACTGTCATAGTTTTAGTTCAGTTTTTATTTTACTATTCAGGGCAGTTTTTCAGGAAAACAGTAATTGTTTGAAAAAAAACTAAAAGATTTACATTCTCCAAGGAGTCCTGCATTTCACTAATAAAACAAAGAATTTAATTTCTAGAAATTTCATGAAATTGTGACAGGGGGTTAAACAAAAAAGAAAAACTGTTTTCTAACAATTTCAAAAATAAATTCATTCATTTGTGAATAAGTCCTGAAATTTTCATTAAAATCTGACAATTATTTCATTTTTGCAAGAATTTCTAAATCAGTGGGTTTTTTTTTTTTTTGTTTTTTTTTGGGGGGGGGTAAACCAAAAAAAAGGCACTAAAATTTTCATAGTCAGCTATCTTACACTGTTTACACATGAAAAAAAAACCAAGATTTTTAACCAAAATTTCACACGTATTAGAAAGGATTAAAAAAAAAAATTAAAAAATACTTTGGTCTTTCCCCTCAATAATAACATTTTGATAAAACTTAGTTTTTATTAAGTTTCCGGCCTTTTTTTTTTTTTTTCTTTTTTTTTTTTTTTTTTAATCATGTTATGCTGTTTTTCAATGAATTAATGGAGGTACCTAAATAAAAACAATAAAAAATTAAGTTTGTTTTTTTTTTTTTTTTTTTCTTTTACCTCAAAGAAGGTGTTTTGTTGCAAAGACATTGGATTTACTAATCCATAAAATTACTGTTAACTCTTTTGGAAGAACAATCGATTTGACTAACAAATAAGAGTAAATCCTTTGTGGATCAAACAAAAGATTTTGATCTTCCCAGAAGGTTACAGAAACTTAGGAGAGGCTGAAATTTCTTGCTTATAATAGTAATAAACCTTTGTATCAGGAATTCAGATAAATCCAATTTGATTTTCTGAATAATAATCTGAGTAATAATAATAAAGGAAACTTGAATTCATTTCTCTACGAAGTTGTGTAAATCTAACAAACCTTTTGAACTAAAGAACTAAGAATAAACAAAAAAAAACTAGCAAAATTGGAAGCTTTGTCTCTGTTCAGCAAATCGTGATCCACAATTGGGGCATCATGCTCTCTAAGAAATCAACTCTGTATGGTAATGGAAGATATTATTTAACAAAGATAACTTTTGTAAGATAATCACAATCAAAGTTGAGGTAAGGTGAATTCAGCCTAGAAAATCAGCATTTTAAAGTTCTGGTTTTTACTTAAGCTTTGAAGTCTCCAACTAGCTGGGTGGGGGCTGCACAACTGTCCTCGCCATGAGGTTGGTTAAATGGAATATTTGCTGTTTGACTCCTTGTCATAAACAAATTTGGAAATATTTCTATTTTCTTGCCTTTAACATTAATTCTAGTAAATTTATTTCTACAAATTGTTTATACCAGAACCTAAAAGTCCAAATTTCTTGCAGTTCCATTTTCAACTTTGGTCATGGCTTCATGAGAAATGCTCTCAAAATTCTTAAATCAAATCACACCCCCATCAGATTTTCTTCATTTTCATAGCCAAACAAGTGAAGACTGTAAATCATAAGTAATTCCTTTTTATTGCATTCATGCCAGAAAAAAAATGGTGAATATTCATGAGTAATGTTTGCAAACAAATGCCTATTTCAGCTTCTTTCACAGAACATTAAACATCAAGAAATTTTTAAGAAATTTCAAGCACATTGGTAAATTCCTGCATTCAAATGGTTTAACAATTACCAATGGATTCCCACTGTGAAATCCAGGATTAATTCTAGATACAACTGCCACCGACTAAAAAGTAAATAAGAAAAAAAATAATCTATGCTGGGTACAAAACTTTATTAGTGCTAACAGAGATATTAAAATTGTATGAAAAAAAAAAAGCAACAAACAGAATGAGGAGCAAGGATAATAATATAAATCGGCATAATGAAGTGAATCAAAACAATATACAAAAAGAAACGTAAAACAAGCACATTACAAAAAAAAAGCAAAATCCAATTAATTATATGGTTCTTTTAAAAGAAAGTGTGTGTGTGTATATATATATATATATATATATATATACACACACACACACACACAAATATTCTTAAATGCCTATAATTTATAACAGAAGCCATTGGACAATATCAATGGCTTCCTATACTTAATACATCTCATTTTCACTCTCGCTTGGTCATGTGTGACGGTGCAATTTTTGCTTACAGCATCTCGTATGCACAAGTTTGTCGTTGCTTGGAAATCTTCCATGTAAACATAAACAGACTGTCATTATTGTTTTGTCCATGTATTACTTAATATATTGTAATGTAATTGTCATCTTTTATAATGGCTTATGTAAGCTGAAAGCTTAGATAGGATTAAAAAATATGTATCAATATTGTGATTTTCTTCTTTTAATGATAATGTTATTAAGCTTATCAGACGATTTGAAAAGAATTTACATAAAATAGACAAAACTTGTCTATATTATTTAATGAAACCTGCATATATATATATATATATATTTGGTTGGATAGATGTGAGTTTCTGACCTGGGTTTCACGCTTTAGCGATCGCCTTTGTCTGACGATCGCTAAAGCGTGAAACCCAGGGTCACAAACTCACATCTCTCCAACCAAATATGTTAGCTCTATCTCTGATATTGAGCTTTCTAATAAGTACACCAAGATATAATATATAAATAATTATACATACACATATATATATATATATATACTTTTCACACACACACACACACACATATATATATATATATATATATATATAAGGGCACATGGCTGAGTGGTTATAACATTCACTTTCTGACCATGAGACCCAGGTTCGAATCTCACCATGGTAAATTTGTCAGGGAGGTAACTTCTTGATGTTATCGGACTGGATTGAGGTCGATCCCAGTGTGTGGCACCTTTTTGGAAAGTGACTGAAAAGCACATCATGGGTTGACCCAAGCATTGTGAGTGAAATTGGGTAGACTGAACTCTTGTGGGCCACTGATAGCTGTGCTAGCATGAAGCAACAAGTTCATCGTGGCTGAGGGCTTGAGCATGCTGGCCTTGTTCAGATTGTTGATCACACTAGATAACATGCTCTCTCCTAGAAACTGTAACTAAGGTCTGCTCGGCATAGTTGTAGTATAAACCACAATTAATTAATATAGGGAATAAGGTTATAGGGGGTGGGAAATACAGAAATTAGAATTAGTTATACATTTAACAAAAAAATTTTATGTAGAGAGAAAAGAGTTTAAACTTGCTGTTGAAACCCGAGCAAACTGGAGAAATACTTGCTACTGAGGTATAACTAACTTTGAAAAGAATCGTCTCAACCATCTGAGAGAATTAAGAATTAACACTAAATCTCAGGCTAATATATCAGCCCATATGATGGTCATACCTTCACTATGCCCTTTGTGTAGATTTGTTTCCTGTGCAGCAGCATTGTCATACGAAACATAAAAACTGAACTGGAAGACACTCATATGTCAAAACAGGAGAGTCCATCATATATATATAGTCATCCACAGAGAGACTGTTTCATTGTATCACAGCTCATCAGTGTGGCTAGACATCTGATTGCGTCAAGCCAGGATCAAAACCCAACCCATTTGGCATCAGTCAGAGATTCTACCCAATTTATTTTATCATTTTGTATGTGTGTGTGTGTGTGTCTCTCTCTCTCTATATATATATATATATATATATATATATATATATATATATATATATATAGGGTGATTTTATAAAAAACGGTGACTGCTGCTAATGCATTGCTCTTCTACTCGAATCATGCTCTCTCTTTTGCATAGTAAAGGCAAGAAGTAACTGCAAGAAGAAACTATTAGAATAGAACATACAGCTGCATCTAGTTAGTTCAACAGTAAAATGGTGAACTTTAGTTGCCAATTTAGTAGTACTTTTAAATTTATGCAGTTTAGCTATTGTCATAAAAATATTTGTAGAAAAAGTGGAGAGCAATGTCACGGCAATGGGAAAGTGACTGAAGTCGAGATGTCAGGATAGATTATATTACAGACCCTTCTTTGGATTTTGTTGAGAATCTCAAGATGTATAGTAGGAATACCAAACCAGATATGGCAGCAACATTAAATGCTAGATTTATAAATGTGTAAGATGGATTCTGACTAGAAAAATTGTCAGCCACGACACAGTGTACCTCGCAGTAGACCTAAAAATTGGTTCAATATAATCACTGCACTTTGTCAGTGGAAAACATGAGCCCAAGGAGATGCGAAAAGTTGCTCTCCTAGAGGTTAACATTAGCCATGGAGATGACAGGCAGAAAAGGTTCTCTGTGGTATTTAAATGAAAGCAGTTTAGTTTTGGAAGCATTAAAATTTACAAGCCATTCCTTGTCCCAATTAACAACTGTTTGGAAATCCATTTTGAGAGTAGCTGCCAGTTTTACTTTGTCGGACCTATCAGACTTACTATTAAGACAGGAGTAAATAGTTATCATTTGTATAAATACCACGTTTGGGAAATGATGACATTGGGGAGGTCATTGATGAAGATAAGAAACAACAGGTTTAAGGATAAGAGCCCTGGGGGACCTCGATATTCATGTGAAATGAACTAGAAGCATGGCAGTTCCACACAACTTTCATTGTACAATTTATTAAGAACAATTGGATTAAACCAAATATTTGTCCAGAGACGCGGTAACCCTTGAGCCTGTGGAGAAGGCGAGTATTCTCGACCTTATCAAATGCCTTTGAGTTATCTAACACCTCAGTCTGAGCCTCGCTGTTCTTATCTAAAGTCTGATAGACAAATGGCTGTTTTTGTATACATGCAGTTGTGTACATATGCATATACAAATTGTAATATCATAGTGTATATGTATGCATGCATGTATGTATTTATATCCTTGTATATTTACATATGTGTATATGTGAATTTATATTTGTGTGTACATGGTTATTATATTTAAAAATAGATAAGAAATGTATTGAAATTATATTTGATATAATTGAGTTCATATGTATTTTTATTTAATTTCAAAATAATTAAATGGACTCCACTATCTTGACAGTGGATTATAAATATTAATATTTAAATTTAGAATAGTTTTCAGTCCGAACCTGATGACTACTGTTGTTGTAAAGAAAAAAAAGACTGTCAACTTATAGTAGCAATTGCAATAGATTTCTTCTATTTCTCGACTGCAACACTTGTAACCAAATCGCAGTTCAAACTGTCATAACAGTCCTACACACAAAGTAGAACTGGGGGGGGAACTGATTATCTTTCTCACTACAATTACCTCATGCACGAAATTCTGTAGTACTAAACGTTGAGGAACATAATGTACATTTCTTATTTGTTTGTGAGTATGTGTATATCATTCATTAATTTATTCAATTTGCACATTTTGTACCGCTGTGGTCACCATTCCCCCTATTTCTGTTTTTTTATTATGGTTCATAATGACATTTAAAGCAAAATAGTACAATGGCTTGCTGGTTCCTTTTGTACCAGGGATGTTGAGGTTATAATGTCCCTCCTTCCAGCAGTTCCTTCACCTACTGGTAAAGCTGTTGACCTCTGAAACGCTTGGCATAGGTAGGTTGGGGAGAGCTGTTCCCCTTTGCCAGTCAGTTCCGAGGAACACTTCCGACGACTCTCCCACAGTTTAGCCGGCAGGTGGATCCTGTTAACCAGAATGCATCTGTCACAGTGCCCATAACTCCTTGGAGTCATGTGAGTGTTGGATGTTGACCAGTACAGTTCTGTGTCACAATTCACATGAGTAAAGCCGGGTCAGTCACATTGCTGCAAAGGTGCTATCACTGACAATACACCCTACGCGCGCACACACACACACACACATATATATATATATATATATATACACACACACACACACACACACACACACACACACACACACACACACACACACACAGGGTGTAACAGCAAAATTGTCCAAATCATTTAATGGCAAAATTGTTCAATTAAGCTTTGAACTGTTGTATCTTAGAAATGATTAAATATATCTTACTAGAATTCTCCAAGGTTTTTATAAACTTATTGGACTTTACTTTGAGCATTAAGAATGTGTAGTTACTCTCTAAGCTTAACAGAAGTATCCTGATGAAATCGATCATAAACGAAAATAACATGTTCATCATTAATTAATCATAGCTAAGGATTTGAAATAAAGTTCAAATATATTATTCCAGGATCATTTTCCAACTTATACAAGATGATCTTCACCCTCTCTAACCTTCAAACTTTCTATCCTGGAGTAATAAGTTGCCTCACAGGTTTCACATAAAATTTCATTTTCAAGTGTTTTTTTTAACTGCTCTTGGACTCTCATAGCTGAAACTTCTCTCTCACATACCAAACATCTTATGGATTGAGGTGGATCTTTTCTAATTGATCTCTTTAGCTCTAAGTTGAAATAATGATCCCTAATCCAGTTTTCCTCTCTACTCTTTTTTAAAAACTTATTCACTGTTATCTTGATGGTTCTTGGGACTTTGAAGATGGAAGCCAAAGTATGACTATTGGTACCATTACTGAAGGCCTGATTTATATTTTTCCTCTCACCATTGCTCAGTTGGAAAAACAGTGGGTCTGACACAAAACAACTTTAACCCGTTCTTTTTCTAGCTGAATAGTTCAGTTTTTCAGTGTTTCTTTCCCCCTCCTTCTCAAACTCTACTCTTTTTTTTTTTCCTTTTAAGGAATTCTTGTAGTACTCCATCTTCTTTTTAATACTGAAGACTCTCCTATCCAATTCCATTCCACAGTCCATTTCTTTACATTGAACTCTGCTGTGAAGGTCTTGTCTTCAATTTTGAAAAAGTTTGAAACTTTGGCATTTGCTGCACAGTGCACCTCTCCAAACTTCACCTCACCACTTTTTAGTCACACCCCCAGCTTATTGATCATGTCTATTCCGACAACAATTTTGATCCCATTGATGATATAATCAATGATAATTGCCTCCATTTTTTTTTATCCTCGTTCAGCCTACTTTTAACTCTGCCAGCCGATTTCTTTTACCCTGCTTCCGTTAAATGCTTTCACAGTGCCACTCCCACTCCATCCGCTCACAAGCTGGGGATTAAGTAAAGTAGTTGTGCAGCCGGTATCAACAAGAGCTGTCACTATCACACCACCCACTGACACGTCTATGATTGATAGGTCAGTACTGTGCCTTCATTTTGTTGACAGGGCAGCTACTGGCACAGAAGCTTCCCTTTGCTCATTTCCCTGAACCTGAGGGCAATACCTTGTAATATGGCCCAATCTCCCTCAATTCTAGCATATTACTTTTGTTCTCAGTGGTGCCTTACAGTCTCTAATTAGGTATGATCTCAAACATCTATAGCACTTAACACTCGATGATTCTGTATGACCTTTTTGTTTTGGTCCCATGCTTTGTGCAATCACTGCCACTGTTCTGGATTACCAAAGTCTTTTGCTGACCAAGTGTCTTGTGGCTTGTGTATCAGTTTGCAGAGATCTATCTTTTCTACACCAGGCACTTGTTGCAGCACCACAGATATGTCATCCAGGAGGCCCGTCACGATCAAGTCCTCTCCCTAGATATTTTGCCATCCTCGCCAACCTTCTGATATTATTAGCATAGACATCCACTAATTTCCCAGTCCATTTCACTCTCAAGTTTTTCATTAGCCTCAAAGGGCCCTTCAGTGAATGCTTTCTTCAGTCTGGTCTCTATCATGTCCTCATCACTTATTTCAAGGAAGAGGGCAAGTGCATCTCCTTGCAGAAAAAGCGGAAAGTAACTAGCAAGGTGTTGTACTTTTTTGTGACCAATTTCACTTCCTTTATCCATGCCACTCTATCACCATCTCTGCTAAATGGTAGTATCATGACTCTAGCCAATCTTACCATTCCAAACTCCATATTGCCAAAATGGCTTTTAGTTCAAAAAATAAAAGCTTCTCCCAAGATCTCTCATCTTTCTTTTCTCTTAAATCTTTCTTTCTCTCTCGCAACAATTCTCATATGAAATGAACAAAAAAAAATCCCTGTGCCCTATTTTAGGTTGATTTTTATAAATTTTCTTCCTTATCTTAATTCATCTCTTTCCACAATATCTTTCTATAAAAGAAATTGCCACCTGCAACTGTTTCTTCTCCCCCCACCACAAGGTAAGCAACATTCTATTTTCCCTTCTTCCTTCATTCATTCAGACTACATATGTTATTATCGATGAGGTAATGTGTTCTCTGCAGATTTGGATCACTGCTCTTTGTTCCTCCTTGGAGCACACTTCTAGTGGAGCAGACATGTTTACACTGGAACAGCAGCAGAAAAAAAAATACTGGCACAATCAAGCTCAAACTTCAGTCACATGACCACAATAGTATTAACTACAAGGATGCATGAGTAAAAAAGCAGTGTGACAAACCTAAAGATAATGTTTTAATTACACCATTTTTTATATATATATATATATATATATATGTGTGTGTGTAATTTTTTTTTTTTTTAGAGAAAGTAATGGATTTTTAATAATCAGACAGATTTTTTATCACATTAAACATTATTTTTAGTGAATACTCATATTTGAGTAGACGTCTCATTTATTTATTAAATAGTATATGTATTTATTTTTCTCTACCTGCCTTGTATCCACTAAAAATAATATTTAAAGTTATAAAACTTTCAAATTAATAAAAATCCATTACTTTCTTTAGAAAAATTGCTTTGTTTAGGTTTGGATATTAAACTGTGCAGAGATGAAAAAAAATATTTTGGGAGGTCTATGACAAGAGAAGTTTCACTTGAAGGCACCATTTCAGCCTTTCCTGATTGACTGGTTCTCTCTAGTTCAGTTGGATCTAGTGATAGTTCCCTCTGCTCAGGGAGATGCAGCTTTGAATCCTACTGGAGAATGCAAATTTTTCTTTTAATAAGATTTCTTGAACATTCAGACCAGTAGGTGAAAATAAATAAATATACTATTTAATAAATAAACAGAGCACTGACTCCAATACAATTATCCACTAAAAATAATGTTTAAAGTAATATATTGTGTATTTAGGCAATAATTCCTCTTTTATACATCTTTTTTTTAAAGATAACTGACAAGGTACTGCAATTAAGCTTTTTATTTATTTTTTTGTATTTGAGTTTGGTTTGATCAGGAACACAAACTAAACTCGTAAATAATTACATTGGTCAAATTATTACATGCCTATCCAAACCTCTTAGATTACATCTATCCAACCACAGCTCCATTAGACCTTATTTAAACACACACAAAACCTACCAGACTCAATCTGAAACATACTAGTAGAAAATACAAGCATAATAACCTCGTCCATATATAAAAAAAAGATTAAAAATAATGGAAGCCCTAATAATAAAAAAAGGAAAAGCCAACACTCCGTAACATTAACTATGAACACGGCCACAATATGCTGACCGTGTTTTGAAAATAAAACATCCCTATAACTCTAAATGTATACATAACACAACCCATAAATTCAGTTAAAAGTAAAAATAAAATCATTATTGATAATGGCTAAAAGAATAGCTGAAAACGCATGGACATGCAGAACATTTGAACAGTTTTTACACATTTTGTGTCCAGAAAAGAAAACATGTGTATGTACACAAGGAAATATATATATTTCCAGTATTAATCATAAGTTTCTAAAAATAATAATAATAATATAATCCTGACTTAATTATAAGTTTCCCTATTAATATCCACTGAACACATTTTTTTGTGGCAATGAGCATTAATAGGCAAAGTTTGCTTAATAACCAATTTTACTGAATTCTTGTCTTTCTGACACGGCTATTTAAAAGCCTTGTTTTTGTCATAGAGGAAAATGCAACATGGTGCGTAAAGTAAACATCCAGTGAAAAATCCCATTCGTCAGTAACATTTTAAACACCCCATAGAATGTAAAGTTCTTAAAGCAAACCTATGTCAAACTGTTTTCCTGAATACTTGATGGACTTGGCTGTCCGAAAATAACAATATCAAGATGAAATAATGAAAACTGACTGTGAAAAATAGAATTATGCGCAACAAGTTTTCGATCAATCAGTAAACTTCTGGACCTTTTCAGGCGACATTATAGGATCCAGACAACTATTGTTTGCACATGGAATTATTCACTGGTAATTAATCTTCGATTTGGCTGTGGAAAATGTCACTCGGCGGTTAGCATTAAGAAATTATATTATTTATTTATTATTTTTTTTTTTTTTTTATGAAAAAATATTTCTTCACTTCAAAATAATATCATTCAAACTTCATCCCTTTCTCCTTAATTTGGTGTTAACATCATTGAATAAAAGGAACAGCTAAATGGCTAGGCAATGGGAAATAGGAAAGATATGCGTCGAAAAAAAAAACATTGTTGTCTAAGTTTTGTTGTCATCACCTGGGTCATGGGGTATTAAAAACAAGACAAAACACATCAAGCCATTGTTCATAGGTTATATCAAGCCCTACTAATGTTGACCCTTTTTTTTTTTTTTTTTTTTTTTTCACTCTTTGCTCTTATCTGGGACTGGTAGGTTTTATTACAACTTGTTCTAAACGTTTATTGCTTGCTGGCTGAACTTTGACGCAGAGATGTCAGTCAATTTGGCTTAATTTTCCTTATCGCTGCTATTTTTTGGGGAAAAAAAAACTCTTGGTTTCTGGTGGTCGGGAATTGCTGATAAATCTTTCGCCTTTTACGAAAGATTTCCATGCCCGGGTGTCAATTTTTTCAACCCCGGCAGTCATATAATTGAAAATTACCAATGGATTTTGTCGCATTTTGACTCCCTAGGAATGTTGACTTCCTTCAAAACTCTCAATTTTATGGCTGAAATAGTTTGATTATGATCTAGGCTTTCTAATTTTCAAAAAAAAAAAAAAAAAAAAAAACTGGTTAATTTCCTATTAATGGGGGAAAATTTTGTTTAGAACTAGAAAAAAAATGCTAAATTTTCACTATTTTTTTTCACATTTTACCCCCTAAAAAAACATTTTGAGTCATTTATACCAGCCAGTTTTACTTTTAAATGAAAAAATATATTTTGTTATGGTCTAGTTCCTTGTACCACGGTGATAGTCCAAGGTAGAACTAATAAAGAACTCGAACATGTAAATGGAATAACACAGATATATCACAAACAGGAATATATACAGAGAAGTAGAAAGTGTTAGTACGAACAATCAGGTTTAGTAGTACTTGTCTGAACGCAACTCTGTTTTGGACTGCCTCTGATTCGACTGACTGACTGATGGACTTCTGACGGACCTCACTCCAGACTGAACGATATCTAGTCACCCCCCCCCACGAGAGCATCATGTGGCACAAGGCCAGTTTAACGTGGGGTCTCCGAGCCCGTGTGCTTGACCAAAAATATGCCCTTTGAACCCGTAACTTTGCTGTAAATAATTCATAGGAAATGATTCTTTTTATGTATGATATACACATTTTGTGTGCATTTCATGAACAAAGTGCACTTGAAAATGAATTTATTATAGAAAACTATTAAGCGTTAGTCATTAATTAGAATTTCAGAAATGGTTGTAAATATTAATTGCATTATTTACATTATTCAGACTGTTATCCCTATCTTCATTGCCATATTCACAACGTTTCAGCCGTTATACACTTTGGCCTTCTTCAGGTGATTGGAATTTTGAACCGAGCACTTCATTTCGTCCACCGGGGTAATTGTTCTAGTTCCATGTGCCAAGCTTCTTCCAGATGTCTTGGTTATTTTCCTTTAACTCAAATCTCCAAGTTTTTAGTTCATCACTGCTGTGGCCTGGTATTGAACTCACAACTCTTTGGGTCTAGTCAGATTAGTGGATGAAATAAAGGGTTTGGTTCAAAATTCCAATCACCTGAAGAAGGCTGGAGCATACAATGGCCGAAACGTTGTGAATATGACAATGAAGATCGGGATAAAAGTCTGAATTATGCAAATAATGCATGTAATCATAATACCTCATCTCGGAGATATAGACAGATCCTGAGGCATACAACAGCCGAAACATTGTGATAATGGAAATGAAGATGAGGATAACAGTCCAAATGATGTAAATAATGCAAGTAATCAATACCTCATCTCAGAGATACAGACAGATCCTGAGGCGTACAATGGCTGAAACGTTGGGAATATGGCACTGAAGATGAGGATAACAGTTCAAATAATGTAAATAATCACAATACCTCATCTCAGAGATACAGATGGATATTAAAGATTAAATGTTATTTTTCTTTCCCTTGAATGAAGATGATGCTGCAAAATATTTCAATATGATCTTATTAAAGCGGGAGGTATTTTACCACCGTTTGATATGTAAAATTTACCAAATGTCCCAAATGCTGTGGTTTTTCTTTGTTCAGTTTTTTTTTTCTTCTTTTTGTTTTCTTTTAAATCTCTGCAACCTTTTTACAGCCTGATAGTTTTGTCACTCTGTAGTTGTCATTGTCATGTTCTCCTGTTTGTCATCATCCAATCAACTAATTGTTCTGTTCATAAATACAATCCCAAGTGACACCCAGTTTATTGTTGTTCTCTTTGTGGCTAACAATTACAACTAATTGTTCTGGGACTGAACTCCCATACTTTGTCCATCTTCTCTCTCCCAACTTTCCCAGGCATTAAACAATGTAACCATGAAAACCTCATACTTCCACTTTGTTGTTGTCCTTATCATAATATGATGTTTGCTAATCAAACTTTCTTAGCTTGCTTTTTCTCATTCAGACATATTCAATTTGTGGGAGAAATTCTCTTGACAATCACACTCTGTCATATGTCTTGGAATTTGTGAAACAAAAAGAAACACAAGTAAAATTACCAATGTTAACATTTTATACTCTCAGCTCTGAATAGAGATAGTATTGGACTGGAGATCATCTAAAAAAAAAAAAAAAAAAATTCTTTTTACTTACCTAGTGAACTTTCATCTGATGAGCAAGGGGAGATTTGATGACTAAACAAAACTTTTGTCAAGATATTTGTTGCAATAAAGTGAAGCTAAAAGGTCAAATTTTTAACCTAATTCTTTGAGATAAAAATATTCCTTTTTTTTTTTTTTTTTTTTTTTTCTTAATAATGTTGAAATTTTATACTTGGTGCTGCTCTAGTGAACAACACATTTATAATGACCAACTATATTATCACTTTTCTCTATCTGATTCTATATAATCTCTATTTATAATTTATATTATTATATATAATAATTATTATAATAATCTACATTATATATAATCTCTGCTTATAACTTATATAATCACTTATACTTTTTTCTTACTTTACCATATTGTCTTCTATATGTAATTATCTCAGGGTTGGAGGCTAGAAAGTTCCAACATAAATGGTTTTGTGGATATGTTTTTAGACCTTACTAGCAGTAGAGCCCGGCATTGCCCGGGGATATAACAGGGAAGATAGATCAAGTATCCACCATCATAAAGACTGAAAAATAAAATTGACAAAGATTATTGTTTAAGGTTGACAGACACGCATGTCTTAATTAGTTTTTTTTTTTTTTTTTTTTTTTTTTGGTCAAACTCAAACAAAACATTGTTTTCAATCATTATGAGTCTCCGATTAAATAGAATAATTTTATAAACAATTGTCTTGTAAATGGAATTTTTAAAGCATTCCGAATGTAAAAATAAAGAAAAAAGTGTGCAAGACAATAAGAAATGCCAAAAATAAAAATGAAGTTTTGTTGAAATCGGTTGAAAAATGTAGGTAGCCTTTCCGTAATCTTTTAGTTTTACAATTTATGATTTTTACTTATTGAATGCAGTAAAAAAAATTGCATATTTTGCCTGTGGTGATTCATAATTAGAATTCTGATTTGAATATATTTTCCACTCATTGTTTCTAATACAAAAAATATTAACTTTATTTGGGTTTATTATGATGTAACAAATCTTATTCATTTAGTAGCCTTTCGGTAATAATCTTTTACAATTTATGATTTTTACTTATTGAATACAGTAAAAAAATTGGACACCATGTGTATTTAAAGTAGTTTCCCATTCCAGTTATTATTTTTAGTTAGGACTTGTGTATGTTTAGATTTCATTATCTTTCCCTAAAGATAAAAAATTTATTCCGATGTTTGTATTCGTACAATCAGTATAGATCGTTAGATTATTGTTTAAGGTTGACGGACACGCATGTCTTAATTAGTTTTTTTTTTTTTTTTTTTTACGAATTGGTCAAACCCAAACAAAACATTGTTTTCAATCGTTATGAGTCTCCCAATTGAATAGAATTTTATTATAAATAATTGTCTTGTAAATGGAATTTTTAAAGCATTCTGAAGGTTAAAAATAAAGAAAAAAGTGTGCAAGAGAATAAGAAACACTACCTGCCAAAAAAAAAAAGTGAAGTTTTGTTTTATCGGCTGAAAAATATAGGAAATCCGATGTGAGTTGTCCCCCTTCCATTTTCACGATGTCTCTTAATCATGTTTTCAAATTGATTTTGTGCAAAAACAATTATATTTTTCCCATTTTTGGCACTGTTAGAACCACCACAAGGTAATTTTATGTAGTCTTGTGAAGTTTTGTTGAAATCGGTTGAAAAATGTAGGAAATCCGATCCAATATATAAACATTACAGACACACACACAATCTGCGTTTTATAATAAGTAAGATTGAGGTAAAAAATCTTTTCAGCACTGCCTCCATATATGCCTGAAAAAAATGATTGTTAATCTTCACGAGTTGCTCCCCTTGACAACTCTTCAACCAGAAAACGAGCAGCTTACTTAGAAGGGCCTGAGTGGCTATTTTAGATAGGGTATACATGTGGAGAACAAAGGAATTGTTGAAATAAAACCTTCTCTTTCCAATATCTGTCCAAGTTCCTTTAATTTGAATTTACAATGATGATTCATAATTCAATATGACTAATAGACCAAACAGAGCAGGCTGGGAAACATTAGTCTAACATCATCAGAGATGATTTGGCTTGAATGGTAATATTAGCAGTTTCCTTATAAGGAAACATTTGGCATTCATTAACCAGACAGCCAGTGCTACTGTCATTTGAAACTCATAAAATCTTTCTCTTAAAACAATTTATCAGGAAAATAGATTTTTCAAGTACAATAGCTGTTTGTCCCTCTTTCCAGTATTTTGTGAAGGCATGCTGCAAATCAATGTGATATCTCATCTTCAGCATGGCTGCTTGTTAAAAAAAAACATGCCCATCTGCTCAAGCATATTTGCATTTCTTCACCACCCACATTGCCATATGGTTTATATTGCAACTATGCTGAGCAGACCTTAATTATAGTTCAAGTTTGCATCACACCAAGACCACATAGTTTTGAATTCAGACATTCTAGACTGGCTGCCAACCATAGCTAGAGAATCCCTTTGGCTCTGTGAGGGAAAAGAGATGCATTCATACCTTTCCTAAGGATATTTGTACAAAGGTGAATGTAACAAACCCAACCAGAATTTGACAATGATATTTTACTGAGCCGCTGACCATTGTACCACCTGTGCATCCATTGGAATCTAACAAATATGGAAAATAAAAATAATTTTTTTTTTTTTTTTTTTTTTTAAATCACTCCATTCAGACATTAGACAGTAATTTTATGGCAATTTAAAAAGAAAAAAAAGTAATCTGATTTCCAAAATCAGTTATTGGCTTTTCTGTCAGCAGTGACACTAATGTGGCTTCCATTCTTAACTAAGATGCAAAATATATGAGTTTATTTTGCTGACAATATTTCAGTATAAGTGAAACAAAATATATATATATATATATATATATATATATATATATTAATGATCTTTGTCCAATTTGCTTCTGGTGTCAGCCATATTTTGCTGTTGATTGGATTCACAACTTGTGGCTTTACAAATGGCTTCGGTTTTTCAAGTGTTTATGCATTTTTTTCTGCATGTGTATTTGTGATAATTATGAAGCCAAAAATCACTTGACATTTCAAGAGTTTTTCGATTCTTGTTTCTGTAGCTATCATTTCAGAGTTAAGGCCACAATTCTCAACAAGCTAAAGCTGCTCCCAAAATTAAGATATTTCTTCCAGGAATCAAGGGGAAAACATTTCAAATCCATTGATTAGACAAGAAGTTATCATCCAGCAAGTATAAGGTATTATAATAATGATTTTTAAAGTTCTCCGAGCGTAATTGAGGCATGGAGTTATTTTACTAGATTGTCTTAAAGTAAATAACTTCCTGTATTTCAAAAATATTTATGAGCATCTGTTTCTTGTCTATACATTTCCATTCAAAAGGCATGAACCCTAAAACTCTTTTGCCGGTCATGCTGTTTATTCTTTAATTTCATTCTAGCCTTCATATTTCCTGATTTTGTCTGAAATCAGACATTGCTTGTTCAATTGTTGGATTAAAGTTCTGCAAATTTGTTTGCATTTTATTCTTACCAACAATAAAGATTACACCTGATCATGTTTTGCTGGATTCTTTGCAATATGTTCTTTCTGCTTCTCAATGAACCTTCTTTTTATCATTCTCATATATAAAAATCTTGAAAGTTCTTAGCCTAACCCATTTTACATAATGTGGTGGGGTATGCACTGGATTCCAAATAAGGTGACCTCTGTGTACACACAGAGAAAAATGCCAAATATAATCTTACAAAACATTAAATTTCAGTCGTAGTTGGACATAATCTTTAAATATGTTTTTATTTTCCTGGAGCTTAGACAATTTTTCCCTCTATGAAGTTTTGCCAAGACTTGTAAAAAATTTATTCTTTCTGATTTTTTTTTTTTTTTTTTTTTTTTTTTCTTACCATTTTTCAAATTTAAATTTATTCTTTAAATGTTATTTTTTTAATCTATTATTTCTAATTATTGTAAACATTATTTTTAGTGGGTACATAAGCCTGAGTTGATATCCTTGCTTGCAATAAATAACAATTGACCTCGATCAAGAACTCCCACTAAAGAGAAATGTGCCTCCTAACAGAAATCAAACCCACGTCCCCTTTTTTTTCATTAGGGAAACCACCAATTTAGCCGCACGACACCATCTCAATAAAGCAAAATTCAATTGTCTATTTAAGGAAATGCACATCTCTCGTTGGGACTTCTTCATATCAGTATCTGCTTGTTCCATTTTTGTTCCCAAAATATAAATACAGTAATTTTTTTCTTGATCTAGGCTAGTTGATACAGGTTGAGTATACTTTATCTGAAATTCCAAAATCTGAAAGTTTGTCAGGTGCTGACATGACTTGCGACAAATGGAAAATTTTAGAAAGCCTAGCTACATTGCCTGTGTTAGCACCAGTTTTTTGTTAGCGATTATCACAGCAACACCTTTGTTTGTAAATCACTTACCAGGTGTTTTGTGCTCAGTAAAGTTATCATTCAAAAATATCAAATTCTATTTTTTGTAAGTAGTGATCACGTTTTTATGAACATGTGCAGAATGTACAAAACATTATTTTTCTGTGAAATTTTAATTTCACCACTTAAAAATCCATGGTAGCATTACATGACTTGCATCATTACTTGTATTTGTATGTACACAAAATTTAAATTTTATAAAAAAACTACTTTCAGAGTATGCGTTATTTAAAAACTACCTTTGAGGAATCGGAGAGCCGAGTTCGAATTCCAGTTTAATCTATTACATTCACTTACGTGCTAATACCCTTGGGAAAAGTATGAATCCTCTTCTTCTCCCTGCCTCCAAATATGGATAAATAGCAGGGCAGGCCGGGTTCTATAGCCTTGGATGGCAACTGGTCTACAGAAAGAAATGACAACGTACTGCGGGGAAAAAATCTGCCTCGTCAGTCATGTCTCGAAAGATACATGATCACCTGAGTGTGTATCACACATGGCACATAACTGACTGACCATTTTGTACTCTCCAGCATTGTATTTTTTTTTTTTTTTTTTTTTTTCCGGTCATTTTTGTTTCTTTTTAAGAACATTGATTCATGGCATTTGTCTCTGATGACAATTGCTAATTTCTCTGATACTAATAGTAAGAAGTTTATAGTTATAAGCTGTGTTATAAAATGTAAAGGGATATCGTATTTATGCTTGGGTTTCATTCTCAAACTGCCCCATGTTATAGATGCTATATACAAATTAAATAGCTTGTATTCCAAAATCAAAATAAAATCTGTAAACTGAAGCACTTTTGGTCCCAAGAATTTTGGATAAAGGATTCTCAACCTGTATTAATTTCATTGTGGGGGGATTTTTAATTCATGTTGGTAACGTTCAATCCCTTCCATCTACCTTATTTTCTCTTGCCTCTGGCACAAGTCTGCAGTTATAAATTTAAATCCTTACATTGTTATTCCTTTTTGCTAACCTCTTTCTCCTGCATCTGATTGTCCAGAGTTTAAGAACTAAAATTTCTAAAACCTTAATCTGTGCCTCCTGCTCTCTCTAATCTCTGTACCCAATTAACAACTGGGCAAATCCAGCTGCCATGATCAAAATCATGCTTGTAATGGTTGGAGAAAGTATGAACTTAAAAGAAAATTAATTTCTTATTTTCATTTGCTGTCAATGGCTTAAGATTTTCAATTCATATTTCTCTAATAATTTAAAACCATTTTTTTAATGCACATTTTTCTTGTTCACTATAAAATTAAAATCATCTCTTGAAGGTTTTTTACCTGTGTACTGAATAAATTCAGAAAGTGTTGCATGGGAAGTTTTGTTCAGCTTCATTAATAGTACAAATATGGCAGCACCAGGCTGACCCCCCCCCTCCAGATATCCCTATGAAGAGTTCTGTAAGGAAAGAGATTTCAACTGCTCTTTTATTACCACAACCATAAAAATATTTGCAAACTCAGAAATTAAAAATAGTTAATTATATTTTTTTTTCATTAATTTTCACTTTGCAATTTTGTTTATTATTAATTTTTTTTTCTTTTTTTCCAGGTGAGTCACAGATTAAATTTTGTCTTTTGGTAAAAACAGGTAAGTGAGGAATGAATTCTAATGTCCAGAAATTTTTAATAAAATTCCTTCTTTCCCATTTCCAAGAAAATGTTGTCCTTGTTCATTCTGTTATGGCTTTCTTTAGAACTACTGCAGACATTGGTTGCTGCCTTAGAAAACTATAAAAGATTGCAAAATATTTTCATTTGTCAAATTGAACTCAATATTGTGATACACACAAGATGGAAAGTAAATCTTATTGCTTTTTGCCTTTCTATCACTCTCTCATTTTGTCTTTCTCTCACTCTCTCTCTCTTTCGTCACGTCTCTCTCTCTCTCTCTTTCGTCACGTCTCTCTCTCTCTCTCTCTCTCTCTCTTCGTCTCTCTCTCTCTCTCTTTCGTCACGTCTCTCTCTCTCTCTCTTTCGTCACGTCTCTCTCTCTCTCTCTTCTCTCTCTCTTTCGTCACGTCTCTCTCTTTCGTCGCGTCTCTCTCTTTCGTCGCGTCTCTCTCTTTCGTCGCGTCTCTCTCTTTCGTCGCGTCTCTCTCTTTCGTCGCGTCTCTCTCTTTCGTCGCGTCTCTCTCTTTCGTCGCGTCTCTCTCTTTCTTTTCTTTCGTCTCTCTCTTCTCTTTCGTTCGTCTCTCTCTCTCTCTCGCGTCTCTCTCTCTCTCTCGTCCGTCAGCGTCTCTCTCTTCTCGTCCTGCGTCTCTCTCTCTCTCGTCACGTCTCTCTCTCTCGTCCATGCGTCTCTCTCTTTTTTCGTCGCTCTCTCTCTCTCGTCGCTGCTCTCTCTCTCTCTTCTCTCTCTCTCACGCTCTCTCTCTCTCTCTCTCTCTCTCTCTCTCGCTCTCTCTCTCTCTCTTCGTCACGCTCTCTCTCTCTCTCTCTTTAAATCTCTCTCTCTCTCTCTCTCTCTCGTCTCTCTCTCTCTCTCTCTCTCTCTCTCTCGTCACGTCTCTCTCTCTCTCTCTCTCTTCACGTCTCTCTCTCTCTCACAGATGTTCAATCAAAATGTATTGCTTTTTGTTGTTTTTTTTTTTTTTTTTCCTCAAATCTTGCTAAATGAATCTAGACAATTTATGGTGTTTCTTTGTAAAAGAAGTCTGCAAGTGAATGGTGCCAAAGATATACAGAATGCTAACATTGAAAAGACATCACTCACTCTGTTGCTAAAATATCTTTTCAACTGACAAATGAATTTCTCTTGAGTCTTCACTATTTTTAAAGTGAACTTTTCTTTGTTAATGACACTAAAAAACAAATTGGACAAAAGTTAATAGAACATTTCTTTAAACCCAAAGAGAAATAGTGAAAAAAAAATAATTCTTCTGTTACAGCTGTTAGAAAATAACTTGTCCCTTTTTCTGGCAGAAGCTGTGGTCATGGCTACAGACTACAGCCACTTTCAGGTTTTGAATTCAAAATAAACTTGAAAGAAATATTCAAATAACTCTTAGACTTTGTGATGCGCTTGCCTGTATTTCAGGCTTTTTATCTCCCTGGAGCCAGTTTCTACACCCATCCCCACCAATTAGGCAATCTCTTGGATTTAACAGAATAAGACATTATTAAGAAAAGCTTTTACTCTTGGCATTCTTTTAGGACATCCCAACCCCTCAACCATCCTCCCCTCCTCCTTAACTCAAATCAACTGTCAAATATCTAGCCTGACTCATAGGAATGTTGTAGAGTAGTTTTGTATCTAGGAAGAAGAAATTTGGTATTCTGATGTTATATCTCTTTAAAGTAAAGCTCATAGACTTTTCTAAATTTCTGTATGAGTGGGTCAAACTTTCACTGTTTTTTTTATTATTTATTAAAACAAATTGATTGAAATTGATTTCATTTAAACTAATTACAACCATTTTTTTTCCAATCAGAAAAAATGCTAATCAGATTAAAATTTCCAAAGTGGTGTTTTTGAAGGTCTGTAATACCTCCTGTTACTGCCTACACCCAATGGTGTAACCACATTTAGTGATCTGGTCCTCAGGGTCTTAGGACAATGTTTTAATCACTGAGCTAACTCTGCACTGGTCAATACTAATGCTGCTCCAAACTGGTTTTTGGTTGCTGGCTACTTTGATCCACACCAACTCTGCCCATGTTGAGTTCTTAATCTTAGAGCAGTAGAAGATCGAATGTCATAGTAATCGCTGTTCAAGCTGTGTCAGGTGCTACATTAAGGAAGAAAAATATCTTCACAGCAAAAAAATAAAATGAAAGATTCATGAGGTTAATCTTCAATTGGTTTATATAGCTCTTGGTACAACAAAAATTAACCCTTCCTGCATCAATCGCTATAGTGACACTGTGCCTCACCTAATAATTTGGGTTCAGAGTTCTTCAGAATCATGAAGTCTGGTTGAAGCTGATGTGGACTTCAGAGGCACTCAAAACAGGGGTTCTCAGCCTCCCAAAGCCATCTGCTTATATACACTTCAGCCCAAAACTGGTATAGGGCTGAAAGGTTCTTGGGAATCACTGATTCTTTAGTTTTCACATTAATTCTAATAAGGGTTTTTGGATTTTTTGTTCCCTGTTTCTGCTTTCTTATTTAACTTTTGAAATTTGTAGATTCATCCATCTTCTTGGGAAAAGTTACAGGGATTGCTCCTCTTCTAACTTCCACCTGCTTCACTTCACATCTCGCACCACCACTCTATACAGGCAGTACCAAATTCTCCCACTTCCTCCTTCCTTCTTGGCATTCTACCTCAGCCTATCTACCCACGGCATGCATAAGTGTCTTTGTAACAAATCTAATTTTTAAAGCACAGAGGTGAAAGAATGAAATTTTATTCTAGTCATTAATTTTAATTCTCTGATTCTTTTCTATTTTCCTGGAATTCTTTGTCCAACGAAAATATAAACCAGACCACTAATGACAGAACTTGTTTTCATAACTCCTACTTTAATTGTACATGCAACTCATTAAGAGAAATTCATTCTGATTTAACTTTGAGCAAGAGAGAAAATCATTTTCTCAATTTGTTTTCATCGATAAAAATATATTTGTTTGCCTAAATTCTCAAAGAGATAAAATTGTTCCATGGGCTGATTGCTGACTTAGCAAAAACACAAACCAGATCGCCTACTTGTCACAAGAGGATAGATTTTCATAATTTCAACCTTCATAGTGGGTTCATTCTTTGTTTTCATTTCTCAATTTGTTTTCCTCAAAAATATATTTGTTTGCTTAAATTCTCAAAGACAAGATAAAGTTGTTCTGCAAATCTGTTCTGATCTGCATGCCAGATTTCCAATAGATAAGAAAAATAAACTTTAGGAGAGAAGAAATCTAGACAGTCTCATTTTTGCCAAGGGAAATGTCTTTTTCTCTCTCTCATATATATATATATATATATATATATATATATAATTATGAAGAACTTGGTAATCCATATGGGTAATCCCAAGGAGGATGAAATCCTGAGAGCTCAATGTAAATCCAGAAATTTTAAAGAAACACAGACCACTTTAAAGTACCATTATAATAATTTATTTCACCATCGCCCTTTTAAAGGACAACGGATCATCAGATAGCACTTCCATTTTTGGAAGTGCTATCTGATGATAATATAATGGTACCTTAAAGTGGTCTGTTTTTCTTTAAAATATATATATTCCATTTTGGGCTTAACCCTTTTCTGCTCAGAATCAACATTTAACAACTTTGTGGCCTCTGTCACAGGTCAATCTAAATATAGATGTGTTCATTTATATCCTCATGAATTCTGGCTAAATTCTAAAATGTTTTTTGAAACATTATACTGATATAGTCAACCACAATTTAGTTATATTATGTAATTTACCTGGGTACATGCTTTTAGATTTTAACAAAATGTCTGACTTTTATATCTTTTTTTTTTTTTATTTTACTATTTGTTTATTCCAACTCATGAATGTAAGATGGCAATTTTCTGAATTAATTCAATGCAAGATTTCTGATTGAATCAACATATGGTACACTATGGCTGTGATCGGGACAACTGTATAAAAAAAAAAAAGATGGAAAATTATTTTATCTCAGTCGTGAGGGTTTTCAGTTTTTATGATCACCAGTAAAGTCTGTAAAGTGGTGTCTTCAAAGCAGCCACCCACTTGACCAAAATGGAATAATATAATAAAAAAAAAAAAATTGTAGTGAAAGAGATAATCAGTTACCCCAAAAAAAAGTTCGGGTTTACTGTTTTGTGTTCGATCTGCTGAAGAAAAATTACCAAAAAGTAGTCAGCAAAAATCTACTTCAATGACTAGAAGCTATGCTAATGTTCTTCCCTCCCCTGAATGGCGTGACTAATCAGAAAATTCTCTCAGTGACTAGAAGTCGTTTTTCGCTTATAAAAGGAGATGATTTTTTTTGAGCGGTAAAAAAAAAAAAACGAACACGCGTTGTTGTTGGCAAGAAGTGAAGGTTGGATTTGTAACCCCCATTTTGTCGTTTCTACGGTGTGTGTTGGACTGTTACGTCGGACTATTGTATGAACTGCAATTTGGCTACAAGTGTTGCGTCCGAGAAACAAGAAATCTATTGCAGTTGCTACTATCAGTTGACAGTCTTTTCTTTAACTACTACAAAAATTAAAAAAAAATGAAAACTTTAGGATCAAGTGGCACTTCACCAGACATTGGAATTTTCCATTTGTCAGCTTATATAAACCATTACAGTTAGGATTGAGTCTAGTTTTGGATCTCCCATTGATACAGAAAGGCTGCTCATCAATATAGTTCTGATACCAGCCACATATTGTGATGTAGAAATGAGTTTGAGGTGTGGTAGAAGAGTTAGATTTCTCACTGGTTGAAAGGAAAAGCTGATCCATAGCAGAAGTTATTCTAGGTGTTACCTGCCTTCCCTCCCTTGGACTGTACAAGCGAACCCTTCAATAAACAACCAAATATACTGGAAACAGTAATCGTACTTTCATTTCTCACCATGGCATTAATTTCACCTTTAATTTTTCTTGTGAATGTACAGTGGAGCTTTCTCAGTTTTTGTGTGCACATCAATGTATACAGGAATAGTTATGTTATGTGTCCATTCAGTGAAAAAAGCTGAGAGGGATCCACTATATATATATATATATATATATATATATATATATATATATATATATATATTTATATATTGAATCAAAAATAAAGATTGTCAGAATCATAAAAGCCATTTATACAAATTTAGCTGCAATTATGTTCCCTTTTTAGGTGTTTATAAACTCTAACAAGGTTGGGTACTTCCACCACGATGGAGTAATTAATAGCGGCTCCAATTAAGGAATCGGAGAGCCAAATTCGAATTCCAGTCGAATCCATTACATTCATTTATGTGCTAATACTCTTCTTCTTCTCCCCTCCCCCAACTATTGGTAAATAGCAGGACAGAACGGGTTCTATAACCTTGGATGGCAACTGGTCACTGCAGAAAGAAATAGCAACCTACTGTGGGTAGAAAAAAAATCTGCCTCATCAGTCATGTATCAAAAGATACATGATCGCCTAAGTGTGTATCATGCAAGGCACATAACATGACTGACTGACTGACCTTTGGTTATGCTGAATAAATTTTTGGATGTTTTACCAAGAATCTTTGTCTGCTTCATTTGGTTTTTATATATTCCCCCCCCAATACTTGGTTTTTGTTTTCATTCTCCAAAAAATGACTATCAATAAATGAACTGACACAATCTCATTGACCCTTGTGGAGTAAATATGCCATGATAATTGTGGTCCACTGTGAACATTGCTGGCTTAATTGGACAGCACCTTGAGGCACTTATTAAAAAACTTGTTGCTTGCCAAGTAACTAAAGATTCTCTTCAATATGCAGTTTATGTAACATGTCCTGATTTTTCTAAACTCAAAGGAATAATTTGCCTAACGGCTTTTTACTTTCATAGATTGTTTCATTTGTGCAGCAGTGACTTGCCCAAATTCTATTTAATCAGTTAACTGAACTTTAAGAAGTCAAAGTTAACTGAAACTAAAGATCTTAGTCAATGAAACTTTGTCATTCTCTTTTGCTTCAATCTTTGGTTGTTTTTTTTGTTAATAAGATTTAATATATATAATTAAAAGAAAGAGTCCATGTTTGCTTCATATGGTTTATAAAATAGAGTAGGTAAGTCGGTTAATAAAACAAAAGCAAATGAAAGGGTACCGATGTGATCATCACAAAAAAAACAAACATTTATAAATATTAACCAGGTGACAGAAATGAAGCACAGAGATTAAGGTTCCAAATTTTCAGGTGTGTCCGAAAATTCCGAACATGTACACACAGTGCTGCACAAAAGTAAGTGAACCATCTCCCACCAAGAGAGGACGTAACAAAATCATTTTTTTTTTTTTATTCTCCGACAGTTTGTGTATGGTTTATACTCTGTCCTGCCAACTGCAAATGCTAAATGTGACCTGCATGTATTTATATATGATTTTCTTTTTATACATATTTAGTTTATGAAAAACTAGGTAATCCGTATGGGTAAACCTAAGGAGGATAAAATCCAGAGAGCTCAATGTAAATCCAGAGCAAATAATTTAAATAAAAACAGACCACTTTAAGGTTCCATGTAATAAATTATTTTAAATTTACACATTTTTGACAGGCCGTATTAAACATATGTAAATTGAGGAAGTGAGGGGGGAGGGAGAGAGAGAAGACATGAGTGAGTTAGCAGATATTGACACATTTAAACGGTTCTATTAAATGTGTCAATATCTGCTAACTCACCATGTCTTCTCTCTTCCTCACTTCGTTAATTTACATATGTTTAATACGGCCTGTCAAAAATGTGTAAATTTTCTTTTCATTTTTTGTTTGGAAGTAAAGTCTGATCTGCAGTCCTTTAAAAGGGCTGTGGTGAAGTAATTTATTACATGGAACCTTAAAGTGGTCTGTTTTTATTTAAATTTTATTTAAAATATATACACACACACACACACACACACACACACACAGTGCTGCACAAAAATAAGTGAACCCTTAAAATAATATTAAAAAAGTATTTTTTTCCAGATAAAAAAAAAAACCTTTATTAAATGAATTATAAGCACTTTCAAAAATGTTGTCTAGCTAGAATAAAAATATTAATTAAAAATTAAGATTTATAAACATAAGGTACCCCTCACATTTAATATTTGGTGACTCCTCCTTTTGTGGTTATGATGTTGACCAGTTTTTTTTTTGTTTTTTTCTCTTATTTTTTTTTTTTTTCATCATTTTTAAGAAGTTTCTGGCAGTAGTGAGCATCAATTTTTTTTTTATCATTCTTCTTGGCAAGACTCCCACAATTGTTCAATATTACCTGGGTTTCTTGCATCTGCCACTACCTTTAATTTAAATCACAGATTTTCAATTTGGTTTGCATCAGGACTTAGACAAGGCCATTCCGAGACTTGAAATTTCTTTTTATGAACCCATTCTTTGATGCTTCAGATCATTGTCTTGTTGAACATTCCAGCCCTGATCTAAACCCAACATTCACACTAAGAGAAAAACACTTTCATTCAAAATTGCTTAGTATCTTGCAGAGTCCATTGTGCCATCAATGCGCACTATTTTGCCTGCTGCAGCAAAGTACTCCCAAATCATAATGCTGCCACCACCATGTTTAAATGTTGGCACCAAATTCTTTTCTTCAAAAGCCTTATTAGGAGCTCACCAGATATACCACCTATTGTTCCTCTCAAATGGCTTTAGTTTGCTCTCATTCAACCATAAAGCATTTTGCTGGAACGTTTTTTGCTTATTAATATGAGCTTTGGCATAGCTGAGCTTGTTTGTGCTTTTTCATAAGTAGTGGCCTTTTTCCTAAGCATTTTACCATAACAACCAATATTGTTCAGATTTCATTGTACTGTAGATGTATACACATTGATTCAGACATTGGCCAAGGAGACTTAGAGAACTGCAGTCTTCACCTGGGCTTGCTGAACTAGATGTCTACTTGCTCTTGCAGCTATTTTTTGTGGACAGCCACTTCTAGATTGCGATGCTGTCAAACCAAAGGCTTTCTATTTATAAATAATTTGTCTCATGGTGATGACATGCGCACCAAATCATCTTGATAGCTTTTTGTAGTCTTTTCTGTCATTATAAACTTCAATTATGATTTTTTTTTAAAGCTTCAGGTAGTTCTTTTGATCTTGGCATATCTCGTTTTTTTTTTTTTTCTTTGTTTTTTTTTTTAAATTTAGTCTCTAACTGCACCCTTTTGCATACACAATAAGTTATATTGGTTGATTGCAGTATACACAGCTTAACAAAAAAAATGAACACATGTCATTGTGATTTTTGCACATGCACAAAAAATGATTTGCACAGGCAACCATGTAAAACAAAAATACAGAGTGTAAATGTAATCGTTCACTTACTTTTGTCCATCTTAATTTTTAATTGATATTTTTATTCCAGCTAAGATATAAATTTTGAAAGCAGTTGTAATTCATTTAATAAAGGTTTTTCTTAATTAATATATAGTTTAAGATTTGTTTATTATCTGTAAAAAAAAAAGGGGGGGTGGGGAATAATCGCTTTAATTTTATCTTAGAAGTTCACTTACTTTTCTGCTGCATTATATCTATCTCTGAAGGTAACACCAATCACCTAAGGGAGAAACTTTATATTTGTATTAACTCTCTCTTTGTGTGTGTGTGTTTATATATATATATATATATATATATATATATATATATATAAAGAAAAAGGCTAAAATGCCAACCCACCTCGCAACCCAGGTTTCGACCACAAGGTCTCCCCAGGCAAAAGGAAGGAGGTCTTAAAAATCTTCTTTTGAATGATATCATTGGCCCTTCAGGTACAGTCATCAGGCCACCATCCCTGTGTAATCTGTGGCTATCTGGACAATTTTATTGATTTTACTCCATATATAAATGCCCATAATCTCAGAAACTTCTGCCCTGTCAAGAGATCCTTGGGGAACACTAAAGACGTGATCATGGGATTTTTTTACCCATGCTTTTCTACCATGAAATAACACACTTTCTACAGTGGAAAATAATGATAATAATGGTTTCAAGAAAATATAAATTGGATATATTGAGGGCTCTTTCAAAAGGAGATTTTACAATCATGCTTTAGATTGATGAAGAGTTTTAAAAGTGACACCAAGCTTGCTGAATGTGTCTGGAAATATAGAGAGATGTATGGCAGGAGTCCTTGTGTAAGGATTTTTTAATTGTAGTTTAATTTAGTATTTTTTTTATATAACACTTTAAGGACTCTGTTGCTATACTCATAGTTGAATTTATTCTTGGCTGCGATTCTCTTATATAAAGGTTTTCCAGAATTAAATGTTCTGAGATTGAACTATGATCATTCAATTGAAATGTAAGCCTTTTCGTCATTGTTGTTGTTGTAAAAACGTTTAAGTATTAACATTTTTATCAGAGATGCAATCTCCCAAAGGACATTTAAATTGATATACAATTTTTGTAAGACACTAGTTGACAGAAGAGTTGTTATGGATGACTAGATTGGTTGTATTAAATTTAGTATAGTATATAATTATTTTTTTTTTTTTACTTGGATCAGTGGGGGATACATTAGTGTTTGAGTCTTTTTAGAATTTTTTTTTCTTCCTGATTATATTTAGAATTCATATGATTACAGTATAGTAGTTTGATATGTTTGGAGTTATTTGCGGACGTATTATTCATTTTTATATATGTTAATACTCCCAACAGCTCGTATAATAGTTATTTTGTAATAGTTAGGATATTCAATTTTATAGTTGAAAGTACAGCACATATTTATGCTAGTTGGTTTATTTATATGGGGAGGTAGTAAATTTATTATTAGTAGTATCTATCAGTACATCAAGAAACGGGATTTTATTGATGTTAAGTTTGTATGTGAAATTAAGTACAGAGTTTTTTGTTTTTTTTTTTTTTTTTTTTTTTTTTTTTTTGTCATTCATGTATTTTGTCTGTTTTTGACTAAAATGAGAATGTCATCTTCATATCTTAGGTAAATGTAGGTTTTTTTGTGCTATTAAGTACACTATTTAGTCATGTAGAAGTTGCTAAATGTTAATCCCAGGACAGAATCCATAGAAACACCATTGCATTGTACGCATGTTATTTTGGCAGTCATAGAAAGAAGCTTCTGTAGTGAACATCAAGAGTCGTTTTCTTAAAATATTAGGACTAATTTTTAATGGAGGGGAGAGATGAATATAAGATGTGCCCCAAGTTTTTAAGCCATTCATCTCTGAGAAGGCACACCCTTATATAAAACCTGTGACAACTTGATTGTATGAAGAATGATTCTTCTTTTGGAGTAAATGCTATTCATTGTTCAGGGAGTGGCATTCAGGGCCCCATCTATGGCTTTTCCTCATCTTTAAAGACAAAAAGAAAACATGTATTGCTTTGTTAAGTGTCATCAATGGAGCTTCTTTGTCCTTGAAGTGCAATGGTTGAAAAAGCCATTCAAGCTCAGAGAAAGTTGAGAGACAGACTCTGGCTGGGTTTAAAGGCTACATTCATATTATGTGCTGAAAGCATGGAATGATGTAATATCAGCTGATGTCTATACACTGGAAAGAGAAAGCAACTATTGTCTCTGTGTGTGTCTCCTATATATATATATATATATATATATATATATATATATATATATATATATATATATATATGCATGTATAAATTTATTCAAAAATTATACCATGTTTGTTATAATTTTTCGGATAAATTATATTTGCTCTACTCTGTATTGAGCATTCTTTTAAGAATTGTATTTTTGGTTATTGGAATTTATTCCGTACACACTAATCCTATACTTGGAGATATATAAATTACCAAGAGGATAAAATCCAGGTAGAACTCGATGTCCAGGACAGTTGAATTTGTAGGTCTGATGAATTTGATTATGATTCCAATGTAATAAATTATAACCATGAAACATTAGTGTTTGAGCCTTTTTTTATTTTATATATATATATATATATATATATATATATATATATATATATATATATATATATAATGTGTGTGACAATTGGAAACGTTCATGAAAGATTTGTTTAGAAATATATTCGATAATGTTTCATCATTCAAGGCTACACCAGAAAAACACATGGATAAACACAAAAAAAACCCTAATCTTTTACTTTCTATCCATTCTGAAGGATTGTATCTTTCAACTCGAAAATGGAAAGTAAAGAAAATAAATGTTAACAAATTTTTTAAAGTAACTCATTTTTTCTTTCATTTTTAGTTACGAGAAATACCAGCTTGGGGAAAAATAAGATTTCAATATTTAAACACATACACAAATACACATACCGTAATTTCCCATGAATAATATGCATTTTTTTTTTTTCTAAAAATTAAGCAAACTTAGGGGTGAGTATTATGCATAGCTACAAAAACATCTTTAAAAAATTGCCATTTTATCGGTCGATTTCAGTTGCGAAATGACTATTCACCACAAACATATGACAATTTAACACTAACATTCAGTGATTGCGGCCCCATGAGGATGTCAAATACAATCGTATGTACCTAACAATACTTACAAATGTAAAATAATATAAGAATTATCTTAAAATAATATTATTCTAATTTAGTTTTATGTTTAAAACCATTTTTTTTTTTTTTTAATAAGAGTAGGAAATGCTGTCCATAATGAAATTGGAGAGGTACAATTTATAGGGTTTGATTACTAAACAAGGAGTGCATATTATGCATGACTAGAAGTATTTTCCCACACTTTTCAGCAATTTTAGGGGTGCGTATTATACATGGGGAATTACAGCACACCCATTGTATTCTTTCACTTTCACATATGAAACCTTAAATGCCGAAATGCATTATTAGATATATTTCTAAACAAATCTACTTTAATGAATGTTTTCAGTTGTCAAAATAAAAAAAAAAAATGCTGGTATTATATATCCTAATTTTAAAACACACACACACACACACATATATATATATATATATATATATATATATATATATAAAAAATGTATTTTTATCCAATTCACAGAAAGTAGACTTGATAAGCTGTTTTCAGATTCCTCCTTAGCCTGTTGTGTTAACTTTTGAACAAATGCCTGTTGGAAAGACATGAATCCATCTCTTCCCCTCTTACTCCAGGTATGAGTTAAATAGAAGTGTAGTCTGGTGCAACATTATTTGGAGCACCCATATAGAGGATAATGGATTGTGATTATTATCTCCATTCTAGCTGTTTCATATTTTATGGCTAGCAGATAGTCTTTGAAGTTGGGTCTTCTAAGCACCATTCCCTTGACCAAAAGGGAACAAAGGGATAAATAATCTTTTGTGGTCAAGTGACAACAAACTGGGCATTGATGATTTCAGGTTTTTTAGGAATCTCGGGTTGGTCTTGTATATTAAGTCATAATTGCAATTCCTGTAGTCAGTTTTAGTCTGCCCTTTTCTGTAGACATGCTGTTCCTCAAGTAGTCCCAGTGCCACTTGTTTGTATTGCCAGCCATGTGTCATGATGTTGGTAGAGGGAAGAATTGAAGATCTGATCTGCTAGTTCAACATGGCAAAAGTTGTCCTATGTGTCAAAAACTACCCACCCAAATCACGCAAGTGAAGACCAGAATAAATCTTACTTATTATAAAACGCAGATTGTGTGTGTGTGTCTGTAACGTTTATATATTGGATCGGATTTCCTACATTTTTCAACCGATTTCAACAAAACTTCACAGGACTACATAAAATTACCTTGTGGTGGTTCTAACAGCACCAAAAATGTAAAAAATATAATTGTTTTTGCACAAAATCAATTTGAAAACATGATTAAGAGACATCATGAAAATGGAAGGGGGACAACTCACATCGGGTTGTTTGTGTGTGGGTTCCTTTATAGGATCGGATTTCCTATATTTTTCAGCCGATAAAACAAAACTTCACTTCACAAAACTTTTTTTTTTTTTTTTTTTTGCAGGTAGTGTTTCTTATTCTCTTGCACACTTTTTTCTTTAGGGAAAGATAATGAAATCTAAACATACACAAGTCCTAACTAAAAATAATAACCGGAAACTACTTTAAATACACATGGTGTCCAATTTTTTTTACTGTATTCAATAAGTAAAAATCATAAATTGTAAAACTAAAAGATTACAGAAAGGCTACCTACATTTTTCAACAGATTTCAACAAAACTTCACTTTTTTTTTTCTTTTTTTTTTTTTTTTTTTTTTTTTTTTTTAGCATGTAGTGTTTCTTATTGTCTTGCACACTTTTCTTTATTTTTACATTCAGAATGCTTTAAAAATTCCATTTACAAGACAATTGTTTTATGATAAAATTCTATTCAATCGGTAGAGACTCATAACGATTGAAAACAATGTTTTTGTTTGAGTTTGGGTTTGACCAATTCATAAAAAAAAAAAAAACTAATTCAGACATGCGTGTCCGTCAACCTTAAACAATAATCTTTGTCAATTTTATTTTTCAGTCTTTATGATGGTGGATACTTGATCTATCTCTTACTGTTATATCCCCGGGCAACGCCGGGCTCTACTGCTAGTATCTAAATATATTGGAAACTGGGTTAAAGTTATTTTTCACCA
Organism: Acanthosepion pharaonis; assembly: GCA_903632075.3. Taxonomy (NCBI): domain Eukaryota; kingdom Metazoa; phylum Mollusca; class Cephalopoda; order Sepiida; family Sepiidae; genus Acanthosepion; species Acanthosepion pharaonis. The sequence continues at coordinate 652,201 of CAHIKZ030002323.1, read as the reverse complement.
CAGTATTTGGTTTCATTTTCTGTTACTATTATGAATGTGCAATGGGCCTTTCCCAGTTTTTGATGTACATTGATGTGAGCAAGAATTAAGATGCAACATGAGGTGGTCATTGGCTGACCAGAGGAAAGCCAAGAAAAGGCCCAGCTCTGTTTACACAGGTCTCTCGAGCCTCGGCCAATAATAAAACCATGAAGAAGCAAAAGAAAGCCCCTCCATTAACTTTCCATAAGAATTCTTGCCAACTCACAGATAATGAAAAATCTGTGAAGAATAATGATGTCCAGGGGCATAGCATTAGAAAACCCTAACAAATTAATTTTTTTACACATTTTGGTTTCAATGATGCCCTAATTTAGGGTAAAAATAAAAATTTTGATATACCATAATTCCCTATGTATAATACGAATTTTTTTTTTCTAAAATATAGCAAGCAAAATTAGGGGTGCGTATTATGCACCTACTGCAAAAAAAATCTTCAAAAAATTGCCGTTTCATCAGTCGATTTCAGTTGCGAAATGACTACTCACCACAAACATACGACAATTTGTCGCTAATATTCAGTGACTGCGACCCCATAAGGATATCATATACAATATGTACCTAACAATACTTACAAATGTAAAATAAAATAAGAATTATCATAAAACTAAATTAGAATAATATTATTCTGTGTTTAAAACCATTCTTTTAAGAGTAGGAAACGCTGGCCGTAATTGGTGAGGTACAGTTTATATAGGGGTTTGATTACTAAACAAGGAGTGCGTATTATACGTGATTAGAAGCATTTTCCTCACACTTTCAGCACAACTTTAGGGGTGCGTATTATGAATGAAGGCGTATTATACATGATGAATTACGGTACTCAAGAACCAATATTGTTTTAAAAGTCAACATCTATATTTTGAGAAAACAGTTACCTTGACTGAATAAAATAAACTGTTTCAAATCCCGACGTTGTAAGATAGGGAATCACATTTTCACGCAGAAATTTTTGGCCACTCCCTTGTTCAAGGGGGATAACTGTTTCTGTTTCCTTTTGAATGCACCTATCGACATAGATTGAAATTTCTGATACCACAAAAAACTGGAATACTGTTTTGTTTGCTTCATGTATAAATACATACATTGTGATATATATATATATATATATATATTATATATATATATATTTATATTTTCATTCATGGTTTGAATTAAAGTTTATTTGCTCATACCCAAATTATTCCTCCTGAAGAAAATATATTTTCAATTCAAAATGTCCTTTTCTCCCGTGTGCAAAAAGTCAGCATTGTTTAGCTGTCAGATTATTTTTGTAGGAATTTTTGTCCATCTATATTTAGTTGTCAATCTTGTAGCCCATAAAAAACAAATTTTCATTTACATCTCAGATTTTAGTGGCAAGAAATTCTTGTATCTGAAGAAATTGGCATATTGAACTAACATTCTTGAAAACTGTTTATGCAGAATTTTATGAATTTTATTCTGTACCAATTTTTTTTCTAGAACCCTATAAATTCTTGGTGCCTTAATTTAAATATAAAAACGTTTAGATGCAGGAATAAATACTTATTGTAAAAAAATAAAATAAAATAAAACACCTTTCCTCCGACAATACATTACTTTTTTCTCATTTAAAAATCTTTTTCAATTCGAAAAAATTTGTACATCAAATTTTATTTCTTGTGAGCAAATGTCTCTGAACTGCAAAAATGCTTAACATTTTGTGTAAATTAAAGATAACTTTAGGGGAAAAAATAGTTTAATAATTTAAAATGTAAAGTTAAAAGAAAATGTCTCTATTATACGAATTAATGTGGTTTAGTTGTCTTTATCTTGATAGAAAATCTTGTCCACAAATTTTAAAAAATAAAAAAAAAAAATCCTGGTCATTTGTTAGCCGAGTGAATAGAAAATTGAATTTTGATTTTGAGGTCTTGTTATGGTTGATTTTAAATCGAATTGTTAAAGGTTGTTAAATTCTTGGAAATGGCTTCTTATTCAAATTTATTTATGTCTAAATTTTCAAGACACTAATTTTTCTGCAGATCTGAATTTTCAGTGCAGTTTCATTCTAAAAAAAAAAACAAACAAATTTAACCTCCTTGTCTTTTTTTGTCCCTTCCCAGGCAAAATGGTATCCTATTTCTGTCAATCTTGCATTCTAATTTCATCCGACAAAAGCATAACTCAATTTGCGGCTTGTTAATTAATTACAAGAATTCTCAAATGCAGCAAAAAAAAAAATAAAATGAAAAATCACTTCAAACAAGTCATGAAGAAAATTTAACAATTTTGCATTTTTATTAAGTTAGCTTGGCTAGGTTTTCTTGAATAAATTAAAAATAAATTTTCTTGATTTTAATTTAAACTTTGCTTTTTGTATTTTTGTTTTTTAATTTATTTCTTTTTAATCCCTGAACGTCTTTTGTTTCCAAATCTGCTTCCTACCCTCCGTCACCTACTCCCTCCCCCACTGCACACCTTGAATAAGACTTTTCTTTTTCTTTTTTGATGTTTTGCTGGTTTTTGCTTTCCATTTAGTTCTGACATAGTTGCCTCCCTTATGTCGTTGTCTGTAAAACTATCTTTTCTTTTAACTAACTTTCAAATCGTAAGCACTCACTCTTTCTATTAGTTTTTAGAGGGATATACTCAAATGTCTACGGTTTGACTAAAATACATAGAACTGTGTGTTAAGGTTATAGTTTAAAAAAGAAACACCTCTCGCATATTTTAATTAATAGAAAGTATGTACTATCACTTAAATGTTCTAAATCATGATTCATGTACTAATTTGTATTTTTTGTGATTTAAAAAAAAAATGTCCGAATTATCTCTATTTTCTGCTTTGGCTATAAAACTAAATATTTATAAAACTAAACTGCTTCGGCCCAAAACAGTAAATATAAGGAAATTTTCAATTGATTTACTCAGATTCGATGTAAATGTCAGCACCTTACTTCCATTTTTCTGTTAACCATTTTTCTCTACTGGATCTCAAATGTTTTACTGCGCACACTTTCTTTGGCATGCTTGTAAAATCTACTTGCAAATTACGTGTAGAATTTTTATTTATTTATTTATTTTTTAACATTCTTTGCTCAGAAATCGGTGTCTTTAAATTTTCTTTCATAAGAAATATTTTTTAAAAAATCCTTAGTTTTTTTTTTTTTTTTTTTTTTTTTTTTTATATTTCTAAGTAAGATGAGGTATTGTAACTATTTACATTGTCTGGACTGTTGCCTCCTTTTTTATTATCATATTCACAACTTTTCAGCGGTTGTATGCTCCACCCTTCTTCAGGTGATATTCGTTGAAATTTCAAACTGTACCCTTTATTTCATCCTCTGGGGTAGATTGTTTTCGTGCCACATGCCAAGCTTTTTCTGGTTATCTCAGTTTCAATTATCTCCCTTTAGTAATTCAACTCTCTTAACTTATTTGTTCACCTCGACTGTGGCCAGGTATTGATCAAATTACTGGATTATTTCAATCAACGCTTTTATTCACTGAGCCATGTGTTCAAGGATTCAGTGTGAAATTCCAATGTTTATCTCCTGAAAAAGACCAGAGTGTACAACGGCCAAAATGTTGCGAATATGACAATAAAAATGAGGAAAACAATCCAAAATAGTGTTTAAAAAAAAAAAAAATCCTTAAACGATATTCAGTTATTTTTCATCCTTAAAATATTTTTGCTCTGGTTTCAGCAAATGTATAGATAGTTTTTCTTGTTTGGCAGCCAGCCTCTCTGGGTTATTTAAAGCCAAAATCTAAATATTTTGTACACCTTTTTTCTTTTGTTTACGATAATGGTTTCAGTGATAAGTCTTACTAATTAACCCATAGGTGGTGGGGATGAGGTGGATTCATACTTTTCCCAAGGGTATCTGCGGCATAAGTATCCACTGCAGTTAACCACCTGCACATACCAAGCTTACATCATATTGTATTCCCAGCCAGTCACCCATTTAGGTACTGACCAACCTCGATGTTACTTAAAAATACTTTGCTTGTTGCTCAAGAGGTGAAAATATTTACTGGTGTGGAAACATGCACATCATTTTGGTTTATGCACAAAATATTACTCTAATTTTTTGTATACATTTTTAAACCTTCTACATATTTGAATCAATTCAGAATGTTTGTTTCTCTTCAAATATTAAATTTCATTAATGGCATCTTTTTTTGCACAAATGCTAGTCTAACTGAATTCAATATTTTAAAATGCCTTTTACAAGAGAGGAAAAATATTAAATAAATTCAAATCCTGTATAAATTTATTTTCTGGCCTGTCCCAATTTCTAAAATCTGATTAAAGACCCCCCCCCAATTTGTTTTTTTTTAATAGCTTCTTGGTCAGGCCTAGTATTGTTCAATACTTACTCCTCATATAAATCATGCTACCCACCTTATCCACCCAACCAATAAAGACTCTACCATTGGATTGGTATTATAGACAAGATACTAAACACCAACTTAGTAATCTAGAATTCCTGAATTAAAAAAATTCCATAACAGTCAATTCCTACTATTCCATAAGTTGTGACTTTTTTAATTAAAAGTTTAAATGAGTTTAATATTTTAATTTCAATATTGTTTAGCTTTGCTTGAAAGCATTTAATCCATCTTAGCTTTTATCAGTGTTAAACTTGTGTGTAAATTATTGTATTTGTGTTTGTTTACCATCCACCTGCACTT
>CAHIKZ030002323.1:377500-640000 GCA_903632075.3 Acanthosepion pharaonis | reverse complement strand
TTGTTGGGATTGCTCTTTAGTATTTTCAGATTTACTAAAATTACATGAAAATATCTGTTAAAAAAAAATTTGATTCAGTGTTACTTTCATTTTTACATAATTTAGACGACAATTTATCCATCGCACCTTGTAGGATCAAGAAAAATAGGAAATACACACACACACACACACACACACACACACACACACACACTATCCTGCAGCACTTGGAGTTTCATGTCAAACGCACTCTTCTGGTGCTGAGTGTGTGGGACCATTACTTAAAATTTGAAAATATATTTAATGTTGTTTTATTTAAATTCTCTCCATAAATAAATATTTTGAAAAATAGCTGTTTTTTAAAAAAAAGTTATATTTTCCATGGTATTAAATCCAGCAACTGATATAACCGGTTTTAACATAAATGGTAAGTATATATTGTGAATTGTTAATTTTAATTATTAATTTTATTTAAGGTTACTAACATCTGTTGATTAATACATAATTTATATAATGAAAAGAAGCTAACTTAATCTAATTTAGTAAAATTTAATAAGATTTAATATTAAATAATAATAATAATATTAAACCAAAAATACATACCAATACTACAGAAAAAATAAAATTAAAAATAATAAATATATATATATATATATATATATATAAGCAAAACCAATAAGGGATAACCCATAATACATAAGAAAATTAATAAATAGTGAATAAATAAGTTAATAAGAAATAGATTGAGAGAAAACCAAAATGTGATAGCATATAGAGATTAATCCAAGTCTACATGTTTAAGTAGATATTTGCTTTTAGGTCTACATGTGACCATCAGTTCATTTCTCTTATATAGGTTATTTAAATGTCGTAAGATCATTATTTCTTTAAAGATAGGTTACATTTGTTTTCCTTTACATTAAATAGCTTAGCACTTGCCATTATATTCCATTTAATTGAAGAGGAGTTACTGGAATCTTTCAATTGTCAAAAATAATTAGAGTGGTGTTATTTCTGTATTTAATGTTAGCCAAAGTCATATGGTGGTGGTAAAAGAAAAGCTCCTAAGGATTTTCAGTGGAGCCAAAATAAAATTTAGCATCACCACTGGAATGAATGCATGCTTGATATACAGCACCATCGGTCATACATTGACTATTCAATGGACAGATTGTGTTCTTTTCAGCAGTTGCATTTATTTTTGGAAAAATTTACATTGTTGGCTCAGTTTGAGGAATCTGAGAACTGAGTTTGAATTCCAACCAAATCCATTACATTCACTTATGTGCTAATACCCTTATGAATCCTCCTCTTCTCCCCACAGCTATGGGTAAATAGTAGGACAGACCAGGTTCTATAGCCTTTAATGGCAACTGGTCTACTGCAGAAAGAAATGGCAACCTACTGCTGGAAAAAATCTGCCTCGTCAGTCATGTATTGAAAGATATATGATCGCCTGAACGTGTATCATGCATGGCATAACTGAACTGATTGTTGGAAAGATCTTTACTTAATATGGTATTGTTGTGTTGAGATTGATCTATCGATATTACTAGTGCAAGTGTAACTGATTTTGGCATTTTTTTCTTTAATGTTGGTGAATGGCTAAAATGCTTATGGATTAAATTTGGGAAAATTTTTCCAACATTAGTTTGGTCATTATGGTTAAAGGATTGTTTAAATAATGTTTACAGTGTTTTCTTTTTTTTTGGCCTTATCATCTTTGTTTTTTTCCAGTACTCTAAATTTACATTGTGGATGCTAAGTTCCAACGCCTTAATATATTTATCTTTAACATATTGAATATTTCTTTGTTGATGGATAATCTAACTTGTACTGATTTATGCAAATAATCTAAACTTTTGTGATGATGGTTAGTATCTTTTCTAATGTATCTATGCTTTTGTAGTTCTTTTGTATATGCTTTATGGTAGCTATTATCCAGTTCTAATATTACATCTTGAAAATTAATCACTTGAACATTGGTAGTGGTAATGTTTAAATCATGCTCCTTAAAAAATATTATACATTCTTTTCTCAATTGGTCTATCTTGTGCAGTATAGTTTTCTGGAGGAAAATTACACCATCATCTCTATATATGCTGGTGTCTTTAATGTTGAACAAAAATCTGAGACACCACATCAACAGAATTCCAATAAAATTACATGCTTCTGCAGAATCATACACACCCATAGCAATATTAAATTCTGGGTTGTTTCTCTTAGTCCACAGACAGTCATTGTGTAAAAGTACTGGTGTTTGTGCCTGCTTTATAATATTTCTATACTGATCACTAATAGGGAAGTAATTTCTAGCTAGCTTTATAGCTGTCATTAATATTTTCTCAGAAATGGGCAGTAGAAGTCGCAAATATAGAATTATATGAATGTGTATTGATATTTCTTTTTTATGTTATTAAAACATTCTGTAGCATCAGCTGTTTTTGCCACTGGTTGATTCCTAGAGCAGTTTTGGTTTAACTCCTTGCCCCCTTTCAACACTTATTTTACCAATCATGTTTTTTTTGTTTTTTTTTTTTTTGTAGGGTTGAGTAATTGGTATTGAGGGTGACTTGGAAAGTTAGCTTTATAGTCTTTAACCATGATGAATGCTTGTTGTTTATGCAGCTTGTAGATTCTATCATCGATTTTTAGTTTAGTGGGTATTTCCTTGGCTTCCTTTATTGATGTTTTCCCAGTTTATAGGCACCGTTTTATAAAATTTGATGACTTCCCTGTTAATAGCTTCATGCTATATGTTAACATCCCTCTTGTATTGGTTACCCATTTTTATCTGATGTTATTGAAACATTGCTTGATGTTATATAACAGAGCTATAAAGTGTGTGTGTGTGTGTGTGTATATATATATATATAATCTCCAAGTATAGGATTTGGTGTATACGGAATAAATTCCAATAAGCAACAAATACTATTCTTAAAAGAGTGCTCAATACAGAGTAGAACAAATATAATTATTTATTCGAAAATTATAACATCAAAAATAAAATATAAAAATAGCCATTTTGTTTCAAGTGATGGTGTTGAATGTAGAATAAAGGGTAAAACCTTTTATTATACATTCAACACCATCACTTGATAAGACACCAGAAGTGTTGAAACAAAATGACTATTTTTGTAGTCATTTTATAACATAATTATGTTATAATTTTCGAATAAATAATTATATGTGTGTGTGACAGTGGAAAATGTTTTTATGTGACAAATTTCATCCTTTCTATCCAAATTTGTTATGTTGGTGTGTATGCACATGGGCACAAACTAGAGATGCTGAGAATTTTAAATTAAAATTTTTTTTTTTTTATTATTATTATATAATCTACCTGATTTCATATAGATTCTTTTTCTTTGTTTATCACATTTGTTATTCCATATCCCACATTGTGATAGAAGATTCTGGTAAGAATGGTGAAATGTTGTAAGAGACAGGGCACAAATTTATTGTGGATGACCTTATGATCAAGACACTTTCGTCTTAGTGAATTGTTTTCTTCTTTGATCAGACTAGCATTTTCGGTTGAAATTATAGTCCGTCTCATTACAGTGAGCAACTAATGCATTTAACGTATTGTTTTCTCCTATGTATTTATTGTGAGAATTATTACAGGCAATAGATTAAATTCCTCCTTCCATGCCAATAGCCATAATTTTACCACCTCCCTTTACAGAAAATACAAGAAACAATTCATGTTTACTCAACTACTAAAGTGAATGTCCACACAGCTACAAAATAGCTGTTATTAAAAAAAAACATCACAAGTCAAAATAATCTCTTCTTTCGGACACATTATTCTATAAGGAACATAGCAACATTAAACAAACTCTAATCCACTATTTACCTAACCACATTTTTGACGAACAGATAAAATTAGCCTTAACAAAATTTGACCCAGCACTAATGCAAACAAAAATAAACAGACCATTCTATCATAACCCAATGTATCCTAATTATAAGCAAGATGAAAAAGCAATTAAGACTAATTCACTGGTACATATCACTCAATAATTCTAACACCTAAGATTTATCATCTATTACAGTAAGTGTAAAACATCTAACTTAATTATTACCAACAATACCAGGCCTAATATATCCCCCCCCACACGTAAAAATAATGTTGTCTATGAATCCTCATGTCCCATGGAAGATTGTATCTGCAACACTTTTTGTGGTCATATATTCTGTATGCCTTTTTCTTAGCATTATGGATGAAATAATAGGGATATTAGAGGTTTCTGAAAGTGTTTTCTAAATATATCTCTTTGGGTAAGTATTGGGGGCTGCAAATTCTTAGTGTTCTTAAATAGAATCCTATAATTAACCCTGATTTGATTTTGTTACAGTAGTGAGAATAAAAATTGATGAGTTCATTCTTGTTGGTAGCTTTTCTGCAAACCTCAAATTGAAGTTTATTATTTCTGTGCAGCATGATATCTAGGAAGGGTAAAGTATTGTTAGACTCATGTCCAAAGATAAAGTCTGTTGTGAGTTCAACGTTATTTAGTTTCTTGACAAGATCTGGTAAAATGGATATTTAGTAGAGAATTCTCTATGTATCTGAAATAAGAATTTTATGGTAAAATATTTTTAAAAGCATCACTTTGCAGAAATTCCAAAAATAAACAAGACAAAATGTCACTGAGGGTAGACTCCATCAGTAAACCAAATTCCTATCTATAAAAATTGTTATCAAAGGAGAAAAAAACATTGTTTGGTGATTAAATGACACATTTTTATGATTTTATTTGTAGGAATAGGCAATTTTTAGTTAAGTGTGTTTTTAGTAATTTTAGAAATTTCTTTACAGGAACATTTTGTGTATAAAGATTTTATATCTAAACTAATCATAGATTTGTTTTTGATGTCCGTTTTATTTTTTTATTTAAAAGATCACCAGTTTCTTTTGTGTGAGGAGCTAATTTTACCAAGAAGTGGGGTTAAAATTTTGCTTAGTTTATGTGGGGCACTGTCTATTCCTGTTAAATTGAACATCCCATTGAGACCCATTATATGTATTTTTGAGTAATGTGTGCATGTTTTCCGTTGGTGTTCGATGAATCTTAGCCAGGAATTGTCTTTGCTTTTTAATAACTTCTTGGTTTTGTTTTTTAAATTTTTGTCTCTTTTATGACTTTGTGTTCATTTATTTTTCATAGATATTATTGTCATCAATAAAGTGTCTAATTTTTTGTAGATAAATATTTATCCATAATTATAATACAAATTCAACAAGGGATACATCCAGGGTCTAATTACAGCCACAGTTGAAAAAAGAAATGAAAGCACACTACCCTGCAGAAATAAAAGCCCTGAAAGAAATATCAAACAAAAACATTCACATATCCTCTGACAAAAGTGGTTTCATTATAATTATGGTCACATGCACACACACACACACACACACACATATATATATATATATATATATAATAAAGGTAATAAATCCATTGGTATAGAATCCAAGTGGATCCTCATCCTAAACTCTGTATTAGGTTTTTTCAGCAAATTAAGATTTAAGTTGATCCTTTAGCTTGCAATACCAATTACTCACAGTTAACTGCTTCATCTCCCCTTCCTCTAACCTTACAGACATGAACTTCATTTCATTCCACGCTGGGGTTGAAAAGACAGATAACCACATTTGTTGTCTGGCGAAATAGTCTACTCCCCATATGAGGTAAAAGGATTTGTTTGATTATTAATTATGTGTGTGTGTGTGTGTGTGTGTGTATAGTAAAGGTAATAAATTTGTTGGTATATAATCCAAGTGGATCCTAGTAATATAAAATATTAAAACTGAGCCACCAAAGAGCTCAATGTATTTATTACAGAGCAATAATTAGTACACAATAAAATCCAAAATTACCTCATATGAGGAATAGGCTTATTTCAACTGGTGAAAAAACATATATATATATATATATATATATATATATATATATATATATATATATATTATTTTATTTAAACTTGTCAGCTGTCAATATACTTCATAAAGCTCTCGACCACTTAGCTTTGGAGTGGGTAGAATGGAGATCAACATGTTTTAGTGGACTAAGCAGTTTTCAATCACCTTGTCTGAATCATCTTAAAAAAGCGAGAGCAAGATCTAAAAGGTCAGCCAATCTAACAGTCATCTCATCCCACAATCCTTACTCTTGCTCCATCTGTAGCCTCCTTTGTAAATCACTAGTGGGTCTTAAGTGCCATTTAAGATTATCACACAAAATTTCATAACTGAATCTATTAAGTTGTCGGATCCTCATGCGTCGAAACTGACGAGAGTCCATTTTATATATATATATATATATTACACACACCAAGCCTGTTTTGCTGTATCACAGCTCATCAGTGTGGTTAGACATCCAACTGCTTTAAGCTGGGATTGAAACTCAACCAATTTGTGCACCAGTTAGAGACTCTACCCCTAAGCTATCGGCACACTGTATAAAAAGAGACTCTTTTAACATATTATATACATGATGTACATAAATGCCAAATCAGCAGCCAGAGCACTCAATTCATATATATATATATATATATATATATATATATATATATATATATTGTAAACTGGTTGAGATTAATAATAAAGGTACCTTCTCTCCTGTGAGAATTGATGCAGGGAATCTATTTCAAATCCACGACTCATGAATTCCAACACTGCACTCTGCCATGCTAGACACCTTCCTCCCCACTGTCTATTGGCCTGCCTATTTATCTACCTCACACAGCTTTTTGTACATCTGGGGACCTGAATCAAATCATTTGTCCCATGTCATGTTTAAACTGTGTTTTCTGCATTCTGAAAGATGCAAATTTGATCCAGGCAAGCAAGACATAACTGGGTTCTCTTGCTCTGCTAATCTAATAAGTTATTGTCATTATATATATATATATATATATATATATATATATATATATATGGTAACCAAGAGTCCTTGCCATTCTTTTGTTTGTGTGGGAAGTGATTACTGATACGTAAATGAGCGAGTTTCATGGTGGGTGTGGGTGCATTGTTCTTGACCAATTTATGTGCATTGCACATGCACACAGATGTAAAAGCAGCTTGTTTGTGGTTGTCAGCTTTATGACTTTAAGGTGGGCTTATCTGCTGCTGCTGCATCAAGTTGCCAACTATGTCAAGCCTTTTGGGATAATACTGTGAGTGAACACATTGCCAAGCATTCATTCTAGAAGTTCAAGTCAGGAGATCTGTCCCTTCCTGATGAAACCTGCTGTGTCAGGCCACAGGTCCTGGCTGATGAGGCCCTGAAGGTGGCTATAGAGGACAACAGCCAAACATCTGGTGAGTTTGCTGAACACTTTCAGTTTTCTGATGAAAAGTCAGACTTTAGCTGCACCACATATGGAAGGTGTACACAGTGTCAGAAGCCAACAAGCAACACTGCAACATACTCGTATTTGATCACCAGTGATGAAAAGCGAGTTCTGTATGTCACTCCCAAGCATACCAGACATTGGTTGTCACCATGGGACTTTGTGCCTCTGACTTGCAAGACCGCTGTTTGCACCCTTGCATGATGATGTTCTGTATCTAGTAGACTAGTCAACAAGTGATGTACTATGAGCTGCTACCAACAGGCCAAACCATTACTGTGCACATGTCTTGCAGCATTTGGAATGTGTGCAACATGCACTGGGATACCATATGGTGATTTGGTTAGGAGGCACTGTGTCATTCACTTTATTCACTGGAAATCCTTTGAAAATGAGACAGACTTGCAGGAGACACTCTCAGACTTCTTTGTATCCAAGACACCTGATTTTTACTGTCAGAGCATTGTACAGCAGGCAACACATTAGCAAAATGTTCTGAATGTCATTGGGGATTACTTCAAGGACTCACAGTATGTCAAATTTGCTGTAGAACTTTTTTTCTCATACACCAAAAATGGCATGGACTTTATATGTTGTGTGTGTGTGTGTGTGTGTGTGTGTATATATATATATATATATCTCATGGGGTTTGTCCATGAAGATGGACTGACTTCCAATCTACTTGAAGCAGCTGTTTATGAAGCATCAGTTTTCTACCTTTACACATTCTTCTACTTGGAGCTGGACTTCATTGTCAGAGACTACTTGGGATGCATGACATGGGAGCATTTTATAGACAGTGGTGGCCTTTCCCTAATATCACCCCCAACTATAACAACCTTTGGAAAGTATATTATGCACATATATAAACATTGCATTTTACAAGATCCCTCCTCCTGCAAATATGCAATATTTATATCACACACACACACACACACACACACACACACACCCTTTCATATTTTTCCTTGAGAATATCGTTTTATCCTAAACTGTAATATCTTTGTCCCTTGATATGCTAGTACAAAGACAACTGACTTTCTATTGCTGTGACTATTGTGTATCTTGCATTCTGATGTTTATAAATGATTCTTTTGGTGCTAATATTTAATAAAGGATGAATACATAAGCAATGAATTGAAGAGACAACCTTTCCCTGCACCGCAAATCATTTTTCTTTGAATAAACCTGGTTATTTCCCGTTTTGCCATTAAAATAGAGAAACTTGGTTATTTCCTTCTTCCTAGAGACAGAGATTTGTGAGGGGATACTGAAAAGTTTTCAGGACTCATTTCCAATTTCGCTTTGAACCCCTTCTTAATAAGGCAAAGTTTTTCAGCACCTTCTCAATATTTGTCTTGGATCCAAACAAACCCCTATTTCCGATTCATATACAGGCTTTGAAATTTTGTAAATCATTTGATTCTTCTGTTGTTAAATACCATTTCTACTAAAAGCACCTTATCCTCTTTTTTTCAGAATAAGTATTTGAATTTCTGCGTATTTTAGTATCACTCATCTGTTCCTCTTGACTGTCAGGCTATTCTTTTGATTCTGTCATAAATATGATCCCCCACCACATAAGTCCCAAGTAATAATTAGGGTTAATATCTTAAGAATTGAAATATTGTCAATTCATTTGTGACCTCACCCTGTCAATCAGACCTGGACTCTCCTTTCAAATAATAGCTTAACATTGATATTGACATTTAATTGGTTAGTGTGACTCTTTGTGGTTGTCAAACTTAACCTTGTCTAATGGCAGGCATGAGAAAACTTGATGACTGAGTGACTGAAGCAATAAAATTATTAATATTTAAAAGTTCAGAAGTTGTAAAATTGATACAAGCCAACCCTACAAAATGTCGCATGATGATAAATTTTTTAAATTTCATACAAACAAACTACAGAAAGATATTCTAATGTCATTTTCCAATTTTTATTAAAATTCCTTGTTTTTATTGCTCTTGGGACGGGGTGGGGTGAGCAAATTCATTTTTAATTCTGCTAGAGGGCAGGGAGAAAATCTTGAAAATGATTTTTTTTTTTTTTTTTTTTCACCTTCCTAAGTAGAGAAGGACACTCATAATTTGTCATTAGAAATAAACTTTGTAAAATAAAATAACTCTAAAAAGGTTGGTCATGGTTTCTCATGTTTCTACCCCTTAAGTCGTCAAATCTTTTTCTTATGGATTTCAACCCAGAACTAAAACAAAATTCTGATTATATGAATAAATACAGTTGCCATTTATTTATCTATATATAAGCATTTGTAAAAGTTTTTGTTGTTACACTTGGCCACTCATTTTTTCTGGTCAGCTGAAAGAAATTTCTAAACTTTGTATTTTGAAAGCCATTGGAACAAAACTAAATGTGTCACAAATGTTGTCCCATTGAACTTTTTTTTATTGTAGCCAAGAACATATTATCTTGATATAAAAGTCTTTTTTTTTTTTTTTTAACTTTATTAAGCACTTACTCTGTCTTGTTCTCTCTCCTGTTTTTGATACAACTTCATAATTTCATCCTTACAGAAATTTTTCTCAGCAAAGAAATTTTGTAAGTGCCTTTTGCAGTCTTTCGGGGAATTTTTTTCCTCAGCGCATTTGTCTAATTTTATAAAGACTGGAATAAATTGTAAAAGGACTATTTTACGAATTTAATGGCTGACTAAAAGCTTTCCAAGCTGCAACAATTTTTGACTGATCAACAAACATTTGGTTCAGCCTTGTTATAATTATCCTTTCTCTTAACAGCAAATGCCTTTCATAAATTGCAGTTTTCAATTTGTTATATTGGGACCAGTACACTTATGAGAACCAATCGTTTGAAAGGAGCTCATAATTACAGACTATGATGAAAAATGGCTTTTCGTACAGAATTAGTGACAGGCCCATTCCACTTAATTGATAATATCTTGCATTCCATGTTTAAAAAGTAGGGCAAGTAGTTTTATTTTTTTCTTCTCTTGTTAATAAAACAACAATCATAATCAAACTGCTGAAAATGATCATCACCACTTGACTGTATTGTACAGGGTGCAGTCTCTCAAACCACACCCAATTGATTACTCTCTGTTAAATGTCTTGGTTTAATTGCTGCAAATCTTAATTGGTCTAATCAACCCTGGAATTTTGCAAACCACTTTTGACATATTTGATCATTATTTTATGCAAAAAACCTTTTTGGGGTTTGAATCACTTTTTCATTTTCAACATGCATTGCTTTCTTGGATATTTGAATCTTGACATAATGCCATACGTGCATTTTTGTTGAAATTTACTATTACAAATCTCTTAATGCTTTTTTTTTCTCACTTTAATGTTATTGATTTCAATCTTACTGGGACTTCAAAGGGGAAGTGGGATAGAGCTGGCCAACACTTTCTATCCTAGACCAAACTAATCAGATTCATGACCCATTAATTCATTACAAGTTTCTTATTCACCACAAGAACTCCTCCATCACCATTCAACACTACATATACCAAAATATCTCATATTCACAGGGAACCTACAAAAAAAACCATGATATAAAAATTTCTTTATATACAAATATTTTATATCTCTTTTTCTTTTACTTTTTTCTTTATTTTCTTACAAAAATATATTAAAAATCAAATGATCATGAAATGAGGGAGATGGGATGAATCCAAAAACAAAACTAAAATAGAACAAAACATTCAAACACAACATTAGTAGGACCTGTCCACCCCACAAAAATAATAAGAGTTGGCCGCTGTATTCTGCCTTTAGACAGAATCAAAAAGCTCACTCACTAACGGAGAGAGAAGAATGAAAAAAAAAAAATTAAATAACAGGGTGGGGAAATTAGTTGAGGTGAAAAAAACAAAAGGAACAAAAATAAACTGGTGAGGTGGGAAATCTCAACATGGATCATAACCAAAAGCTGAATCAAGGAACAGGCTGGTTCTTTTAACAGACGATAAATGATGACCCCTCCTCCCCCTGGAAACAGCATTTTCCCTTTCCATCACATGGTTGTTGAGAATAGGTATAAAATTAAATATCTATCTGTAATGACTTGAACCACTTTTGAAAAAATGTCTGGCTAACACACTGATTATTCCAAGGTAAAGTGATTTAGTTATTACATAATTGGGTTGTCATACACATTAGATTTATCCAAACTTTTTTTCAAATTTTAAAATTAAATTGGATAATGATTATTTGACATTTCAAGTGTCATCAAACATTTGATTTTTAAAAATCGATTTTTAAATATCTCAAATAATAAGTGGGGTGGGGAACAATACTGATCTTAGTGCATCTCTACAAGAAAATCTTTTTTAGTTAATTTAATCATAGACACAATAAGTACAGAAAATTTTGAAGAATTTCAATAATTCATTCTGATGTAGATGTGTATCAAGCCTCCTGTCTTGCTCATAGTTAAATATTTTTAAATTTTAGCAATTGCAAAAAAATAAATAAATGAAATTCAAACTCATAATTTCTTGTCTATTTGAGTGATTTTTTTTTTTTTTTTTTTTTCTTTATAAAATTTTTGAAAATTGAAAAAACTCCTCAGCAATTTCTATAGATTCTTGGTCTCTCTTAAAAAGTCTGTTGTAGGAAGTCCAATTTGAAGCAGTCCATCACCAAGCCTATGTTTGATGGTACAGATAACACACCTTCTCTTTCTCTCCCCACCCGCAACGCTTCTTCTGAAAGGGCTCTGTGTGTCTTTTGGCTCTGGTTGCCTTATTTGCTAAAAGAGATGGTCTTCTTATCACTCTCTACTTGCCTTGATGTGTGCCCATCAGCTTAGACTTGAAAAAGTAATTCTTTGTTCTTCTATCCATCTTGCCTTTTTCAACTTCCCACTTGTTTGATGCACACCCTTCTTCCCACATACTGTACAAGTTAATATTCATTAGCAGAGAATGTATAGACAAGCGGACAGTAGAACCCTATGAAGGAAAACATGATCCACAGATTGTCGATTGAAGAAAAAAAATATTTCATTTTTTTTCTCTCCCCCCTCCTCTCGCTTTTTCTCTCTCTCGCTTTTTCTCTCTATCTCTCTCTCTCTCTCTCTCTCTCTCTCTCTCTCTCTCTCTCTCTATCTCTCTCTCTCTCTCTATCTCTCTCTCTCTCTCTCTCTCTCTATCTCTCTCTCTCTCTCTCTCTCTCTCTCTCTCTATCTCTTTCTCTCTCTCTATCTCTCAAAATAGGAAGAAATTTCTCACATTTTTGTGATCAGATGTTATTAATGACTGACAAATATGCTTATGAGCAGCATCACTGCTTTTAAAAGAAACGATTATAATTTTATTCACCCAAACTTTTTTTTTTTCTTCAATCAATTCTTCAAAAATGACTGAACAGTTGAAATGTTTAAGAAAAATGCCATTATCTTCAATTTCACATCTTTCTTTTCATCAAGCAATTTTTTTTTAGTTTCAATAAATATGCAATAAGACGCATATTTGTTGAAACTCGTAATTTTGTCCATGTCTTACAGACTCTTATGGCGAATGTCAATAAATAATCCTTTTTTCTTGAATTAACAACTAAATTGTGTATGTCCATATTCAATTTAGATTTGGCTTGGCTAACAAAAATTAAGTTACAAAATTGAATACTACCACATTTTTTGTGTAGTCAAAGAAAGACAAAATTGGCAATCTCTGGGCTTGAATTCAAAAATGTAGTTCATTGATTTCAACAAACAATATCGGCATTTAGGCATAGAAAATATATCGATAATAATTGTAATTTCATACACATAGTCAAGTGTTTTACTCTTATGTTTTTTATAAAGTTTTATTTGATTTCGACATTTTAGCCATTTGCAGCTCTGATCGTTTAACTATGAAACTTCTGTTATAAATGGGTTCATCATATTTCTGGTGTTGATAAATTCCGTCGTTTATTTAAAAATAAAAACACATGTTATTTAAACCTTGTCATCTATTAACGAACGAGTGACAAAAAAAAACAAAAAACAGACGAGCAGTTCTCGTTCATATGAACTGAAAGAGAAAGTATTCGAGGCAATACAAGGAGCGTCTTGGTTGCTTAGCGTATTCTGTCAACCAACAGAAATTAACTAGAGAGACTACTGAATGTTGGTGTTCCAAAACGTAGACAGTATTTCCCTCTCAACCCTGACCCTACCTCCATGCAGCCACAAACTGTGCCCTCTCTCTCTCTCACCCCCCCTCTATCTCTCTCCCACACACAGAGACGCGCGTACTGGCACGCACTTGCACTCTCGCGGGTGCCCGTATGTGTCTCTTGAACAGGACACAAATACATTTTAACTGCAAATGTATTTTATTCACTCTAATACTTCAGAAAACTGGACCGTCTCTCTCTTGATTTGTTAGTTTGTGTGTGTGTTTGTTGTTCAGTTGACGACCGCCGCGTGCAAAATCAGGTGGAGGGGGGTCATCCCTGGTGGGTGAGGGACGGAGGTCTGACTTATGATGCGAGGACAAATGCCTTCTTTCTTTTATTTTTTTTAACTCTCTCGTCCTCTCTCCTCCTCCTCCTCCTCCTGCTGCCATCATCTCATCAGTGCGTTTTTAGTTGAAGAAGAGGAAGAATAAAACCATTCAGTTTTCGCTCGTTTTTAAACTGACCGGATTTAAAGTGGGGATCGCAAAACAACCGTCTTTTTTTTTCTTTTTTTCCTTTTTTTTTTTTTTTCTCTTTTGGACTTTTTACCATTCTTAGATATCCACCAGGAATAACCAAACTGTTCATCCGATTTTCTCTTCGTTGTGTGTCTGATTCGGAGGAAAAAAAAAAAAAAACATATGATGGAAGTAAAAATTCAGTCGCTTCGGGACTGAATTTCTGTACAAAACAAAACAAAACCCCCTGACTACTCATCAGTTACTTTGATCATCTACTACCCGCCACCCGACATACTTTTTTAAAATTTTTACATACTTTTTGTATTACACACACGTGCATTTTTTTTTTTAAACCCCCAAAAAAACTATGTTTATTGAATTGAAACGTATTTCTGCTGAAAAAAAGTAATTTTCGAAAATGTATCTATTTTTTTATTTTTTTTTATTTTATTTTTTTTTTGAAATAGTGGGTTAAAAAACGTACCTTCGAAAGTAATTTTTTTTTTATTTAACTAAATTGACGAAACAGTAAATTTAAATAGCTTTCGCACGACTTAAAAAACTAAAAAAGAAATAATTACAAGAATCTTTTGCTGGCAGAAATCAGTAAAAGATGCCCCACTCTGGATCCATCTGTAAAAATGGCTTCATCTGAAAATATTCAATATTGTCACTTATTTTTCTGTACAAATAAATAGAGAAGTGAATTCTGTCATCAAAAATCGAGCTGAAAAAATGTATTGTAATGTTTATTTTTGGTTAACATTTTATTAACAAAATAAATTTAAATAGAAAACTTAATTTCAAATAAAATAAATTTTAACAAACTTTTTTTTCTCTTTTTTTTTTTTTAAGTTGCACAAGTAAGATATCGTAATGAAGTAAAAAAAAAAAAAAAAAGCAATTATTTTTAATTTTATTTTTATAAAAGAAAGATTGAAATAGATTTTGATCTTTTTTTAATTTTTTTTATCATTATTTCGCCTAGTTTTATAAGTAATAAACTACTTTTATTAACTTAACTACAGTCCGTCTTGTTATCGATGACTGGTGTGCAGCACTACACGTGTAGCTAGAAATATCTTCCTCTTGCTTTGGTGACGTGATTCATTGCAAAACGACCAAGTGTCTCATTACTACTGCTACTGCTGCTTCTGCCATCGTTGTTGTCATCTTGAGACACTTCAAATGAACTATTTCTGCCCACTGAAGCGGCAGACTGTTTTTTTTTTCTCTTTTATTTTATTTTATTTATTTTATTTATTTTTTTCTTTCTTCGGATTTTACAATGGATCCATCTTGAATCTATTTCTTCATTCTTACCTTTTGTTATTAACAACAGAACCCAACGAATGCACCTTCAGACCAGGATTAGCAATAATACACTAAGGATATACAGATATCTATGGAATCATTCATCAGTTTTTAAATAAGCCTTTCTTTTGCTAGGCATTTACTGTCAGCCTATTGTTGGTTACTAGTTTTTTGTTTTTTTTTTCCCCCTCGGCCTTTCGTGTCTGAAAGATTCATCTGAGGGTAGCTATTACTGAAACTGCATTATTTACCATTCCCTCATCTCTCTCTCTATCTCAGTGTAACCACCACCCCCATCCCAACCATCACCATTTGTCTTCATTTGAAAGTGAAAATAATGTGCACACGCACACACAGTGTCTATTCCAATTGAACTTTCCAAACAGCTTCCATGTGGAATTCTTCGTACAATCCGCAATACAGCACTATTCTTCACATTTCCATTTTGAAATCCATCCAACAAATAAGCTAAACAATTTTTTCCACAATCAAATTCTCAAGGCGGACTCTTTCTCTGTTTGTCCACATGACTTTAGCCAGATGTTTTAAACGCTCTTGTCTCTTCCATGTTTCAACTGCAACGTGCTTCTAATTCTCATGGCTTGGAACAAAGCTTTACATCTGGAAATGCAAATCTAATCTACAATCGCGGCTTGACTTAACATTCTCAGCAACGAACTCCAAAAGGTGTATGGGGGGAAGAGAGAAAGATTCTATTTTCTTTATTCATCACTTTGGTCAATAAGAACCTCTTCATGGTTGGAATACATACCAGTAATTCTTCTTTGGTGCCGTCAGGCCAGCATCTTTTTAACAAGACTCGACCAGAAAAAATGGCTTCAAAATCATCAACAGACAAACTCATTCGCAAAGTGCGTCACCATAAGAGAGTACAAAGGAGTTTCTCAGACGTAAGCCTTTTTTTTTTTTTTTCTTTCTTCCAAAATTTTTGTCATTTTAATATTGTTTAGTTTCTTTGAATGTCTGTTTAACAATGTAAACCTCTTTTAGTTATAATGAAATTTTCAGTATTTCATGTTTAATCCCAAGAGAAAATAGCCCCCCCAAAATGTTGCATCTGTCGTGTATGGTCAGTTAATGTGTAAATGAGGAGCAAATCTGTCAAATGAAACTCATCGATTCTAAATTTGTTCGTAAATTAAAAATATTGGAAATTACTTCAATTAGTGTTAAAAATTATATTGAGTTTTACAACTGAAATTTCCCACTTATTAAACTGATATTTGGAAGATAAAAATGTTTTCAATTCCTCATCTACCAAGAATCGGCTACAATTTCATTTAAAGAAAAAAAATTTTGTTCAGATGGCAATTTGGACAGAATTAACCAATTCTTTTGAAGAGCAGAAAATAAAATAAGATTATTTCTCAAAACTGGCCGAGTTAGGCTTAAGGAACTTAATAACTTGGCCTCTTTTGTCTAAATGTGTAAGATGGTTGTGTTCAGACTTTTGTCAATTTCCAAACTTGTCCCTCAGCTGATAGATCATAAATTTGTGTAAAATGGATGGTAGAACTCCGAGACAAACGTTATTTAGAGCTATGAAGGATAGGAAGTTGTGGAAAGCCATGATTACCAACATCCTAAAGTGACAACATTCATAATTAAGGTCTGGTAAAAGAGAAACCTAAAATCATGAAATTTAGTATAATTACCAGTATAAATAATTATGTTGATGTTTTTATTTTTTACCATTTTAAAGATCTATCATGCACATGACCTCTGACCTCATGTGCTCCTAACTTTTGTCAAAAGACTTTATATATGTCAAATAAAACTTTTTCTTAATGTTAATTTGATCTTTTCTTTATAACCTCCCCCACCATCCGCCAAGTTGTCTTAGCTACAAATTCCTTAAATCAATTTGGTGTTTAACCTGGATAGAATTCTTTGAAAGAATCTCTTGTCCCACTTTGTATAAAGAATTCAAGAAAGGTTGTCACTCCTTTTATTTGGATCCAGGCCCAACCACAAACTGCTGTTTATCTGTAAATAAAGAATGATTGTTTGACTCCACCATCTTTTTAATTTTTTTTTAATTTTTATTTTTGCCTCTTGCTCTTTTTTCTTCTGCTGATTTCTTGGCTCCTTTATCTTGTCCATTAATCTAATAAAAACCATGAGTCTCTTTCTCTCTCTTCATCGGAGATAAGTGCCACTGTCAGGCACTTTGCTTTCAGTTTTTCAGCCTCTCAATTAAACAAGTGCAAAGCTGATAACAAGTTTGTCACCCCACCCCACCTTTCATAAATTTGAATTTCCAGGATTTCTTTCTCATTTTCTAACCGAATGTCAACAGCCAAATGTACATTAATTTACATTTAGTCACATTTTTGTCTCATGACAAAAAGAAAAAAAAACAGAGAAAAAAAACAATCTCTATCAAGTTGTATGGCTTTATTTATTCATGGCTTAAAAACAAGTTGATTTCAGGGAGGGGTGGATTTGCTGAAACAATTTTTAACAAAAACGAAACTATCCCAAGTAAAAAAAAAAAAAAAAAATCTACAAGGGAAAAGTTAAAAAAAATTATCCGCACTCTTATATAAAGATTTATTATGGTGAAAGTGCAAATAATTTTTGACATACCTTTTTTATATTTTGATTTCCACTAATCTCAATTATTTAGATAAACAAAAACCAGGAATGAGAAAACTTTCAAAACTGAATACTGGAAATTCGAGGTCCAAACAATTATTCGAGAGATTTGTTGGGATGTGCAACTTTGTGACAAATTCAAAACTTTATCTTCTGAAGACCCCCTCCTACATCCAAAAAAAATTCCCAACTCTTAAAGAAATTAGTAAATAAGTGTCCCCTACCCAAAAGAATGCTTCTTAATATTTTAATACATTGAGAAAAGAATTTTCTGTAATTTATTTTTATCAAATTTTTTCTGAATAAATATGCATTAGACCCATGGGTGTCTGGATTTTTAATCGGTCCACTTTGATTAGATCTGTTTTTTCTTTACTACCTTGTATACTGCATTGTGCTACTGTTGCTTTTATGATCATTGGTGATATTACGTATGGACGTTGTCTTAGGTTAATTGTTGAAAATTGTAAGATTTGCATGCAACGCTTGGTGAAAAAAATTTTTGCCAAATATAAACGAATGCAGGAACTTGTTTATTTTTCTTAACTCTTACAAATGACTTCAATTTTGGCAGGTGGGATCACTATTAATAAAAACTTTACCTACATTCTTAGGATTTAGAAGTCGATGTTCATTTTACTCAACCATTAAAACAAAACCAATACATTTTTATTCCAATTTTTTGTTTTTTTTAAAGATGTAAACAGATTCCAAATTCTTAGTGGTTTTCTAACCAAAAATGAATTTGAAATCAACACTCTCTTCATCTGGCCTTACTGACAATTAGAAAAAAATTTTAAATAATTTCTTACTCTTGTTAGTTTATATAAATCATCAGATATGAACATTAAAATATTTCCTTACATAATTTGTAACTTGGCAAATCTGTCAATTTGTATTAAAGAAATATATATATATATTTCTTTAATACAAATTGACAGATAAAAATTACAGGGTGCGATGTGTAAATTGTCGCCATTTTTTATTTTCAATTTCACACATGAGCATTCTTTGTTTTGGATTTTGTTGACTGCACATTATAGTAGGGTCAATTGAGCACTGTCTGTGAGAAAAAGAGCACCATGACGCAATTCACTGTCAGAAATTTGGAAACAGCATGCTGAACTGCTTGCCATTCACACCAGAAACTCCAATATAAACAGTGTTTGGGTGTCAAACTGAGGACAGTGTAGAGGATTCAGTAAGAGTTGGAGGAGTCTAATGGTGATTATGAAGGTGTTTGGAGTGATCACTAGTGATGGTGATGTTATGCCTCCATTCATCTTCCCACAAGGCCTGTGAATCAACACGGGAGCTGACATCAAGGGCATTGAGGAGATAGTGCTGCCCTTGGTCAAGAGGGTGAATACTGGAAGACTGTCTAGCAACAGGACTCTGCACCCTGCCACACAAGCAGGAGAGCCCAGTCATGGCTGTCAAACAATTTTTGTAACCACATCACCCCTTACATCTGGCCACCTAACTCACCAGATTGCAACCCCCTTGATTATTATGTGGTGAGTGAGAGACTGTCCAGAAGAGTTGCAGGAGATTTTGAAGTCATAAAGCCAATAGCGATTTGATATTATTATTTTTTTTTTTTTTTTTTTTTAAATAAATTTACTGCTGAGTATTTCCAGATATTTTTGTGTAATTTTGGCAAATATATCTGTTAAAATGAGATGTCAGTGTTTTTCATTTTTGTATAATTTAGACAATTTATCCATCACACCCTCTATATAGTAATAATTATTTACATTGTTCAAACTGTTTTCCTCATCTTTACTGTCAGATTCACAATGTTTCAGCTGTTGTACACTCCAGCCTTCTTCACTTGATATTTGTTGGAATTTCAAACAGAACACTTTATTTAATATACAGGGGCAGATTGTCCTAATTCAATGTACCATGCTTTTGGATATCTTAGTTTTAGTTAATTCACCATGATAACTTCCGAGTTTTTGTTCTCTCTCTTGTATCATCTCCATCAGGTTATCTATTGGTATACTGGACGTTCTCCTAGAGGACAGTACCTCCTGTATGGGTAACTTGGTGAACAAACTCAACACAACCATGCTGGTTGGATTGGATGGGAGAAATTTTTATTTCCACAAAATTGCCAGAGTTTCAGACATATGATATTGACTTTCCTATTAACTGGTCAACTATATCCACGAGTAAGCGACTCGGGGCGGCATGTAGAGACTTGGCAGCTAACAATTGGCCTGAGAGGAATACCATCTTTGTGAATTTTGGAGAGACTCTATATATGAGGTAGCTTGCGGTAATGTGACATCTGCCTGTACATCTTAGGCGTGAAGTGGTCCTTGTCCTTGATTAGGATCTACAATAATTTTCTTTGATCCAAAATATGACTTGATTCACAACTCTTTCAGTACACCAATAGATAACCTGATGGAGATGATGACTTTTTGTACACAAACAACATACTTTGGAATGTGATCAGACCTATATCGACAGAATGAAGGCTTGATGATGGGCTTGCCATTATCACCAGCAATGGCTAACATATACGTGGGATATTTTGAGTAAATGACTTTAGAATCAACATCACTAAAGCCAACTCTATAGTTGAGATATATAGATGACCCCTTTCACACAATGGCACTGTCAGGA
This sequence comes from Acanthosepion pharaonis, assembly GCA_903632075.3. Classification (NCBI taxonomy): domain Eukaryota; kingdom Metazoa; phylum Mollusca; class Cephalopoda; order Sepiida; family Sepiidae; genus Acanthosepion; species Acanthosepion pharaonis. The sequence continues at coordinate 619,485 of CAHIKZ030002323.1, read as the reverse complement.
AGATATCCAGTACTACTAGACCATGTGAACTCAGTAAGGTCATTGATGTGATTCACAATGAAGAAAGAAAACAAGTTGTATTTCTGAATGTACTAATATCTCAGACAGAGCATGGGTTCAAGACGTCCGTATACCACAAGCTAATATTCATGAGACAATACCTCTACTTTAACTCTCACCACCCACACAGTGTAAAGAAAGGGATTGTCCACTGCCCAGAACATTGAGCAAAAGTAACCCAGAGACATATAAACAAGAAACACTCTACAATGGAACCGCAATAGAAGGATACAAGATAACACTTAGAAAATGGCCACTGTCTGCCTACTCTATGAAGGGCTTATCAGAAAAGATATAAAAGATTTGTGGTCCTTATGACGTCACTAGAATCTTCAGGAGTGGTTCAGTACTGCACAGACATCTCTTCTGCGTAAGACCACCATAGAGGAGACTATAACTAAGAACTCTATGCAAAACATCCTGTACAGCTATGGCAACAAATATAATGGAGAAACATACCAACCCCTTAAGACTACAGGAACCCCATATAAAGGGAAATAGAAAAATCGGGTATGGCTGACTACGTATGAAGAGAAAAGTGAGATGAGAAAAAGGATGAGGTTGAAATAATATACAGAGAACATCACTGGAAAATGCGAAAATTGAAGGAATCAGCTACAAAAATCTCTTAAACTGGCCAAGCATAGAAATGAATACAATATAGGAATTGGTAATACAGAAAGAAAAACAATAACAAATGAAGTGAAAAATTAGATAGAAAAAAAGAAACTGATATTAGTTCTGGTAAAATAAAAAAAAAAAATGGTTAAAAAATTCGCTCACTCCCCAAGGAAATATTATGATTTGGATAAAACTTGATTGATTGGTTGAAAAAGTGACTTGACCAAAAGAATTGTGTGTTGAATCCCTAGCCTCAGTAGAGAGAACAAAAATCAAAATAAATTAAAACTGAGATATCCAAATGCATGGCACCTGGAATTAGAAGAATCTATCCTTGTGGACTAAATAAAGTGTTTGGTTAAAAATTCCAAGAAATATCACTTGAAGAAGGCTGAAGCAAACAATGGCTGAAACATTGCGAATGTGACAGTAAAGATAATGGCAAACAATGTAAATAGTGTAAATACTTTGTCTCAGAAATATAGACAGTAATAATTATATTGTAATTTTTACTTCATGTAGATACACAATTTAATTAAATTATTAAAGTGAAATAAAGTGCTGCCTTTCACAATAAAGGATGTTTGGCAACCTAACTTGGAACTGTTTTCTTTCATCAGTCCATCAGAATGATGACTGGCCTTTGAACATTTTTTTGAAAATTTTCTTTTAAAATCTTTATTCCCCCATCCAACCTTGTACTCAAGTCTTCTTACATACATGGAAGTCTTGCATCAATGTTTTTTTTTTTTTCATATTTGTTAATCTTAATTTGGTGGCAAACAAGAATTGAGCTCTAGCAATTACATCTGGGGGTGGGGATAGATATTTGGTAAGTTTAGTTCTAGTTTCAAAGTTTCAACAATGAGGAACCTACTTGCACATCAGTCATGTTTTTGTTGTTTTTTCATTGCAGAATTTCCCTAAGTTGAGAACTTTAAATCTGATAGTCAGAGAATCAATTTCTAATGTAAAGAATTGAGTTTGGTTGGAATTTTCTAGAAGAAACTTTTGCAGAGTCTAAAAATGGAATTCATGTAAAAATGACAATTTCTTATTTTGAAAAACCTGTCTGTGATACACGGCAAAATATTTTCAATATGTTCATTTAGTCATTTAAACATGTACTTTTAAAATCACTATTTAAAATTCTTCTATTTGTTATTGTAAACATTTTTGTTGGTTTTTCAAGACCAACACTTTTAGCAATGGTCAGTAATGAGTATTGAGGGGTGCCACTGCCACTAACCAAATCTAGAATTCTTTTTACTTTTCTTCAAAGTATCTTTTGTTGTTGGAATTGAATAAACCTGAATTGGCACTGATTCTACTGACACCTGACTTTTGAAACCAGAATGATGTTGACCAAAGACTTGTTCAAGAAATCTATTAACCAGTCATAATAGCCAAAGGTTAACCACTTGTTTCATTCGCACTACATCAATTTGCTGTCAACCTTTCCTTTTCTAAAGGTCATATCGGTCTCTCTTATAAATTGCCTTTCCAAGTTCATTATTCATTTTGACTATCCATGACTGTGGAGATTTATGATGTAAACACACAAAAAACAAAAACAAATTACAGTCTGTGCATGCTTCTATTGAGGGGGCAGCAAATGATGTCAGGAAAAAAAATTTGCTGTTAGGGTTAGAATTTAACTTTCATAACAAGCAGATCACGTCCTCTTTTGAAGATGAAAACCATACATTATGAATACAAACTCAACTGACGATAAAATGTCTGTAATTGTCTTTACTAAACTATACAATTGTATATAAATTCTTTGTTCTGATTCTGGATTCAGATTCACAAAAGTGCTTGAAAACAAAAGAACCTGACAATTACAAATTCTAAATATATTGTATTACTGCTGCCTTCTTTAATCCCTCCCCCCCTCTTATAAATTATTGTACTTTACTTTTTATCAGTAAAAGCTGTTACCTACTAGCACTTTACTCATATAAACATAGCAAATTAAAAATGGTTTGCAGAAACTTAATTATAAGTTCTAATTAGTTCAATTGTAAATAACGTAATGTCCATATACTTTGCTAGTATCACAATGTTTTGGCCTATATTATCGGACTATTATCCTCATCTTCATTGCCATATTCACAGTGTTTCGGCCGTTGTACGCTCCAGCCTTCATCAGGTGATTGGAATTTAAAACTGAACCATTTATTTCATCCACCAGGGTAGATTGTTCTAGTTCCACATGCCATGCCTCTTCCGGATGTCTCGGTTATTTCCCTTTAACTCAACTCTCCAAGTTTTTGGTTCACTGCTGCTGTAGCCTGGTATTGAACTCGCAACTCTTTAGGTCTAGTCACTGTATCTAATTAACGTCTTTATCCACTGGGCCAGTGTTTTGGCCATTGTGCTCTTTAGGCTTTCTTCAGCTGTTTCTACATCCAAGTAATTTTGAATTGAACGGGGATAGATTTTTCTTATGTTCATGTCTAGAGATATTCTGGTACTGCATTACTATTGGTCCCAATTCCACTATGTCTGATGAATATATCTCTGCTAACACAACACAGAAATTGAACTCTTAATAATGGCTATCAAATAGTAGCTACAGTAAAGTTAAAAAAAAAAAAAAAAGTATGTGACCCTAAAGACCTAGAGGAACTTGTCACACATCCTAAATGAGACTGGATAAAAGGTTCAAAATGTTCTCAAGGTTTCCCAAAGCATCAGACACTTAAAGGCTGGAGGACACAAGTGAAACATTGTGATAGTAATGGCAAAGATGGGGATATTAGTCACATTGTAAATAACTTCTCATCCAAGAAATTCAGAAAGTTTTGTTTTTTTCTTGTATAGTGATTAACTAAATGCTGCATAGATGTGGTACAAGTAAGGAGTACACAGTGAGGAACTCACTATTTGGTCAGTTGATCTAGTAACACAAGTTTGCTCACCATTTCACCACATATTATTATTGTTATAATTATTATTATTATTATTATTATTATTATTTTCATTTGTTGTAGAACTACTCTTCAGATATTGGTATTAAAAATAAGTCTTTCGTTCTTGAATTGATGACTTACCAAATGTCCATATTTGGTTATGCATTTTGCTATTCATTCATCTTGTCAGTCATTGATGAAGATGAGAATAAGACATAATTGTAGAGTGTTGTATATTGTTTGAAGTCAAAGAGAATATAGGTAAGTGGAACAGGCGAATGAAATGAATGGCTTGTTCCAGTTGATAAGAATACAAGTGTCTGTCTGCCTTTGCTTGGCCAGCACTGGATTTAAGTCATTATTTGCGATAAGGCTTCCTAAATACTTGAACAATAAAGACTTTGTTCACTGTCTCTACATTTCTAGTTTCACTTTTCTTACTAATCTCTCATTCACACACACACACACACACACTCACACGTATGTGTGCCTGTCTCTGTGTGTGTGGCAGCAAAATGAATAAAAGCTTGAAATGAGAACTCTGAAAACTGCCTTTGAATTTGTTGTTGCATTTACTAACATGCAAATACTCTTGGGAAAGGTATAAATCTGTTTCTTCTCCACCCAGCTATTGGTAAATAGCAAGACAGACTGGGTCCTATAGCCATGTTTAGCAACCAGTCTAGGAGAAGGACAACTCTGAATTCAAAACTTGAGGGTTATTTGGAGACCTTGTGGCACACTGCATCAGCTTTCTGTATTCAGTTCTAGAAATTGGGGTTGATTCTGCATAAGCCTTCACCAGTCTGATTAAATTATATTTGCAGACAGTGTGGCTAATCTGTTCCAAGAACAGAACTGCTGGTCCCTCATATGTCAAAAAATAACTAGAGGTTACAGTATGTTTATTTTTATATATATATATATATATATATATATATATATATATATATATATATATATTGATAAAAAAAAAAAAAAAATCCATAAATGTAGTTAAAATGAAAAGAATTATTACGTCAGGCGTTTAGGTTTTAATAAACCATTTTCAAGACAAATTCATTAAAAATTTTCAAATTCAGTTCAATATTTGAAAGACTTGGACATAAAAACACAAGTCTTATCCAAGAGTAAAACAGATAACTGAAAATTTTTTAAAAGATCAGCTTTCCGTTTAGTTTATTCAAACCGTAACGGACCCACGTTAAGCGATAAGCTTTTCAAAATTTTAACTACATTTATGGATTTTTGTTTGTTTTTCAAAATTTCTATCCATTTTATCCATTTACATTTATATATATATATATATATATATATATATATATATATATAATGACTGAATATAGTCTAGTTCTTTTCCTCCTAACTAACTTTGATAGATTGGTTGGTTGGGTTTTTTTTTAGTTTTTTTTTTTAATGGCTTATTAATCTTTTTATTAGTATTTAAAGACAAACTATTTTTAATTTTTAAGAAATTTTGGAAGATAAGTATTTACTGATACAAATACTACTAATTAACCCATAGTTGAGGGGAGATGGATATTTAAAACATAAGTGAATATAACAAACCCAACTGGAATTGGAACTTGGCTCTCCAACTTTCAATGCCAATCAGTTATCCATTACACCACATGCATATCCAAACTTACAGTACCTGGTATTTATAAGTGGTCACCCATCTAAATACTGACCAAGCTTGACTTGCTTAACTTTGGTGATTGTATGAGAGCCGGTTTCGCAATGTGATATGGCTGTAAGCCACCTTTCATAGACCTGCAACACAGTTGTCCATATATGAAATTAAGTTACTGAACTTTTTGATAAGAATTTTCAAGTCAATTTAAACTAAAGGCTATTATAATGCCCTTCTTCAAAGTAAAGGCTATTATAATGCCCTTCTTCAAAGTAAAGGCTATTATAATGCCCTTCTTCAAAGTAAAGGCTATTATAATGCCCTTCTTCAAAAGTAAAAAGCTATTATAATGCCCTTCTTCAAAGTAAAGGCTATTATAATGCCCTTCTTCAAAGTAAAGGCTATTATAATGCCCTTCTTCAAAGTAAAGGCTATTATAATGCCCTTCTTCAAAGTAAAGGCTATTATAATGCCCTTCTTCAAAGTAAAGGCTATTATAATGCCCTTCTTCAAAGTAAAAGCTATTATAATGCCCTTCTTCAAAAGTAAAGGCTATTATAATGCCCTTCTTCAAAGTAAAGGCTATTATAATGCCCTTCTTCAAAAGTAAAGCCCTTCTTCAAAGTAAAGGCTATTATAATGCCCTTCTTCAAAGTAAAGGCTATTATAATGCCCTTCTTCAAAGTAAAGGCTATTATAATGTCCTTCTTCAGTGTAACTCTTTTTGTCTTCCCTCAAAAGAATCTCTTTTTCTTTTTCTTTCTTTCTTCATGAACAGTCTTGTTTCCCAATGTTATGTACTACTGTTCCAGTAGCAGATGTAAATAAACAAAACCACATTCTCCAAATATTATCAGTTGATTCTGTCACCCTTTTGTCTGGATGATATGTGGAAATAAAGGCAGGCTGAGAGGGAAGAGCTTGTCAGCATTTGGTACTGAATGGGTGAGACATTTGTTCACCATAAGTCACCTTTTGTGAAAATATGAAAGCACTAAGTAATAATGTCTCTTTACCAACCAAACCACTTCTGCCTAAATGTTGCTTTCATATCAGTGATGATGAGTCACTTTTTGTTAAGACCTGAAATATCTGAATTTGAATATTTTTATTGTGTCAGCTCTTTTTGGTTGTAAACAATTGATTCTCTATTGACCAATATCCAGATAATCAAAGATTGTCATTTTTACTGATGACATCAACTGCTTTGTTAGTAAAAAGCTTTTTGTATTATTGCAATTGTTTTGAATTGCTGGACTGTCTACAATTAATAGCTTTGTTCTAATGCTCCAGCTAATGAGGCTCACTTGCTAGGAATATGTTGTTACTTCTCTTCTCTATCAGCAGGTTACTCATCAGGCCTGGTTCCAACCTCCCTGAGATTTTTTTTTTATCTCTTTATTGTTAATTATTCCATTCTTCTTCAGCTTAAGAGAACCAGCTTAATTTCTACTAAAAAATTTCAAAGATAAAACATTCCCTCCCACCTACACACTCTTTCTTCTTTGGTAACATGTGAACTTGTTTTTTACTCCCTCAATAAAATCTTTTCCTTTTTTTCCCCCCACAAACTACACGGACCACATCTTTACTTTGATCTTTATATTTAGGTTGATACATTCTTGAGCCTTCTTCATGTTTACATATCTGGTAGACCTTAAGTGTTGCTCAACTTCTTTAATAGGAAAAGGGGACAGATTTGAGGGGTCATTGTTTGGTGATGACAGTTCAAATACAACTAATACAATGACAACATCCTCTATCATTTAAGACTTCCTGTGCCCTCTGTTGTTACTATAAATGTCGGTGGTAAAATTAGCCATTTTCAATAGAGGAAACATTCAGTATTTATTGAAATAATGTTATTTTCAGTTGAATTTTTAAAAATTTTTTTAGGAAATTCTTAAACTTCTCAAGATCACTAAATGTTGTATCTCTTTCTAATATTGATGAGAATTTCTTTTCAATCTTTTTGTAGAAAGTTAACAACTTTATTATATGATTATTTTCCATGCTACTCCATTTTATTGTTAATGTTGGAAGTCTTCATGTGATCTTCATGACTACCTTTTTCTGCCCAAAGCACGCACTTGGGTATTACAGACCCCCACCCAATTTTGATTTTCATACTTCTCTTAAAAAATTTACTTTTTAATTCAGGTACAGAAACAATATTTTCAGCACTTCAGACTCATTGTCAAAGAAGCTTTTATTATTCCTTTTAATTCTTTTTTGATTGCTTTCTTGTCTCAAGCCATAAACCTTGAAATTTCATCAAGTTTGGAAATTATTAATCTGATAAAAAAACAAAGAAATAAAAATTGTTTAATTTTTACATATTTCCCAAGTTTTTTTAATTTGAAGTTTTAATTAGATTTTGTCAGAAATTGCTTGTATAAAATCTACATACATATCCAAAGACTGTTCCTAGTTAACATTTCTTTTTGTTTCACATTCAAGTTTTAAATGTGTTCCTTAACTCTAAACTTTGTCTTTAGCATAGTAAACAAATTATCACTTTGATCATAAAATACATTTATTATTGTTTTTTTTGTTTGTTTGTGGGGGGTCTTTGTGGAGTTATTAGAAACTGATTTCTTCTTGTTAAAACCTTTTAACACTCTGCAGTATACACTACTTTCCTTTCCATTGTTTTTCAAGGCTCCTCTACTGTGCTACTTAATTTCGAGTATAGTCATTTTTGTTGCCATAGCAGGATATGACAACACAACTGCAAAATTCAAACACTATCTTTCATTCATCTGAGTCACTTGCAGTGGTAGGATAGAATTTTTACTTTGTAAACAAAATCACCTCCAGAATGTCAAAGGTTAATCTCATATCAATCTATTCTGCTTTTAAAATCTGCTTTCAGGAAGCTGTGTTTTTTTTTTTGTTTTTTTTTTTTGTCTTTTTTTTTTTTCTAATATATAATTTGTTTCTTGTTTGTCTTTGACACAAGTTTTATACTGAAGCTCTTATTACTGGTAAAATCATATCTAGATTTTTGTGGCTTGTAATCTGTGGTCTTTTAGTTTTGCTGTTCATTCAACATAGCGTCACTAGAGTTTGGAGCCAGCATTTTTTTTTTCTCAGCATTCTTAACATCCTTTTTGTAGTAGGAAACCAGTTACCAGCTCAGAATTCCGTCTACCACTGTATGCTGAATGTCAAAACTTCCTTGTTATAAGGAAGCCCAACTTGAACTGTCTGGTGGCAGTGGTGGTGGGTGGAGATAAACTATCTTTCTTTCATCGGTCACCTAACTTGACAATAAATCTTTTTAGATATTTTGTTTTTCTCTCGTGGCAAAGTTTCCTGAGGCAGTTTACAAGAAGCACAATTTGTATGTGGTTAATTCCTTTGATCTGCTGATGTTTTGTGGGCATTCTATTTGCATTTACTTATCAGACTAAAATTAGTGACAGCTAGCCTCACTGGGGACTGAGATTGCATAACTGGGCCGCTTATCTCTGTGTTGGGTGCAGCTTTACTAAAGATTCTTTGCCTTTCAGTCAGTATTAAGCATCTGTTGCTTTTAAAAAATAGATTTAAAATAACTGAAATGAAGATTTGGGCTTTTTTTTTTTTATTTTATTTCTCTAGTCACGTTTGCTGATGACGCTTTCCTAAAAGTTTTTTTTTCTTTATCTTGTCTAAATAAGAATTCACACTTCAGATACTATTTTTTTTTTTTTTTTTTTATTATACCAATTAAATAAAACTCATTCATTTCCAGCTAGGGGTCAGTTTTTGGATGAGTTTTTTTTTTTTTTTTTTTTAAACCAAATAAAAGAGATTTATAAAGATAGTTTGATGTAGAATTTTTTCTGGGTGTCAGAAATCTGGGGAAATGGGTCAGATAATAGTACAGAAATGCTAATCAGTAATTCCTTAGGAATTCTTGTCAGAATAGTGTATGGCTTTTCACTGGAGATGTTTTCAGTTTCTGCATTGGGCATGTAATTGCAACATGCTTTTACAAAACTCTGGAGACGGACATTTCTTTATCTTGCTCCTACTTAACACTTTTCTAGCAAAGTTGGTTGTTTTTTTTTGTTTAACTCCAAGCTAATCAAATCAACACATATATATATATATATATATATATATATATATATATATATATATACACACACACACACACAAGTCTTGAAGGAGTCCTATGGCAACACACCAAAAACTGAGCTCATTGCTACAATGCTAATGTTAACATATTATTTTCAATAGCATCATGTTGTATGATTTAATGAAAAACATTTGTGTTGATCCAAAGTGTGCTCAACAGTACTGGAACTATAAGAACTTGACAACTATGCATCTAATGTGGATAAAACTCTTAGTTGTAGCCAACCATCATCCAACACCATGTTATTGAAAACCTTTTTTACTAATGTTTCTGTCAAAGAATCCATAAAAGTAGTAATACAAACCTTGTATAATCATCCCATACTCACACCTAATATTAGAGCAACAATTTTATATAAATTTCTATCTTGCACAACACAAGTACTATTTTACAATCACTCTGATAGCATTTACACACTGACTGATGGTGTATCTATGGGCTCACCTCTGGGTCCCACATTATCTAATTTCTGCATGACCCATGTAGAAAAGTTTCTAATAATTTTGCCAAACTTCCATTTTATGCCAGGTGACATTTTCACATTAATGGAAAACAGACAAAATAAGAACCTTTTAAAGAACCTTTGAGAATATAAATGCTGTATTAAAAATAGAATCATTTTCCTCAACATTCTTGTAGATGCTAAAGATAATGATTTTATCACTTCACTATATAAAAAGAAAACCCCACAAGCAGACGTTTGTCTTAATTATAAAAGATATAAAATAATTATCACACATATAGGTGTTATATAGAACCTGATTAGACAAACTAAAATAATTTCTTTTTTAGATACATTATTTTATAAAGAATTAAGCACCATAAAACAAGTATTTATCAACAATAATTTACCAAACCAAGTTGATGATGAATTAAAATTGGCTCTAATAAAATTTTTAAAAAATAACATAAGCAACCAACTTCATATAAACAAAAATGAATACTCCATTAAATTATTTTATCATCACAGTTGCATCCTAATTGTAAACAAAATGAAAAGGCTTTTAAAAACAATTTGCAGCTATATAACGTAACAATCCTAGCAAATATCTTAGGTTTCTCGTTTCTTATAAAAACTTCAAAACCTCTAATCGAATTCTTAGCACTAATTTAACGCCTCAAACATTCAACCCATTTTTAAAAAAAAATGTTATTTATGGATTTTAATGTCTTGAGATTTTGTATTTCTAATAATAATAAATAACAAACACTAAATTTTTACACTGGCCACACATGCACCACACTGTCTTGTAGGTTGACTTGTCACTTATCAAAATTTATTGCATTTTGTGCATATATATCAGCACATCACAAATAACAAAAATATTATCAACATAAGACCAATTTTAATAGATAACACCAAAATATTATTATATAGGGCTCATTACAAAGAAAGATTCAAAATTCTTGTGCCATTATAGTAGTAGAGAAAGAACCAACCTTAAATAAAACATCTTTCACCATAGATCATATATTAAAGAGTGGATTAAAATATATATATATATATAACAAGGAAAAAAACATGAACTATGGACAATTTATTCATAGCTTCAATCTTGAGTGAAGATCAAGAAACCAAAAGAGTTCCACAAGCAAGAAGTGCAAGAAAAGAAACTATTAGTATACAACTTACATTCACATTTAGCCATTTCTACTGTAAAATGATGAGATCTTGCCACCAATCTAGTACTCTGCTTAAATTCATAAAGTCTAGGTACTGTAGAGGAAAGTTCATCAGAACATTTACCATCAAAGTATTTATAGAAAAGGTATAAGAAAACTACATTAGTGATGGGAAAGTGACTGAAGTTGACATGCCAGGTCAGGACTGATAACAGTGCAGATTCTTCTTAGGATTTTATCAAAGATCTCTAAATATATAGCAGGAGCATCAGATCATATGTAGCAGTAATAATCTAAACATGGATGAATGGTAGATTTGCAAATATGTAGATAGATTCTGGCAAGAAAAATTGTCTTGTACAACACACTGTACACAATTTTATTAGTAGCAAACCTAGCAATTGATTCAATATAATCTTGCCATTTTGTCAGTGGAAAATGGGGAGGATATATTGAATCACTCTCCTGGAGACTAGCACCATCCATGGTGATAAAAGGTAGCACGGGTTCTCTCAGATGATTTTATTTTATATATATATATATATATATATATATATATATATATATATATATATATATATATATAGTCAAACCTAGTGAGCCAGTGAAACCTGGGTAGGTTTGTCTGCTCTACGGTTGTATTGAGCTCTTTTTAGTTAGTTGTTTACTCGTGTCAGGGTTTTTTTTTTTTGGGCTTTGAACCTGTACCTGTGCGATTTTCTTTCAACAGACTTTCATGTTCCTGGCTCTTTCTTTTTTTTAAAACGTTTTTTCCTTCAAGATTGATTTGATTATTGGCAAATCAAAAATTTGAAGGTTTTTTTCGAGACAGTATAGTTACCTATATATATATATATATATATATATATATATATATATATATATAATAATGTGTGTGTATGTTCAGATGAGCTCTTTGCTATGGTACCTAGATTCTTCAAATTTAACTGCCATACTGGACTGGCAGTGAGGTCTCATCAATTTACCATTGAGTTGGCTAGATGTAACCATAAATTCAATGCTAACAGTTTCTTTTCCTGCACTTCTTGCTTCTGGAACTTACTTCCAACTCCATGCTTTCCAGGCAACTTTAATCTCAAAAATTTTAAATGCAATGTCAGTCATTATCTACTGTTCTTCTGATTACTCTTCTTTTGTTCTTGCTCCTTAGCAATGTTTCTGTTTCTAACTCTTTCACACTCACTAACTCCTTGTGTCTCAGTGGTTTTACTCTCTTGCTTGGAGTTAACTTAATTTTTAAAAAATATATAACTCCACTTTACAGAAGGCGGCCATCTCTTTAACTTTAAACTGAGCCTTCTTGGGCCCACAGATGACTTAGCAAACCAGCCTCATTCCTTCATACCTTTTTACATACGTGACACAAGAGTTTTTGAGAGTCTGAAAAGTGAATTTCTTCTCGTACATTCTCATTTGCCACTTTAGCCCCACATCAGACGTACAAATTTGATCACAAAACTAACCTAAGTTCCCTAAGACTGCCAATTTTCTTGTGATCTTTCATGACCAGCAAATCTGACACAATCTTACTTTGAGGTGTTACATACAAGCTGATACTAAATATCTTCTGGGATTGAGTATACATTACCCTTTCCTAAGAACCCTTTTTAGCTCAAAACAATTGCAACCATCAAAAACTAACTTTCTCCAACCAGACCTATTCTCTGCCACTATTACCCAGTTTTGACACTAATTTCAAGATTTTTCAGATTGTCATTTGCAACATCCTTATAATGTTTCTTGGGTTTGTGTTTCTAGTGCTTACTAAGATTGAGTCTCTTTAACACATACATCTTAATAAATTGCTCCTTCATGTTTACTTGACTTCTGACAGAAAGCCATGAAATAGTCTAACAAAAACCATCTCCAACTTTTTTTTTTTTTTTTTTTAAACAATTCATCCAAACATGTAAAATTGCTAAGTTTCTTTTACTTCCTATATTCAAGTTGTTTGCATTGAGAAAGACTTCTTTACTTTTTTCTTTTTTTTCATATATTTACATATTCACTGCCTTTCTTTCTATCCTAGCAATCTCTATTCTTACTCAACTCTCCATCTCTAGTTTCTCACTCCAAGTGCTCTGTTTATTATTGGGACACTCTAACCTTCATGCTCTACAATTTTTCTCAGCTCTTGATCAACATCCTGATACACTATCCAACTATCACTTTTTTCTTTTTTTTTTTTTCCTTTTTGCTCTGGTCAGTTCCTTTTATTTTGTATTCATTTTGAAACTTTGAAGCTGCAACCAGTTGAATAAGTTCACATCTGAAATTTTACAAATTTCTTTCTTTTATGATTTTGAAATGATTACTTATTAAATGTATTTTTTTTTTCTTTGAAGTTTCATGTAGAATCTTATTTTAATCAAATTGCAAATTTTCTCTTCCCATCTCAAAGTTGCAAGTTGACTTTAACTTTGAAGCTTTTTTTTTTTTTTAACTCTTTAACCAGATTTAGGTTTTCTTTACATTCAGGATTGTCAGCTTATTTTTTTTTAACAAGGTCTTCCGTTTTTTGTTTTTTTTTTGTTTTTGTTTTTTAATTCACTACCATTCTCTACTATACAAACCTTCAATTCCTATATTATGTTCCCTTTAAAATGCAATCATAGATTCCAAAATTAAAATATGATTTCAGCATAATTTCAACTAACTTAATGTTTAGCAATAAACAAATGAGATCCTTCACACCACTCATCTCTTATCAACCAGATTTCTTTTTTTCTTTCTTTTTTTAATCATGTAGTCTCAAATTTTAATTCTATTTGAGATATAGGTTGAGAGGAGTGATCAATACAATGCAGCCATTTGTGTGTTTTTGTTTTGTTTTTTAACTACCCCTTTAAGCTGTTGACCTGTTTAAGGCTTTAGTCAATAAAAAATTGAATATAACATGAATGCCTTTTTATATATAATTTTTAAGTACCCAGTAATCTTGAAAATTTAACAAAATATTCTCCATAGTCTAATGTTTTATTGAATTTTAGATACTTTCTGGCTTTAAATGTATTATAGTTATTGTTTTTATTTTCTGATAATGTCATCTAAGGATGACTGTAACTACAAAAATCGGCACATTTATACACATACAAAAAAAATACTAAATTTTAAAAATATTCGTTTGATGATTTGTACTAAGCTTTTCCATTTATAATTAGTAAATATAGTTTTTATTTGATATCATCTTAAAGGTTGAAATTAATACAGAATTTTAAGATTTAAAATTTAATAAATTTTTCTAATTAAAATTTTTTAAAAATTAAAACAATTCTTGTAAAAATTCATTATTCATCAAAAATAAAAAATTTTCTTAGACAATTGTATCCTAATATCTTATTTTTAAAGAAAATTAAAAGGTTTTCTAATTAAATGTCTTGGTTTTATTGAATTTTTTATTTACAATTCAGTTCAGATTTTCTGTTTGACAAAAACAAATTGATGAATTAAATTCTCCAAGGAGTTCTGTTTAATATAAAAGTTCGACTAATATAAATATAAAGAAGAATGATAAAATAAAATTAAGTTGATAACAGATATTAAAAAATATCCATATATTGAAAATCATTTATACCAGATTGGTTACAAAAGTCACTTTAATCTTCTGCATTTTATACAAGCAAAAATACCTACAGGGTTCTAATTCCCTGTAATAAAACCTACAGGGCCATATTTCCTACAAAAAGATCTGCTTACACCTGATGAAACAAATTACAAGTGTCATAAAGTATCCCCTTTACAATGTGGAATACAAGATCATGGGACCAGCAAAATGATCCACTCCTAACATTATGAAAAACCTCTCTGCATCTAAAGGAGGTAATGCTATGGGATTGGAAGGAGTCATCTACTACAAGTGCCCCTATCCAAAGGACCAGATGATTGGATTCAAACCACAAGTGCTCTCTGCTCCTAATTAAACCAATTGAAGAGATTAAGAGAAAATTTCTTAATATTCCATCAGCATAATGTTGTTGCTGCTTGAGGAGAAAGGTTTCACTTCTCTGTCATATTCAGCAAATATGGCACTTTTGATTACCATTTATTCCTATTGTTAAAGAACTCTGTTTGTTATGGAGTGATTTCACAGTGGAGGCTTGTATTTGTACTAAGTCGCTCCTAAAATAGGTTCGACATACAAAACGTTAGGAACTTGATATAATAGGTATAATGCAGAGTAAATCTAGTTGTGGTCGCTGATACTTTAGTATCCGACTGTCATTCGACATCAGCTGACTGACCAACCCACTGAGCAACTGCCTCGTTACTCTTACTACTCCTACTTATTATAGGTGGGAGAGTCTATTAATTATAGAATAGGTGTGTTCCACTATAACATTGTTACAAAAATTCAATTCCCTAGAAGACTATAAAAGGAAGTTAGAGTAATTTGGTAAGAAAGATAAACAATTCTGAGAGGAAAGATAGTGTTGCCTAAAAAATGGCAGTAAACTTTTGGGGGAAAGTGGGACAGATTGGCTTTTTTTTTTTTTTTTTTTTTTTTGCTTTAAACTTGAAAACCAAGACAAGCTGTAAAACTCTAAAGTGAAAAAGTCTATCTTCTTTGCGGCCTTTTTTTGTTTTATTGGCTGAAGCAATGCTAACAATGATGAATTTTGGCTAGAATCTATACTTTAATCATTTGAAACAATATTAAAAACTATCTTTGTCTTTTACTTGTCACATTTATATACATATTAAGGGAAAAAAATAATACTTTCTTTTATGTCAATTCTAATAGAATTTTCTCTTAAAGATGAATCTGTGACAATGAGGAATTTTTTTTTTTTTAATCAATTCAACCCAAGCAAGGTGATAATGTCACTAACACACAAGGGGGCTACTGGGAGTGAAAGTGAATGAAAAGATGTTCAGAAGAAACTGGAAACCCAATCCTAAACAAAAAACAAGGAATATGAACTGTATGATAGAAGATAGGTTTTGTCTATCTCGGAATATAAACTGTTCAAAATGTGTGAATGCTGTTTTTACAATGGACTGTAGATGTTGATCAATCTAGATGAAGCTTTAGTAGTAGGCTTCTTTTCTTTTCTTTTTTTTTTCCTTTTTTCTTTTCTCATGTATGTTGCATCAAATGTGGAAATTATCAAACAAGTTTTTCAGACATTATCTCTCCTTAATCTTGGACCGACACTTTTTATAAAAAGTCTCACTCACTTAATTTTTCCTCTTTTTACTTATTTTTATCTGATTTATTGCTTTGAATCTTTTTTGGTGGGCAGGTGGTGGCTTAATGCATTTTTTAATGTATTTTTAAAATTTTATTTCTACTCAGACACATAAATAAGATATACTTTGTTTTATTTCATACAGGATAAAAGGAGAATATAGAAATGGATATATTGTGAGAGGTTAAATGATTTTGCTTTAAGTTGAGATTTTGATATGATTAAATGACAACAAAAATCTAATGGGTTAGGACAAAAGTTTGTTTACATTATTTTTAAATGAATTTCCAAAACAATATTGAGATAGTTGTATATAGATTCACTCAACCACATATGTACCATTTTGTTCCACCATATGTCGCCATCTTTGAGGCAGTTTTCATAACTGAATAATTCCTAGAACTTGTCATCTTTCTGTGTAGTGAACTGATCTAAGTGTTTTTTTACAGACTTCCAAAGAATTTAAGTTCTTTCCCTTTAGAGAATTTTCTAAGGATTAAAATAAGTGGTAATCCAAAGGTGCAAGTAGGACACCCCCCCCATGCCAAACTGTAAGAATTTCTGCCACATCTGCAAAGATATATTAGGTCTGTAGTTGTTCTCATGAAAGAGGACATTCTTTCAATTGGCCAATTTTGGATACAATTCATTGATTATTATATTTTATTGGTCCATTTGGGAGCAGTACTTCTTTGAATTCAACATCTGATTTAGCAGAATCTTGTAATACATAATACCTTTCCAATCCCATTACCTGTATATCTCCCTTCTTTGGATGCAAATCAGCTTTTGGTGTGATTAACATTAGCTCATTTTATTTTTTTCAGGACTTTTTTTTGCTCCACATTGTTGTAAACAATCCATCTTTCATCACCTGTCATTGTTCTTTTTAAAACCGGGTGATTTTTGTTGTGTTTCCACAGAGTCACAGTTGCAGCCTATTGATTTTTTTTTTTTCTTTTAAATTGTGAGGTACCCAATCATTGTAGTGATTCACATATTCAAGTTTTTTCAAATGCATTAACATGTTCACATGAAATGTGATGGATCTGTGCAATATCCCATATCATCTAACAATGATTATTTTTAATCAGCATTTCAATTTGATTGTCATCAAGAACTCTGTCTTCCAGATCAAAATTTCCATTTCTGAACCTAGTGAACTAACAAACTGTACTCTCAGCTATGGCACCATCTCTATAAATGGCACATATCATTTTTTTTATTTTCCTGAAATAAAATTTTAGCAAACTAGAAATGCTACTCATTTTCACTTTTAGCGTACCCCCCCCCCAAACTTAACATTCACACTGTACACACAAATCACATAGGATGACACATTAAATTTGCAAGTGAGAGAAAGAACAGATGTAGTAAAAATCCACAGTTCATAGCATTTACTTTCAAAAAAGTACTCAATACAAAGTAAAGCAAAATATTATTATTTTTATCATAAGAGATTATAATAAAAACATTTTGAAATCAATACACAAATGCTTTCAGGTTTCAATATTATAATTGTACTTCTTCAAGCAATGGTAAGTAACTGGTGATTAAATGATTCTTTTTAGGGAAACTTAAAAACAGTGTTACCTCTTTTAGTACATTTTAATTCTGACCTTATACCCCTCCCCTTTAACATTCAGAAAAGAGGTAACAATTTATTTTTAAATGTCTCTAATCATTTTATCACCAGTTACATACAATCGCCTGAGGAAGTACAATCATAATATTGAAACGTGAAATCTTTTGTGTAGCGATTTAAAATGTTTTTATTATAAACTCTTATAATAAAAATGTTATATACTTGAAGCGTAAGCGTTCTCAAAGCAAATTTGTGGCTTTCATAACACAAAGAAAGAAAATCACTTGTAACGCATCAGGAAAATAACTCACGAACGCCGTAGCCAAAAATGCTCGAATTTTCCTTCTTCGGCAGATCGCACACAAAACACAAACTTTTTTCCGGGGTACTTGATTATCTCGTTCACTACAATACTGTACATATGAATGCTAATGGGTATGTCCCAATCCTCATAAATACGTTGGACACTATTGTAAGTTGGGGTAATATGCTGTCTAAGTAGTCCACCAATAGCAGTGGTTTACCTACTTCACACTGCTGGCGAGTATTGTGTTTTGTTGATGTTATAAAGATTACCATTTCATTTCCAACCTCTATTTTCATTATTCCTCATTCAGTAAACTTTTCTAGGTTACAAAAAAAAATATACCAACACATTAAACTTGTATAAATGTGATAAATTTTAGTCACATCTGAACTGAAATCATGTCTTCAGATGCTACATATTGAAAAATGGTATGAACTTTTCTTTCAACCTAATAGTTTCTCATGACCAAACATCAAATGAACTTTTTCACTCAAACTTTCATTTATAGTTTCTTCAGATTTTTTTTCCAAATCAAATTTGGAAATCATTTAAACCCAGTTACTGATGACTTTTTATTAATTCCATTGTTTATCTGCTTTTTCAAGTTTTCTTTTTTGAGGTCATTGACTTTTGACTGCCATTGTTATGAGGAATGATTTCAGCAGCAAAATAATAAAGTCCCCAGTTTTGAACTTTGTTCAATTAAATAAAATATACCAGAATTCTGCGGGTGTCATTTTTGTTCCCCAACCATGGGGAATGAAGTTATTCATTGGTGCTTAATGAATAATCTTGTACAAATCTAATGCACTTATGTCATGGCATCTATCAATTGAGTAATTAATATATATATATATATATATATTAATTAAGGTGATTCTCAAATTGACCACTGATAAACACCAAACTTTTTGCAATTGGAACAATTAAAATTTGCTTGAATTTCTGGAATGAAGACTTCTCATTATTTTCACACAAATTGCCATCTTTGTTATCAAAATGTTTCAGTCATTGTGCTCTCCTCCCTTCATCAGGTGCTTAATGAATTCACAAGCAAACACCTTAATCCACTAGACAATAGTCTAGGGGATTAAAGTGTTGGTTCATGAATTTAATGACATAGTAATTGTGAGTTCAATCCCAGTACGAGGCAGTGCAGGCTTGGACTCAGTGTAAACAAAGTGAGCAATAACTTAATACTAAATAAGAACTAGATATCCCTGGACAGTGAGATGAGAATAATCTGTGTAGATTAAATGAAGGGCACAGTGGCTGAAATGTTATGAAAAGATGAAGATGAGCATCTTTATATAAATAATGAAATTAAAAAATACTTTGTCCTTTTAATCAATTTTTTTTTTTTTCTTTATAAATTAACATGATTTCCTAAGCTTAGTCTAATACAAGGTCACAGATATGGTTGTCCAGTGAGGTTTTCTCTTTAGATTCAAGGAATACCCAGAGAAAAGTCTTCCCATCTTCATGCAATCACAACAACAAATAAATTGATTGATGCTTAAATGGATGACTGACAAAGATTTTTACTTATTTTAATAAATCTAAATTCCTAAGGTGCAACAATTCAAGACATCAATATAATCATGTAGTTGTGCCTTCAGTGGGGGGGAGTGTAAATTTTTTTCAGATGACTTGCAAGAGAAAGTATACTGAATTTATTACTGTGCAATTGTTTTCATTCTTGACCAATAACTTTTTGTTGCATTTCTCGTATCATGTTACTAGAGGCCTAAATAGAAGACAAAAGATCTCTTTTGAACACTGGGTAGGCAACCATGATCCTTCCACTCTTCTCCTCCCTGTCTCTTCATTCCTCACCACCTTGCATTTACTTATATTCTCCTAACATGTTCACACAATATTTGCAGCTAAGAATTTTTACTTCTTATAAATGGAACTATCCCTAAAATATTGATTATCTTTAATCATGGGAGGCTGTGTGCAGGTTGGTTTTTTTCTTTTTGAGAAAATTTAGCAAAATTTCTTACACCTTCCCCTCCCCACACCACCACCACCAAATTCTTAGTGAATTCTCTCTAGACATCTCGATATTAAACTTTTACATTTGCCAAATGCTTCATTGCTTCATTTGGTAACTTCAATTCAGTCAAGTCTTTCACCTTTACAAGTGCCCTGATTTTTAAAAGTTAAAAAAAAAAAAAATTTAAATGACTCTTTTTAATTTAAAATAAATGTCTTCTTTGGGAAGGGAGGTGGGGAGGTACCGTTTTAAAATAAAAAGATGGAGTTGGAATCTTTTTCCTTGCGCAAACAAAATTCTAGTCTTCTAGATTTTTTATTGCAAATAAAATGTTTTTGTCTTTTTTTTTTTTTTTCATTATGTAAAATTCCCACCTGTGATTACTTCATCTTTGAAGTGTAAATAAATGATTGTGACTTTTCTTTGTTTCATTATTTCCTTGTGTTTTTTGCCTTTCACTCTTAAACAAATCAGTAAAAAAAAAATAGCTGTTTGAAATAGCTAAATGTTCCTTACTGTACAACTATTCACAATATGTTACCTGCTTTGTGTCTTCTTTGTTACTACTACTACTATTGGTATTGTTGTTATAACAACAAAATAAAGAAAGAGGAGAGGGCTCACTTATTTTCTACACAGGAGATTGAACTATAAATCTTCCAATATCATAAATAATTTTGGATTGTCTAAAAGCAAATAATAATAATGTTGCCTGTGTCAGAATATTTGATCTTCATATCTATTTGACTAACAAAACCTGTTTGTATTCTTGTTTGATTATTTGTTTTACTGTGTCATTGAAAACAACCTTTTATGATAATGAAAACTGTTTCTTTGCTAGTCATGGGATTGTAATATTGTCTCAGGATCTTTTTCATTTTCTTTACTGCTAATTGAATTTTGACATTCTGAAAATCTTGGATGTTTGTTTTGAATTCTCTTACATTCAACTTCATTATCAAATTGATTGGAATACTGGAAACCATTTTCCAGTTGATCTCAACTTCTCCATTTCTTAAGTTTATAAAGACTTGTAAACAAAATTTACTTTGGTTGACTTAAAAAAAAATTTTGTCACTGCAATATGCATAAAATCTGAACATTTTGCAAACTAATGAAGATTCTTTGAAAATATTTAAAGGATAAATTTAACCAAAATGAGCTTGTTTGTTCCACGAAGTAATTTTAATTTGATCATAATTTGCTGAAAATATTTAAAATAATTTTGTTTTATTTTCATTTTTCTTTCTGTAGAGTTCAACAGCCAGTTATGAAGTGACCGTCATTGGAGAGGCACATGGCCTTATCACGGATATGCTGGCCGAATCTAATCTGCCCCCCAATATTGTCAGTGGCCTGAGAGCTGTCAGTAACTTATTGAAGCCACCTGAGAACCATAATTCTATTCACAAAACCAAAGTCAGTCCACTGGTTTCATTAAATGAAACCACATCTTATGGATCAGATTCTGATGATCTACCTTACACAGGTGAAAGACCAACATCATTACCAAAGGTAAGAACAATATTACGTCATCAGATAGGTTTCAATTTTTCATTAATATTTTCAAAATTAAGCTCAGAAGGATGAACCTTTACATTAAACTTAAAATATTTAAGAACTCTTTTTAGAGGAAGTATTTTACTATGTTATTACTATCAATATTATTGCTTTATTTTTGTGACATTCTTGGTTGATATTTTCAGTGAAAAGTCGGAAAACAATGATCTGCTATTTTGTTTTCTTATTAATTACTCAGTTCAAAAACTTGTAGAGACTTAAGTGATTACCAGGAACTGTCAAAAACTACCGCATATTTCCATGTATAAGACAACCTTTAAATCCCAAAAGTCACCCTTAAAAATTAGGGGTCTCTTTATATTACAATTCTAAAAAAGTAACCTTAAATTCTGAATGATGTTTGTTGGTAGGCTAACCTCTACCTCTGTGTGATAACCAATAACAGATGAAAAAATTCACATTATCAAATAAACTGATAATAAAAGTAATAAAACCATTTCTACCTTATATATTAATGGCATGACTTAATAATAAATTGCCTATTTGAAGAATAATTCCATATCAATGAAATCAACTTGTATCCATTCAAGCTCAGCTGAGAAAATGTAAACATCGAATTATGATTGTATTCACAGCAACCTTTATCTTTCACTAAACTTTCAATAATCATCATGGTAGTGTTAATTATGGCAGTAATAACATTTAGGATAATATAATATTCATTTCTCATTAAAAATTCATTATTATTTTGGTATTAAATAATAACACGATTTAGGATTACATACCACCTTTATTTTTCAAATAAAAGTCCTTTTATGGTAATTGCATTTAAAACTTTTAGGATATTATAAAACTATTTATTTCCCATCAAGTTATCAATATTAATAAAACAACCCTATTGTATATTATCGTACTGTTATTAGCAGTATTTTGTGATTGCCAATGGAGTTTAAGTAAATGGCCATTAGTACACCAGGTTGTTTGTAACTGTTTAAATATAGGAAAAGAAGAAGAATCAGTATTCACAAGAGATCACGTGAAGAAACATAAACAAAACAATGGTTTCCCTTTTAGGGGACGTGTAGGAAAAACATATAGAATCAGTTTTGTTATTACATTTATTTTGAATTTCTAAGGCTACAGTAAGTAACAACATTTCAAATAACATCATCTTTATATAATCAATAAGTAGTCAGCATACACTACAGGTATAGGATAAATTCATTTGTTTTTACCTCGTCTTTTCTAAAGGCCACCTTATATGTGGAAATATACAGTATTTTCTTTCTGACAGATCTTGTCAGGAAGGAATGACTAAAATTTCAAGTCTCAGTTTTAAATGTTTGAATTTAATGTTGAAAACTTCCAATGCTTAGAATTTTATAATCTGCTACTTCAGACGAGAAACAGATTGAATGAAATATTTTATATCTTGTAGAATAAAAAGAAAAAATAATCCAGATAATGAAATAAAATTACAGAATAAAATTTTAAATATCACATTAGTTTGTTATATTCACATATATGCAAATACCCTTGGTAGAAGTATGGATTAAATAGCAAGGTACACTGGATCCTCTAGCTGTGGTTGGCAATCCATCTAGGAGAAGGACAACTTCGAATTCCAAACTATGCCGAGACCTGACACTGTCAGATCCATATAATGGATTATGCAACTTTTGCATTTTTTGTATAAGCCAAAAAAAAAAAAAAAATCAGATCCTTCTTTAAATTTTCATTTGATATTAATGACCTATAGAATGGTGTACTGAAAAGCTATCTCCTTGACTAAAACAAAACCTTCCAAAAGAAAAAAAATCATTTTTGATTAGATTTTGGGGAAAAACTCTGGCTGAAAAACTCTTCAGCAGCACACTTTCATATATAATGTGCCACATGTATTTGCAATTTTGTCTATCACTTTTGTTTGTACAAGAGTTATCTCCCTTTCACTGGAAATCCTTGGTTGCTGTATTGTCTTAAGATAATGACATAAAGTTCTAAGAGCTTTTATAAAGTTTAGACATACAACAATTATTGGATAAAATAAATGTAAATCCATTAAGTGCCTTTCATTTATGATAATTGTCTTGGTTTTAATAATATATAATGCATATATCGAGAATAGTTGCAAAACATTTAAGTCATCATCATCACTGAAATTTCTGCTCAAATTCTTTGTCCTAATAAAAAACTATGTCTGGTCTTCTTGGTTTGGCCAGAGTTTGTTTCTGAGTCAAATGTTTATTCCTCTATCTCCTAGCATAGGCTAGAGTGGATATGTATGTGTGTGCATGCACCTATCTAACCAAACCCCCTCCCCAACGTCTCTCTCTCTCTCTCGCTCCCCCCTCTCTCTCTTCCCCTCTCTCTCCCCCCCTCTCTCCCCCTCTCTCTTCCCCTCCCCTCCCCCGGTCTCTCTCTCTCTCTCCTCACATATGTCAAGATGGAGGTCAACCTTATATAAACTTTGTTTCAATGTCTGTTGAGCTATTTTCATGCCAATCATTCAAACTGGCTAAAATATCTTTGCTGCTGATCCTTGGAATTGTTCTTGACGTCTATGAAAAACTTTCTCCCTTACAACACAAACATAGTGCATTTCATTCTTTCTCCTTTGACAGTTTCTTGAATTCCTTCTCAGTGCTTTTCTAGGCTTTCTCTCCCAGCCCTCATTGTACCTAACCTGGTGTCCTCATCAAGTTTTTTAATCTCTGGCCAGTTGGCCATGCTGTAAGTCTTTCATAAAATTCATCTTGAACGTGTTTTTTGTGATCAAAGTGAATCTAATTCTTCAAGGAAATAGTTTTTGTTTCATTTTATTTTTTCACCATATTCCTGATGTTGGTTTCTTTTATTATATGCCAGTTTGACACAAAACCCAAAAATGTAGCTTCCTTTAATGAAAATATTTTTGAAAATTACCTTTTGCAGGTGTGTGATTAACTTTGAGATATTTTTAAATTGATGTTATTTCTTTATATCGATGTCAAATATTTTAATATTATTATATTTTTTTTTTATTATCAGCTGGTAATTGAAACGGTTATAATGTGATGGGGAAGGTTTTGCTACTTAAAATGATTGGACAATTTCAATGTATCTATTTTGAAATATGATCACTACCTTCCTCCTCCCTATTTTTTAACTTGTCAAATCTGGGGAATAAAATATATTTTGGGTCAACATAGCAACTGATTTAACTCCTCTCACTCTCTTTCCTTTTCCCCTTTTCTCTTCCCCCTCCTAATTAACCTTATATTGAAATCTCTGTCTTTCTCCCCCCTTTTTTCTCCCCCCTTTTTTCTCCCCCTTCCCCCTTTTTTCTCCCCCCTTCCCCCCTTTTTTCTCCCCCCTTTTTTCTCCCCCCTTTTTTTCTTTCCCCTTTTTTCTTTCCCCTTTTTTTCTTTCCCCTTAACTGTTTACTTTTCTTTTCTCTTTTCTCTTTGTGTCTGAATAAATTGAACTCCATTTAATTTGTAAAATTTGGTCTGAAGAGATGGACATCTGAGTCCACAAAATAAATTATCAGCTGAATGGATTTTTAAGGATTCTGTATAAGAACTAAATTTTTCTGGTGACATGTTTTGTCCTTTAGAACTTCATCAGATTAAAATGATGCAACTGCATCTGGTCTCAATGGTTTTATTTAATTCCCTTTTCTTTTTGTTTATGCTTTGTTTATGCTTTGTTTTTTGTTATTAATTATCCCACATTGTCATAATAGAAGATCTGCCAAAAAAAAAAAAGGTGAAATGTTGTAAGAACCCGAAATTTACTGTGGATGATCGAGCAATTAAAACATTTTCTGTACATTTTCATCTTAGTAAATTGTTTGCTCTTTTAATTAAAGTAGCATTTTTTTTTTTTTTTTAAAGTCAAAATATATCGCTCATTATGGTGATCAACTAATGCATTGAACTTTATGAACCTAAAACATATTTAAAAAATAAATAAATAAAAAATGAAATAGCCTTAACTAAAAAAAAAAATTTAAATATAAAATTTTAGCATCCCAACTCCTTCATGTGCATGAGTGATCATGTTAACATTAACATCACTTTAGTCTGAAGTCCTAAAGAATGAAATGGGTGTTGTAACTTTGTCATAGATTTTCCCTAAAATAGTTCTTGATATTTAAAAATTTATATCATTTTTTATATATATATATATATATATATATATATATATATACACACACTTTTAAGCTCAACATTCATATATCTGTGTGTTTCTGTCTCCTGACTCACTCAGATTTGCCCCGTCAGGGGAAGGCCCCACTTAGTATCAAGAATTACACGTTTTTCTTTTGCCCATCTACTATTGTCTCCGTTCTAGTGAAGTACCACTTCTGCCATTACCCAATTATTTCAACCCTATTCACTCAACTGACTCACCCACTGCAACACTTGCCGCTTCGTCATTTCTTTTCGCCACCCCCACCTCCAGTTTCATGTCCATTCTTGAGGATTTCACATGAACATTCCTGACCAACTTTGAAACCAACCAACTGCCCTTGTTTTTAAAAACCACACACACACACACACACAGTGTCTTCTTGCTGACCCCTCCCCAGCCACTCTGACTCCCTTTTCGACCCCAAGTCAAGGGTTTGTACATGTCACACTGGGCACTTTATAGGTGATGTAATGGTAACAGTTCCAGACTATACCAAATGTTGTTTGAATATATTTTTTTTGAAAATAGACAAATTGCATTTCATAAGAATTTTTGTTTCTAGTGAAGAAAATCAGTAATTTTCATTTTATTTTTATGGAAGTTTCTACAGATTTTTGTAATTATTCAATGACTTTTAAAAGCAGATATATTACTTGGACTTGTCCAGTCATTCCAGTGATGAAATGAAAATTCCTTGGTTGATTTTTTTTGTTTTTTTTAATTCTAGAATACAGATGAGGATTTCAGTTCAATAAAACTAAGTGTATGGAATATTTTTCTGTATCTTACAAATCTTAAAAACATCTACATTAATATCCAATATGGTAGCAAACTGTCACTTGTTTTTTTTTTTTTTTCTTCAGTTTTGCACTTCCCTTTCTCTTCAGTTTTTTTTTTTTTTTTTTTTTTTTTTGGCACTTCCCTTTCTCTTCAGTTTTTTGCATTTGAATTTTTGTTTTCAAGGCACTCATGAAACGTTTTATTGTTTCTATTTTCAGCGCCTGCGGCGCAGTTTACCTCCCAATCTAATCCGTCGTATGTCCACCAGCACATGGACAACCACCACCTCAGCTACTGGGATGCCCACACTCGAAGCAGAGCCATCTCATATTCGAAGTTCCAGTTTCCGACAGACTCGCGACTGGGCTGTACCAGGTGGCAGCCCCTCAGGCAGCCGTAGTAACAGCCCTTCGCCTAGCTCCCCTGCCACTCTGGTGCTGACCATCCCTAAGTCACGGTCCTTTTCAGTAGCCAGTACAGCACCTAACAGCATGGGACACCAGCGAAGAACTTCAAGAAAAAATGTCATGCCCCCGTCATCCGCCTCCTTGGACTATCCAAGCCTTAGTCCGACAAAGCATGAGAGCACAAATATAGTGTCATCAAAGTCCGAGGCAAACACAGACAGCACTGATGCCAGTAAGGTAAGCATCAGTAAAGACTCTCAACCTGTACCTTTGCGTAGGTTGGGCAACATCACTTCTGACTATGAGAGCAGTGACTCTCCCAGCAGCAGTGATCACAGTGATAATGTCATGACTCTAGAGGAGCTCTCTGCTTCCCCACCCACAAAAACGGGATGTCGTCTAGAACCTAGCAGTAACACACCTAACAACCACCACATTGCAGCTGTAAGTATACACTCTAATCCATTGCTTTACCTTTGCTTTGCAATATCTGCATGTGTTGTGCATCACCAACCACAAGGCTCTCTTTCTTAGGCCACTCGACATACAAGTCACAATTTCTGGCTATGCAGAAATTTCAGTCAAGCCACTTTGAAAATTGGGCTTCATGGTGAAACCATTTCAACCCCCATTCTGAAGTTTTCACAACAAAAACTGCAAAATCTAATAAACATATACACAGGTTGGCACCGATAAGTTGTGGTCCAAAATGTCTATCCATGGTTTAGATCAAAAGTGAGCTGTGATGTCAGGATTGCCAGCTTAGACCACCAAAACAAAGCTTGTCAAGTCGATGGTGTTATCCATGAAAATGGGTAACAGTGGCTAAGCATGCAAAATGCATATTCTATACTAAAAGTTGAATATTGGCAGTTTTGAAAAATATTCATTAAAACTATCCTTTAATTTCACATAAAAATCTGCACCAATATGAATGAATTTGAAATGGCCTAAAATGATTCCAGTTATAAAGTGCCATGTCAACAGATCCATCATCGATGACAGTAAAAGATGGCGGAAATCTTGCACGCACAAGATTTTAACAAGAAAAAAATAAAATTAATTTTTTATAGTTTTTATTAATATTTTGAATAAAAACATTACAGTACATTGTATTGTAATGTATTAATAAAAATAATATAACAATACAATGTAGTAACATCTATGTACAAGCACAGCTTTCTATGCAATGTAATGATACAATACAAATTTTATGAAATCAATATGAAACAACATTTTTAATAAATTTAAATGTAAATAATGGAAAATAAAGTTGATAATAACACTTTATTTAAAAAAAGTCAGTAATAGAGAGTTGCTTCTTCTTGTCAAAATGTCTGCGAATTGCTAATCCAAACCACTACACAATAGTAAATGCCTGGGAAAATACGAATATACTGAAGGTATTAAAACTTAATTTAATGAATTTATTAAAATAAAAGATTATACAGAAAAAATCTGACATTAAAATGTCGCAATCAAGTTTGAATTTGTTTCAAATTGGGATCCACTGATGATTATGATTCTAATATGAACATGACAAAAAATTTGGGGACCCATCACGCATGTGCAGCTTAAACGACATCATGGTTTATTGGTGCGTAGCTTAATGGCATTGACCTGTGTGTGTATATACATATATATATATATATATATATATATTCATAGTGTATTGGGGCAGCAGATCATTATTCAAACATATTTGTTAAATATAACAGACAATGAATGTCTTATGTTTGATCATGAGCCATTCTAAACTTCATATGGTTGCTTTAATTTTGAGAAAAAATAAACACAAAGACTGTCCAACATTTGGATATTTTATTATGCTGTTCCTTGATCTAAGCTTTCAGCTCACATGAACCATCTTCAGAGTGGTTGTATGAAAATTTAAACAAAGATCTTCACCATCAATGATGATATTCTGTTATGTTGACATAGAAGATTGCTATGCGGTGATAATGGTCATGGAATTGCAGACACAGATTGTAAATTCATGATGCAGTACTATAACATATCATGTGAGAGACTGAAATATTAACAAGAGGACCATATGTCTAGCTGTCACCTGAAACTAAAGCAATCATATGAAGTTTAGAATGGCTCCTGATCAAACATAATAGACATTCATTGTCTGTTATATTTAACAATATATGTTTGAATAATTTAAAAGTGGACACTGAGGTGAACACCATAGCCTGAAAATGGTGTTCAAGCATGAAACAAATTGTAACCGTCTGGTGTTGACTTCAGTGTCCATTTTTATGATTTTATTTCTATATATTTTCTACTCCTGTTGTTGATCCATAAATATAGCATCCTTTTAATTTTATCATATATAAAATTATGACTTACGCAAACTGAACAATTCAAAGCTGATTTTAAAACTTTGTGTCGAGTTTATTAAAATTGGTCAAAATAAACATCTGCTTAAATAAGTTGACTGCACAGATTAGCTTGAATGCATGAGAAAGTTAGATTTACATAAAGAGCTTTTCTTTTTGTTAGTATCCTGATTCAGGACATAATGCATGACATACTACAGGCCTACTTGTAGTGCAACTAATGGCCAAAACTGGAGGCCCATTTCAAAAATGGGTGAACTAGACTAAAATTCAGCATACTTTTTAAATACCTTTTTTTACAAAAAAAAGTATTTTTATGAATAAAAGTATGAAGAGGAATATTTGTGACAAGTGATGGCATTTTTAAATTTTTTGTCAGGATTGAAGAAAAGCTTAAATATTTTAGAAAACATTAAAATTAATTTTCTCAAGATTCTTTGTAAAAAGAAAGACTAGAAAAAATGAAATTATGCATTTTTTTGGTTAGAGCATAATGCCTTATTTAAATTTATTTATTTATTTTTTAATTATGTCATGTAAAAAGTTACATTATGATATCAGAACTCTGATACAGTTTTAACCTCCTTTTTTTTTACCTTTTAAAAATTGAAATATTTATTAAGTAAAAAAAGACAAAAGCAATGAAAGTCTATCATTAATGTATCTACATTTATGAAAGATGTTAAATAAACTTCTAAGTGACAAAACCATTATTTCTAAATTCCATTTTTTTTTTTTTTTTTTTTTTTTTTTTTTGAATTTCACATTTTAGTTTTCTTTCAATAAGCATACAATAATATAGGAAATCCAAAGGAAATAAATAAAAACTTAAAATTCATTGAACTTAAACAGACTACTGCAGTGAACTGAGACAAACAAAAACTGAAATATGTCACTTTTGAAATAGGTCTCTGGTTTTGGACTTAGTTGCTGTTGTCATGAAATAGGAAAGGTTGATACACATATAGAAAATAAAAAGTAGTTTATTTCTAAGAATAATATTGTACACAGTTGAGAACACAGACTAATGTAATAAACAGTTAATCATTAAAAGAGTATGCTGTTCAAGTAGTCTTAATCAGTAAGTCTATCTTGTGGGAGGTGTTCAGCTACTCCACAACAGTTGCACTATAAGTAGGCCTGTAGTATAGAATACCATAACATAATGTCTCTAAGTTCTTCTTTTTTTTTTTTTTTTTTTTACCTTGCACTTAACATATTTCTTTAGATTGTTAACAGTTGCCTATTACTGCTGCATTGTATTTAATTGACTTTAAGAGAACATTTTCTGTTTGATCTCTTGCCTTTTTGTTGAAAGATTAATGCACACTTCAGCAAACTGTCAGCATTTTTTATCATTTTTTTTTTTTATTTTATTTTGCCTTGCCACTTGCACCCAGGAAATCTTGTTTGGTTTGAGTGTATTAAGTCCCTTAGTCATCAAACCAAGAGCCTTGCTCATACAATGTAGAGGCATGAACACACAGCCATTTTAACTGACTTGATTCCTTTTTTTTTTTGTTGTCTGTTCTTCATATTCTTCACAATATCAATTTGCCTTAATTCAATAAAAGATCAGTTTACCAAATCAAAGAAAAATTATGCCTAACTACTGTGTCTAGAAAAAGCTTCTAACCTGCTTGGAAAATCAGTTTTTTCTTTGGATTCATTTGATTCTTGTTATTAAATGCAATCTCAGGATTTTCTTTCTCTCAAAAGAAGGACAAAAATGTGAATTGCCTCTTTAATTCTATGATTTCATCCTAATGTCATTTTCTGAAAACAAAATTAGACTCCTTTTAATAAAATACATTTCTCCTTCTCGAAACATTTCTGATTAATTCACCAAGTTTAGAATTACATGTAAAATTAACACATTATAGATCAAGAATTATTTTTAATTTTGAAATGTTCAATATTAAAAACTATTTTTTTTTTTTAACCTTTAATATGGAATTCTCATTTCTTTTAGCTTGAAGAGAAAAGCCAAGAACAAGATTTCCAAAGTGAAAATGAAGCTGCATTGAAGTTCACCCTTAAAAAACCACCTGACGTCACAGACTTTCCTTATAATCCTGAAGATGTTGAGAAATGTCCCCAACTTTGTATAGAAAAATTGAATGAATGGGATTATGAAATATTTGAACTGGCTAAAGTTTCTGGTAATTTCATCCTTAGTCAGGTGAGATTTTGTTTCTTTTTTGCCGTTTGCCAATTCTATGTTAGTTTTTCATTACTTTCATTAAAAGACCTTGTTTGCCATTTCCAAACAAGAGTTCTTTTACGCTTCCTTTGGCCATTTTTTTCTCTGATTAAAGTTGACAATCATTATAATAAAAAAAGAAACTCATGATTGTATGCCTGCAAGTTACAATTCCAGTGGAATTGTATGTATAAAATAGAAAAGGGTCTGCACAAATCCAAAGAATCTGCAATATCATAAGTCCTGACCTGGCATCTCTGCTTCAGTCACTTTCAAGGTTCACCTTTTCTATAAATATTTTTGTGGTAATTTTTATGATATGTTTTCCTCTTTGTTACCTCAATTTTATGAACTTCAGCACAGTACTAGATTGGCAGTTAGGTCTCATCATTTTAGAGTAGAACCTGCTCAGCATAAGTTCTATTCTAATAGTTTCTTCTCTTACCTGTGGAATTCTCTTCTGGGCTCTGGCTTTCCTGTCAACTACAATCTTCAAAAATGCTAATGCAGCATTAATGATCATCTTGTGTCTTCTTGAATCCTGGTCTTTTAATGCACTCTCTCTCTCTCTCTCTCTCTCTCTCTCCCCACTCAATGTTTTCTTAGTTTCTTTCACTCTCACTAACCTCCTTGTATCTTTCTTAGTGGCTTTAAAAAAAAAATACATCAATAAATGATCAATATCTTATCAAATATTTATTTGAAAAATAAAAATTAAAAATATCCCAATGAAGTAAAATTATTTTAATTTTGTCATTGATAAAAAAAAAATTAAAGAAATTTTTTTTTTTCAGTTTTGCTATTGAAAATTTCTATAATAATCAAATGCATATACTTTGCAAATTTGATAATTTTGTATTCAGCTTTTCATCAGTCATTTCCTGTCATGAATGACTTGCTTTCATTTAATTTGTCCAACCAATTTAATTCCAACATTGATCTGCAGCTTTTTCCTTTAAGAATTTAAGGCAGATTGCCCCTTAGCCCCCAACCCCCTGCTCTGCTAAATCATAATTTTAATATTAAATAAGCAACAAAAATCCATCAGTCACCACCTTGGAGTTCTAAGTCTTGTTTTGCCCTCACACTTAACACTTATTAACAAATGTGAAGGTTTTTTGTTTTTTTTTGTTTTCTTTTTTCTCAAGTCTTCCCCATTTTAAAAAGTTTAATAGAATTTTTGAGAAACTCTCAGAAAAAAATATCTTCTGATTGGTTGACTTTAATGACAAAAGATGAAATCGGAAAATTAATAGTTAAAAATTGCTAAGTTCTTAATTTTTAATTTGAAATGATTGTCATACACTAAGTATTTATCTATTCCCAAAATTCTGTAAAATATTTAATCTTGATAGACATTTTTTCTATTTTTGGAAAATGCTTAAATCCCCTGCAATTCTTGACATATTGTCATCACCGTCTCCATCTCTTTTATTTCTTCTGTTTGATTTAAAGAGTACTGTAAGGAACAATTTTCTTTTGTCAGACAAGTGCCTCTTAATCCTGAATTCTCTTTCAGGTTGCCTACAAACTTTTTATGGAGGTGGGACTTTTTGAAACTTTCCGCATTCCACTGAAAGAATTCATCTGTTACTTCCATGCATTGGAACTGGGATATCGGAACAAACCATGTGAGTTAGTTACATTAATATTAATTTCCTTTTTTTTTGTTTTTTTTTCTTTTGTTTTTTTTTTTTTTTTTTTTTTTTTTTTTTTTTTTTTTTTTTTTTTTTTTTTTTTTTTTTTTTTTTTTTTTTGTTTTTTTTTTGTTTTTTTTTTTCTTTTTTTCTTTTCTTTTGTTTTTTTTCTTTTTTTTCTTTTCTTTTTTTTTTTTTTCTTTTTGTTTTTTTTTTCTTGTTTCTGATAAGGCATTGAAATTTGAAATCTATATTCAGACTTTTTTTTTTTTTTTTTTTTTTTTTTTTTTTTTTTTTTTTTTTTTTTGTTTCTTCCTCCAGGAAGCATCAAAGTTGAGTTCTCAATTATTTTTTTTTTTTTTTTTTTTTTTTTGTTGTTTTCAGATCACAACAGAGTTCATGCCACTGATGTATTACATGGTGTCTATTACTTAACCACACAACGCATCCCTGGCTTTCAGCAGTGCTCTATAGATCTATTTAATAGACATGGCTCCTCCAGTGAATCAGGTGAACTGATTATTTTTATGTCATTCTTTCCTTTAAATTAATCATCTGTATAAATAAATTGCAAATGCATTTCTATTAAACTTATAAATGCCAACTTGACAATTCATTTTTGTTCACTAGTATTTTTTTTTTTCTGAAAAAGATTTTTTCACTCCCTTTTTGGAATCTAAACCTCATGCCTTCCATACGATCTAAGGGCTGTGAAGAAAATGGAAAATTTAAGGATTTTTTTATTGATCCTACCAACAGATGCTAACGAAGATAATTTTTATGTACAGAAGCCTAAAAGGAAAATATTCTTGCATTGTCTTTCTTACCAAGAAAAATCCCAATGTTACCTTTTTTTTTTTTTTGTTACTATTCAACCTGTTAATGACAACAATCTTTGATCTGGAACAAGGATTCAAGAGAAAGTTTGAAATGTCTCCATTTTCAGACCAACTTGCTATTAAATCCTAACTACAAACACCATAAATTGAGTTTATAGACAACAAGAAAAATAAAATGCAATTTACTATTTTTTTCTTCTTTTTACACTTCCATAATTTAAAATTTGAAGTTTTGTGTGGAGACGAAAAAAAGTCCCTCCCCCAACAACTGGACCTATTTCTTACCTCCAAAAACAGATGCAGTAAATATTACCATTCGTAGAATATTTCAAATGATCACTTCATGACTGAAATCAACAAATGGAATATCAAGGATGAGCAATCTTTTCTACTTGTTGCTAATTTCATTGAAATCCTAAATAAAAAATGAAGTTGGAAAAAGTATATTGAATTCTTTAAGACAGTTTTGTTTCCTGTTTATTAAAAAAGAAAACAAGTATTTTTTTTCAAATCTTTTTTACATTTAATCTGCTTTTGTTTCTCAGAAGCATTCAAAAAGGTCTCTAACTAAACAAGTTTGTTTCAATTTTCTTTAAATTTTGATTTTTCTTTATCTTTCAAAGATTTAAGATGGCAGTACAAGCCTAGTAAATTTCTTTCTCCAAATAGTTTGACTACTCTCAAATTTAATGATAGCTTTCAAAATTATTCTCTAAATAACAGTATCTGTCAAAAGAAATCATCAATTTTTCTCTAAGGCAGAAAATTGACATTTAATCTTCAAAATGTATTGACCCTTTGTCATATGGTAACATAACGCTGACTTTGATCCTGTTAAAGCAAGTTCGGTTCCCAAACAGAAATGAATTTGTCAGTTGATCTACATACTTGTAAAACTACTCTATCATGACCAGATGAATCAAAGAAACTTATTTGTAAACAATACAACCATAAAACATAATCACTTTAATAAAATTCTCTTATTGTTAGGATAAAGGAACAATCCATTGTTGTAGCAACAAAAAGTTTGTGAATCTGATTACCTCAAAACAACAAATGGATACTCTTCCTTATCAAATCAATAAGGATTGTTCTTATACAGATTTTTGTCTAATTGTTATATATTGACTTTTTGGCAAACATGGACCTTCATGTCTGCAAAAATCATTGTTTCAAAAGTACAATTTGGGGGGCAGGTTTTCCACATGATACCACTTTTGTTTTAACTACTTTGGCAGTGTTTTAAAAAGCGAGGAGATTAGAATTGTAATAAAACCTAAGCATATGATGAAAGTGAATTTTTTTGTTGTTGTTGTTGAGAATTTACATCAAATTATTAAACACGATTTATTTATTAGATTGTTTATTTACAAGAATTAATTTTATATTTACAACATTGTCAGAACTAATACATTTGTATTAAGACTAATACAATACAATATTTGACATTTACCAATTTCTAGAGAAAACAATTTTTTATACATAAATTTATAAAAATGTACTAATTATTAAAATATATGAACCAAATAGGAAATCCTTATTATTTACCATTTTATAAAGTTCCAATCAATTGGCAATTAGCCAATCTTTTACTAACAATTCTAATAAACAATATAATTGTGTAAATAAACAATCTAATAAATAGCGTTTATTATTTTAGTTGACAATTCTCAAGAATGGAGAAATTGTATAAATTCACTTTCATCATATGCTTAGGTTTTATTACAATTCTAATCATCACTTTTTAAAACAAACATTGCTGAGGAGTGAAGGTAGTTAAAATAAAAGTGGTATCATGGGGATGGAAAACGTCCTTTTTGACACTCCATCTGTTTTCATATGTGCACAAAAGTCTGTTTGCTGACTTTTTTTTATTACAGAAACAAAAATAGATAGAAAATTTATCCAACTACAAGAAATGTCACTTTGCTGTTAACATCAAAATTGTTTTTCAAAAATGTCTGAAGAATAGGCTTCTTTTTTTTTTTTTTTTCTTGTTTTTTTAAAGACAACTATAAAACCAATTCCTAAGAATCAATTGTAAGCGGATCTCGTTTCTGTGACTAAGGGAGGGGAGATTACTATTTTGTTTTTTATTCTTTTATTAAAAAACAAGACGCAGCAACTGAAGTTATTTCCCTTGCATCAAGAACATCAACAATGGGCATTAATTTCAGTTCCGAAATTCTCAAAATATCAAATTTTTCCTCTAAAAAATGCAGCAGGAATTGTTGTTAATTCTATTGTGTAGATATCATTTTTAAACATTGAAACGAGTGTAACCTGCTCCGTGCATTCCCTGAATTTGTCAAATTTCTATAAATTACAAAACATTTCGACCAAGATTTTACTAAGTGTCTCCTGAATTTTCTCATTCCAGACATTTTCCCTTTAAAGACATTTTTTTTCTTTTTTTTTTTTTTCCTTTCCTTAGTTCAAATTGAACACTTGCCTCCCCTGATGAGTCTAGGAGTCGGGAGGTGGGGGGGGTCGTCTTGAGTTTCTGACAATAACTTTTCAATTTTTCGCCACAGAATCGGATTCTACCGACAAATGTGGGCATACCCATCGAGCACGGAATGACCTTGATGATAGCTACGGCATCATGGGAGCCAATTTTCCTGCACTCGAGTTGATGGCCCTTTATACTGCTGCTGCTATGCATGACTATGATCATCCCGGTCGGACCAATGCATTTTTGGTAGCTACGCATGCACCTCAGGTAAGTTTTGCTTTACATTTTACAAATTCAGCAGATCATCATGTGCCATAAAATCTGACAAGTCTTGCACTTCGAGAGAATATCGTAACTTGTCAAATTTCTTAACCTAAATAATTTTTTTTTTTTTTCTTAGTAACCTGCTCTTCCATAATAGACAACAAGATTTTATGAAAACTATTTTAGTCATCTTCAAATAACTCTTCATCCCCAATTTTTTTGTTCAACAGGCTGTCATGTACAATGACCGTTCCGTACTAGAGAATTATCATGCAGCGTCTGCTTGGGGTCTCTTATTACAAGATGAGAGGTACAACTTTCTCTGTGGGTTAGACAAAGCAGAGTTCAAAAGATTCCGGTTTTTAGTCATTGAAGCTATTTTGGCCACAGATTTGAAGAGACATTTTGAAATTCTTGCTCTATTTAATGCTAAGGTAAGTCTCTGTCTCTCATCTTTTATTCTATAAAATTATGAAATAAACTAAAATTAAGTGACATGTTAAAAACAAACTGAATGAATATATACATACATATATATATATATATATATATATATATATATTTATAAAATAAAAAAGGCTCCAGAGTAAAAGTCTGAAACAATTCCTGAATTTGTCTTTTGTACAAATTTTCTGTGGCATTGTTTATAGAATTTAACATTTTATAGAATTATTTTATTTAAAACATTTCACTTCGTGATTACAGTTCAATAGATTTCCTGTTTTTTTTTTGTAAAAGAAGTTATTTTCAGATAGTGTCATGTGTAATTGCAACAAGTGACCTATTTATTCTTCAGGTGAATCATGAAGAAGGTACAGGTATTGAATGGAATTCTGAAGCAGACAGGTTACTTGTCATGCAGATGGTAATCAAACTGGTAGATATCAATGGACCAGCCAAAAAAAGGGAACTTCACATAGATTGGACACGGCGCATATCAGAAGAATTCTATGAACAGGTATTCAACAGTTGTTCATCACTTCTGTTTAGCTTGTTTTGATTCTATACAACATGGATGCTTTCTTTATTTTCCCTTTACAAATGCACATTATTCAGACTTAAATGGTTCAAAATTTGATTTTTCCATTCTAGATAAAACTTGTACAAAAACAAAATCAGACTCTGTCTCCTGTGTTGATTGGTTAATTTATAAATTTTGTCATAGCATCATATTCTAATGAAATTTTGGCTTTTGCGTTTTGTCTTTTTTTGTGGCAACATTTTTATTCATTCAACCGTATTCCCTTTGTATTTCAATTTGGTAAAAAGGAACTTCCATTCATTTCATAACTTCTTCCCAAGGGTTGCTACTTTTGTGGAGCAAACTCCTAAGAGGATGCTTTTTATACATAAATTTATAAAATGTACTAAATTATTAAAATTTTATATATATATATATATATATATATATATATATATATATATATATATGCAGCATTGGATCTTAACATTTATTCCAACTTAATTTCAATAAAAAAAAATAAATAGAAAACATGTATTTGTTTCCTTTCTTTCTTTTTAAATAATTTTATAATTTTAAACTTAATATAGATTAAATTTAAAATTGGTAATTTTTAATTTTATAGTATAATTTAATATTTATTAGTTAGAATGAATTCTACTTTAGTCTAACCCCAACATTAAAGCATTAAATAATTATTATAACCTTAAAGTCCATTGTCAAGTTTTTTGAATTCTCAGATACTTGTATTTTGATTGGTCATTCTTGCTTATGTAACAGGGTTTCCCCTTGCGAGGGATGTTTGATTGATTTGAACCTTTTAAAACCCTTTATTCTACATTCAACATCATCACTTGATAAGACACCAGAAGTGTTAAAACAAAATGGCTATTTTTGTAGTGATTTTATAACATATTTATGTTATAATTATTGAATAAATAATTATATTTGCTCTACTCTGTATTGAGTACTCTTTTAAGAATAGTATTTGTTGGTTATTGGAATTTATTCTGTATACACCAATCCTATACTTGGGTGTGTATGTGTATATATATATATATATATATATATATATATATATATATATATATAAAAACTTACAATCATATCATGTTGAAACATTAGTTCTCATATGAACACCAAAGTTAAGCTACATCACCTAGATGGCTAACCACTTGAGAATACCAGCTGCTATAAGTTGGGGTGTGTGGGTGGTGTCATGGATAATGGCTCGGAATTGGAAATCATAAACCAGAGTTCTGATTCCAGTCAGATTTATTATATTCACATATGTGCAAGTATCCTTTTGATAGGTATGAATCCAACTCTTCTCCCCCGAGCTATGGGGTAATTAGTAGAAGTTGTGTAAGTAAATCATTATCTCAAAAAAAAATCTTACAATATTTTCTGACTTTAAATAACCTATTAAATTTCTTTGTTTCTGAGATAAGGTGTTATTATCAACACTTTTATCCACTGAGCCATGTTAAGTAGTCTGAAAGTGATTTCACCCAAAGAGTCAGGAGTTCAATACCTGGCCACAGCAGTGGTGAACAAAATCATGAAGATTTGAGTTACTAACGAGAAATAACTGAAACTTAGATATCCAGAAAAGGCATGTCATGTGGAACTAGAACAATCTATCCCAATGGACGAAATAAAGGGTTTGGTTCAAAATTCCAACTTGTATCACCTGAAGACGGCCAGAGTGTACAACGGCCAAAATATTGTGAATATTACAATAAAGATGAGGACAACAGTTCAAATGATGTAAACCTGTTAAATGCTGATAAGCTGTTAAATCAATCGATCAACCTTGATGACTACAATCTTAACCTCTTTAAGTCTAGGGTCAACTATTATCTATCCTATATATCCTCATAACCTACATTTACTTACCCACCGCCTATGTCTATAAAAAACTGCACTTAGTAACCCTGCTCTTTCTTGGGTGTTGTATTGGGTGAATATTTGGTAATAAAAAAAAAGTTGTGACAAACGCTTGGACTACTCCTGTAGTGCAACTTTTCTTGTTGCTTTCTGTACACATTTCATATTGAGAGTTTGGGACAAAGGAATAAACCACCTTAATTCTGCATGTTTTTTTTTGTTTTTTTTTATTTTAGGGTGATGAAGAGGCCAGATTAGGTATGCCTATCTCTCCCTATATGGACAGGTGTAATGGTCAACTGGCTAAACTGCAAGAATCCTTCATTAATCACTTGGTCGCTCCTCTCTGCAATAGCATGGTATCTGCCGGTCTTGTCCCAGGGACATGGACTGATTTGGAAGAGGAAGGTAATTTTTCTTTTCTGTTTTCCTATTATACAATAAACTCTGTATTTTCTTTTGATAATAGCCAAAAGTGTCATCATGGAAAGAATGCCATCAACCATCATTAAATGGAAAAAGCCTCAAAAGTGCCAAGAAAATTTTCCTAAAAACAGTTTGTTCTCATTTATTGCACTCATTGACATTACGTTTGATTTTTGGTGTTTTCTATATATATATAAAATGGACAAAGTCCGACAATTATTTTTTAAGATATTTCTTATGTTTATGTTCTTTTTATAGATACAAATATTTAAGTAAATTTCTATGAAAATTTCTCGGACATTCAGGCTGGTAAATGTTGTTTAATACTGTTTATTATAAACAGAGCATTTACTTAAATATTTGTATCTATAAAAAGAACATATAAACATAAAAAATGTCTTTAAAAAATAATTGTCGGGCTTTGTCCATTTCATAATGTGACGTTGTTTGTTTACATTTGGATACACATTGAGCAGATATGAATATACGTGAGAGAATCATGGAAGATTGTGTTTAAAAACAGTAAAATCGACCTTGCTAATCGAACGCTCCTCTGTGGCCCAATCGGTTAAGGCGCATCAGGCTATATGACGGTTCCGTATAGGATACAGGTTCAATTCCTGTCAGAGGACGCATATTTTCTATGAAAATTTCTCAGACATTCAGGCCAGAAAATGTTGTTAATACTGTTTATTATAAACATAGCATTTACTTAAATATTTGTATCTATAAAAAGAATGTATAAACATAAATGTTTTAAAAAATACATTAAAATATATATATATATATATATATATATATATATATATATATATATAAATTAATTGATTTAAAATGTTTTTTTTGCTGCACAGTTCTAACCACGTTTCAAAAATGGAAGCGAATTCGCTTGAGGATGAAATGGAACTAATGTCTTTAATTTAATTACAAAATTAAATTCGAAGCTTTCAGGTTCCATTTTTGAAACTTGGTTAGAACTGTGTAGCAAAAAAAAAACATATTTTAAATCAATTAATTTATAATATTAATGCTCTGTAAATTTACATTGAGCACTATTTTTTAAAAATAAAAATATCTATAAGAACACCGGATTATATATCTTACTGTTTTTTCTTTTTTTATATATATATATATATATATATATATATATATATATATTATTTTTGATAAGGGTTTTGTACTTTTTCAGATTTATCAGATAGTGAAAAAGGAGATATTTGTAAAGATACTGAAGAAGAAACTGACCAAGACATGGGTAAGGTTCCTTTCATAAGATGTGTGCTGTGTTTTATATTAACCAAAATCATTTGAACTGCTTAAATGCTGATTGTAACAATCATATTTTTCTTGCAAAATGGAAAACAATTTTTTAGGCATAGTATTTTAAAAGTTAGCCACAAAATCTGATTTGAATTTGCTATAACAAATTTTTTTCTTCCAGAAAGTGAATAACTTTTCATAATGAGTTGGCTGAAAGAAAGATGTAAAGTTGCATGCAGGAATTTCAAAAAACCAAAACAGATTCTCAGCAAACACATTTTGTTTTTTGTAAAGATATTTTGAGATTATCAGAAATGATAAATTTGGTTTACTTTTTTTCGTTTATTTATTTATTTTTTTTTTTTTTTTCATTTATTGCAGGTGGTCCAGTGATAGCTAAAAAGACAAAGACTAGAAAAGTGAATTGTATTCTCACCAAAAACCTTAAGGAGAATTATGAAATGTGGGTAAGCAAAATAAAGGAAGAAGAAAAGTTAAATGCACTTCCTACTGCTGAAGAAGAGGAGGAGGAATTAGAGGAAGAAGACACGGTAAGTATAAAAAGCTTTTTAAATGGAATTTCTAGGAGCAACACTGACAGGGAGTGGGGAATAAAAATGGTGTGGGCGTAATCATGAAAATACTGATTGTCTATTTTAATGACACATAGATATTTTGGAATTAATGAAATGTTTTTGAACTTTAATCTTATTTCTTTCAACTTTGTAATTAACATTTTCTTTTTTCTTTTTCTCCCTCTCTAAACCTCCACTTTTTGTGCATGACAGATGGCAGCCAAAAGCTTGGAATGCAGTGAAATGAAAGCAGAGATGGAAGCCATCAAAGAGGAAAGTGAAAGCTGTAGCACACCAACGTTGGCATCAACGGCAGCGTATTCACAATCAAGTTCTCATGTCACACCTGTATCGTCGTTATCATCATCATCGTCGTCGTCATCATCATCATCCACTCACACTGACTCATCTTCATTGCCATTAACACCATCCCAAAAACAGCTCCGTTCTCCACCAAAGACTTGAGCAGTAGTCAGAGAAAACGGCTGTCTCCCATCTCGATGGGGACAAGGATTCTTATAATTTTAATGAAGATAATTATTTTATGAAAAGAATGAAAGGGGCAAAAAGAGAAAATCAAGCAGAGAAGGAAAAGAATAATGAGTTTATGGATGGACTGCTGCCCTCTCCCCTATTAACGTTAATCCCTCTCACCTATTAAATCAGTCTGTCGCCCCCACAACAGCATTTTGATTTCTGCTAATAGATTGGTTTAAGCAAAGTTGGTGCGAGTGAATGCAGGTAGTGTTCCTGCAGAATGCATTCACATCTACCCTCATCAACGTCTACATAAGCCAAATATTTCAGGGAAAACTACAGTATTCTCCTGTGCTCCCCTGCCATTTGTCTTATATATTTACATCCCCTGCTCATATACAGGCTCTGTCTGACCCCCAAACCTCATTGTTAGAGGGAGAAACAAAGGATTGTCTCTTAACTCTTTCAAATATCTTTTAGCCACTGTGTTTATCCACTGTGTTTATCTGGGATTTTTTTTTGTCTTGTAACAGACCATCAAAATTTTGCCTTTTTATTTCCTCAATTGTTTTGAACCTGTTAATCCCTGGATCAAAGTGTCAGCCTTTTACTCTTTATCAATTGAAATGCATCAATTATTCGGCACTCATTAGGGCTGATTGTGATCTACATTAGATCACTGACCAATTGGCATTCATTTGAAAAGCAGTCAGCCCATAATCTGTCTCTTCAAAATCAAAGGGAGATGTCAGATTAAAAAAAAAAAAATTAATTCCCTTGCCCTCAACAAATAAAATCAAATTTGCAATTATGGCTTGTTCTAATATTTTTCTAAATTTCCAACAAAATTGATCATTTATTTTTAAAACCAGATACAAAATTTAGTTAGAATAAAAAGTGACA
The DNA here is from genome assembly GCA_903632075.3 of Acanthosepion pharaonis. Lineage (NCBI taxonomy): Eukaryota > Metazoa > Mollusca > Cephalopoda > Sepiida > Sepiidae > Acanthosepion > Acanthosepion pharaonis. The sequence goes on along the minus strand of CAHIKZ030002323.1, from coordinate 576,281 downwards.
GATCTGCTCCCTTTATTCTTTTTAGATATTTAACTATTATACAGGTTGGGTGTGCGGGGGGGATACAAAAATAAAATCAAAGGCTTTTTTCCAAAGTTGTCTGCTGTGGCTGTGGATCATATGTGATAATGATAATCTTTTTTTTCTTTCCTCTGAACCCTGTTTAACTTGTCTATTTGAAAAACCATGGGTGTAAGGTTGTTAGTTTGTTTTTTTTTTTTTGTTTTTTGTTTTTTTAACTTTTCTCTTTTTTTTTCTTGATGACCCCCCCTCGCTCTTCATAAAGCTTCTTTTGTGTAATGACATATCATCATCACTAATTAAGCTGTATTTTTCTGTGGCATGAAAGCCGCAATCATTTCAGAAGAAAGGGTTGAAAGCTGTTGTCCTCACCCATCCCTATCGACACTTCTACCAGCATCCTCCATGACTAAAATCTATTCATTATCTTTGTCAAAAAGCAATCATAAAATATTTCAACTCTTCAACCCTTTCTCTTGCTATGTTTTTCAGTTTTGTCATTCATATTAAATTTTTAAAGGGAACTTTTTTGTACACCGAAAGATTTTTTTTTTTTTTTCATACATATATATTTCTAGATTTTCCTCAAGGAGAGAAAAGAATGAAGTGGCCCCTTGGGCAAGATGGAATATACCCTTGTTTGCTATTTGAATGTGATATTTGTAGCTTTTCCTCTTTCAGGGTGGAGGCTCGGGGAGTCTGTCTCTCTAACTTGTCATGAGAGCTGGGTTGTGTTCCTAATTCCAAGACACACACACAAACATACACACAGCCAGACATAATGGTGCCTTGAGTGATTCTAGATTCTCTGCTCTTGACTTTCACACATTTTACTAAATTACCAAATTACTAATAAAAATGCTGACCTCCCACTCTCACCCGCCCCACCCACCTGTTTCCACTAAACAAGATTCACTCTTCTATGACTGTGATCTTTAATCTCCATGAGACAAGTTTTACAACTAGAAAATAGTTTAGGATTATTTTCTAACTGGTTGCTGATGACATTCAGATTATTTTTTTTTTTAATTTATGACTTGATAACAGTAGTGGAAAAAATTACAACAAATAAAAATTCTATGAACTAATTGAACCCCTCCCTCCCACCTCCACTTCCCTGTGATCAAGAGAGTTGACAAAAACTCTGTAGGTTTGACAATCAGTTTCCTTTCATTCATACAATTGCTGATGTCAGACATTTTAAAAATTTTGTATTATTTTAAAAAAAAAGAATATTCTTAAATCTTATATTGGTTGTACAAGAAATTAATTTCACCCTCTGTCAACTAAAGTCACATGTCATTCATACTCGTATATATAAATCTCTCTCTCTCTCTCTCTCACACACTCACACACACACACATGGATTGTAATTTTGTTTCCATAGAAATCAACCATTACCTCATGAGTTCCATTTCTTTCAATCCTACATTTAAATGCTTTCTCCAGTATTGAATTTCCCATTAGAAATAATAATAATAATAATAAGTATAATGTTCTTGACGTATGAACCAGGAAAAGAGGGACCAGTAAAGTGAGGAGGGGGAACTAGTTAAAAAAATAAATAAATAAAAGTAACCTAAATTACAGAAACACATGCTTTTATTATTGCAACAATGACAAACATTTTTGACTTGATTGTACAAATACTAAAGTCACTTTAGGGAAATGCAGATTCAGGCTTAAATTTAATCCAGGCTTAAATTGGTGTTTGTGATATTTTTTTAGAAAACTTAAACACTACAGTAAAAATATATTCTTAAGGAATGTAAATTCTCTTGTCTTATGAACAAAGAAAATGGAGAACTTACTAAAAGAGTGTGTGTAAAGCAAGTGGCATCTTTATTGAAGCTGTATTGTCTTACAACTCTTCTGCAAAAGCTGAAATCATTTTCACGTTTTGCTTCTAGCTAATCTATAAGTTTGCTTAAATCAAACAATATTTTTCATATGTAAGCAGAAAACTTCCCTCCTTGCAATGTCCAAAAGGAAGAATATCTACTTCAAAGACTTATATAAAGGCTTCAATTTATTCATTTTCAAACTGGCTAATTTCTTAAGAGAAATATATATATATATATATATATATATATATATATATATATATATTCCTAGAAACCGATCAGCTTTACCATTCAGCACTCTATAGCAAATAAAAATCTTTCATTTACAGGTATGTTCTTTTTTGCTATAGTTCTTAATTGTTGGTATTTTCTTTATGGGTCAGGGAAGCCAGCCTTTATCTCTCTCAAATTATAACATAAAAAATGTACTTGTATTAAAATGAGACAATTATTACTGCTACCAGGTTCTTAAATTGCAACAAATTTGAATTTTATTTTAGCACTGAGAGAATCACTTGAAAATTCTCTGAAGCTTTCATTAATTTTCTTATGAGAAAATGTAAATTTCTTTTTAAATCCATAACAATTGACTCTTCACCACAAATATTATTAAACAGTGACTAGGTATCTTGGCAAAATTCTAATCCATTTAGAAAATGCTGATAGCAAAATGTTTATTGAAAATATAAAGTTTAAATTTGTACTTGATATTTTTATTTACATTATCTGAAAAGCTATGGAATTCTCGGAAAAAATTACTCTGGCTATTTTCCCAGAACTCCAAAGTTACTTACAGCTGATCTAATTCTTATTTGGGCTAAATTTCTTGTTTTCTCAAAGATTTGAGGAAGAATTGGAATTTATCTGCTAAGTCATTGCTGTTTTTCAGGAGGCATTGACTTTAGCGTTCCCAATGAAGTGGATTTGGAGTGGGGGGGGGCCTCTTGGGAATAGCTTCAGTTTGACATGGACATTTTAGCCTTAAGTGCAATGAAATGTTAAGTAAATTTCAATGAGCTAATATGGCACCAGTAAATACAAAAAGAGACAATGCAAGTAAATGAATCAAGGCTGGACTCTCAATATACTCTACCTTTTAGAGTTGTTATATATATATATATATATATATATAAGTTTGTAATCCTGGGTTTCATCAGACAATCAGTTTCACTGATGATCACAAAAGTGTGAAACCCAGGGTTACAAACTAATATCCATGTAGCTGAATATGTTAGCTTTATCACATATATTGAGTACTTTCCACTACCACGCATATAAAAAAAATGTTTATATATATATATATATATATATATATACACACACACACACACCAAGTACAGGGTTGGTATAAATGGAATAAAATTCCGATAACCAAAAACACTATTCTTAAAAGAGTGCTCAATACTGACTAGAGCAAATAATATTTATTCAAATTTCTAACAAATTCATGTTATAACATCACTACAAAATTACAATTTTGTTTCAACACTACTGAGAAAATTTTAATGTAGATTTTAAATTTTAGTATATATATTTTTTAGTGTGTGTGTGTGTGTCTATATATATATATATATATATATATATATATATATATATATATATATATATATATATATATACATACTTGCAAAATTTAACTATTCTCACATGTTAGAAACTTTCTTAAATAATTTTTTTTTTCTATCATAGAAAAATGTCTATTGAACTCTCCTCCCCTTTCGCCATAGTCACAGGAAAAAAATTAACCACTGTCAAATCATCTAACAAATGTTTAGTAAACTTATTTCTCTTTTCATCTTAAGTCAACTTTCAGATTTTGTTTGCATCATAAGAGATTCTCTCAATATTGGATGAAGATTTTGAATGTAGAATTCTTGAAATGGCTTTTCATGCTCATTGTTAGTTGTAAATTTAACATTGTCTGGCTCATTTGTATTTATCTAGTGTCTAATTTATTCACACGTCTAAAATGTTTTTTAAATAAATCCTTTCTGATATAAAACCATTGTTAATGTACATTTTGCTTGCATCTCTTGTGATTCTTTTTACTGAGATGTCTTGAACTGAAAAATCAGTTTCCTCAAAAAAAAAAAATTAACTTAAATTATGACCTGTTTCATTGAACTGAGAAAATTTTAAATGCTCAGCTTGAAACCACGGTTTTGGGGGATGAGGAATTCTTTTAGTTTAAAATATCTTTGGATTAAGAAGGCACCCGAACCCCTTCTGATGATATTCAATTACATCCTTGTTTAATTAATTCTTCCTTTTACTTAACAGATTAGGGATGCTAAATTCTAACAAAATTATCTTTACATAATCTTTTTTTTTTTTTTGTTTTTCATTGCTTAATCATGAGCATAATTGTAATTCAGGTAAAAAGCAGTATTATTATAAATTCTTACTAAATTCACAGATTTTAGTTGACTTTCCTTTTGTCAAGTGACTTTTATTCTTTTGTCCATTGATAAACTGTTTGATAAGCCATCACAACTGGTGATGAGAGGGGAAAAAAAAACCTCCCCTGCAAACAATGAATTCTCTTTAAAGATTAAATCCTTTAACACCAACATTGTTTTGCATCTTAACTTTTATAAAAGTTGGTTTTTGTCTACATCTGAACATTGCAAGACATTTAATCCCACTTCATGTATTTCCCACTCCCCCACCACCACCACCACTCCTGGCAGCTTCCCTTCCGACCCACTCACCCACCACACTTTTTGGTTTTAATGGACATTAAAGTTAGGTAAAATGTAATTGATGGCTAATTGCCTTTGTTTTATCTGTCAGTATTTCTTGATCCCTGGAACACTGACATTGGTCTTAATTCTGTCCACATTAAAATTTGCTGACTTGGAGATTTCAATTTGGAAACTTAACATTTAGAGAAAGATTTTTCTTTTTAATTATCAGGAGTTTCTTTAAATGAAATTATATTTAATCATTTAATTAACTTTTTTTACAGAAACTTTCCATTCAACAAAAATTTCTGGCTAATCTGGATTCGTGATAAATCTTTTTAATCCCCCAAATTTCAACCAGAAAAAATGTTTCTACCATGTTCGGTCTGAATGTAAATTTTTTTTTTTTTTTTTTTGTTTCAGTCTTTCAAAATTTTCTTTATTAAGAATTTTGAATAGTTCCTTTTTAGGATCATGAAAAAGATGGCTGGCTGCAAGGTTAAATGGAATTTAAATTAATTTCTTTCATGAAACTAAACTGAATTTAGCTTGAGCAAAACTAAATTTCTTTTAAAGCACCTTTTTTTTTCTTTAGGAAAAATTGTTTCCTTGATATCCCCCCACCTCCCAATCCCAGGAAAATTGCCTTCAACATTTTTTTTTTCAATCTGTGATAAGTTCTCTCATTTTTAGTGTCAGACAAATGTTTTAATTACTGACAGGTGAAATTATTAAGATTGGTTAGGATCATTCTTTTTCTTCTTTTTTCTTTTCTTTTTTCTTTCTTTCTTTTCTTTTTTTCTTTTCTTTTTTCTTTCTTTCTTCTTTCTTTTTTTTCTCTTCTTTTTCTTTTTTTTCTCTTCTTTTTCTTTTTTTTCTCTTCTTTTTCTTTTTTCTTTTTCTTTTTTTTCTCTTCTTTTCTCTTCTTTTTTTTTTTTCTTCTTTTTTCTTTCTTCTTTTTTTTTTTTTTTTTTTTTTTTTTTTTTTTTTTTTTCTTTTTTTTTTTTTTCTTTTTTTTTTTTTCTTTTTTTTTTTTTTCTTTTTTTTTTTTTTTTTCTTTTCTTTTTCTTTCTTTTATCTACTATGAAATATTTCCTTCCAAACTGCAAATATTTTTCTTAGTTATTGTCTACTTCATTTGGAAAATTCAAATTACCTTCCATACCTTGAGGATTCCTATTCGGGTGAATATTATGGATTCTAAAGATTTCTTTTTATAGAATTGTTCTTTCAAATGAATAAGAGTATGCAAAGTTCAATTAAGTATTGCTATTTTCAAACTTGTTTCAGGCGACCGACTCTGATGCCCAACATCAAAGTTCAATGCTTTTTCTGTAGACATGTTACTTTCAGAAAATTTTCTTCAAACTTCTTTGACTATTATCTGGTTCTGTTCTTTTGCAATGATTATAGAAATAGAATTACTTTTCCAATCTGAAATTGTTGGCTTCATTCAGTTTAACATGATAGTTTCATATTTAAATAACCTTTTCTATTTCTTTTTCTTTCTGTCTCATCTTTTTGTAGCTTCAGATGATATAGAACTATTTTCTAAATGTTTCTTTGCAGCTGTCATTAATGAAGACTGCTTATTGTGATGTAACGTTAGTTTCTTTTGAAGAGTATAAAGCTTCCAACTTTAACCATGTACAGTCGTTTGGCTCTAAACCTGTCAATCCATTGGATTCTCTTCTGAAAATCAGTCTCTGCTGCTGCTGCTTTTTACCTGTTAGCATAATTCCATACAGCCACATTTGTCTTACACATTTTCTACTTGGCTAAAAAGAGAGAAGGAAAAAAATGCAACGTCTAGCAACAATTTAGCTGTTATTTTTATTCCCCACTCCCCCCCCCAAATCTCCATTTTCAATATTTTTGAAAGTGCAATAAATATTTGATTGTATTAATTCTTGAGATCTTATTGGTCAATGCCATGTCAACCGTTTTCCAGATTTGTGCGCATGTCTCATTGCTGCAAAACAAGAGGATGTTTTCTTTCTCTGCTTTCTCTTAATACCTTTCCTTCTTTTATTTATATTTTTATGATCACTGCAATGTCACTGATCAAATATTTGTACATATTTGTAACATGTAACATGTATAAACGGCTGTGTGACTGGAAAGAATCCATCCCCCCCCCGTTTTTTTTTTTTTTTTTTTTTTTTTTTTTCTGTTAAAAAGTAATGACTAATAATTTAACTGAAATTTTGTTGTCTCTCTCTCTTATCAACAGCTGAGCCATTTATTAATGACAGGAGTTTTATAAAATATCAAAACTGCACTGTCAGTAAACCACCTTCTCTTGCCATATTTGAAGTCTGTCAATTCATGGACTAAAATCAACAAACACTTCACGTTGCTTATTCTCTCTCACTAACACTTTCTCTCACCCTGACACACACACACTCTCACTCACTTACTTTCTCTCTCTCTCTCTTGCACTTACTTTCTCTCTCTCTCTCTTGCACTTACTTTCTCTCTCTCTCTCTTGCACTTACTTTCTCTCTCTCTCTCTTGCACTTACTTTCTCTCTCTCTCTCTTGCACTTACTTTCTCTCTCTCTCTCGTTCTCTCTCTCTCACAAAAAATTTTCAAGTGAAGGATATGCAGATTCTTCGTGGATTGATTAACTTTTATGGCAGAAAATTGTCTAAAACAAAAAAGAATTCCACAGTAATTATAAGTCGTTACCTTTTGTGAGAAAATGAATGCAACTAGATGTGTGTGTGTGTGTGTGTGTTGAATGTACAAGAGAAAGCATTTCTTTTGCTTTTTCCTCCATAATAGAACATAATGGACAAAGAGCAGTCTATGGTCTCTTTTTTTTTTTAATTTAAAATGTGACAAAGAAAATCTACATTCTCTTTGTGTTCAGGTCACTCAAGAAGTGCTGTATATGGCACTTTTTCTTCATCCTCCTCCATCCCTTCCTTCATCGATCCCTTGCCCCGCTTCACCCCCTCCCCTTCAGTCTTTCCTGATTGCTGCTGTCTATATAATTGGTGGTGCTATTTATAAGTTGCCCATCCAATGTCCACAGTGCTTTAGTGTCAAGCAGGACATCTTTATCTTGCTAGATGATTTTAGATCCAATAAACCATAACTGCTGCTGCTACCCTTTTTTTTTTCTTTTTTTTTTTTCTGGCTCCTTGAACCCCTTATCAATGTGCCGCCACTTTTAATCCCCTTCTTACCTGTCCCATTGCAACTCAGGAGACAATTCTATTGGCGCAACCCCCTCACCACCACCATGCCTTTTTCAACTAAAATGGCTTTTTCTCTCCCCCCCCCCAATTCCCTCTATTTCTCCTTCCCTACTTTTCATTTCTCCATGATGGACTTAAGGTGATAAATGTTGTTTTCTTGACGCGCTCTCGTTTAACATTCACCATTTCTTTGACTACCCAGCATTTTTGAGCTGTGAAAGAACCAGGATGTACTTTACTATGTTATCAAGAAATAATTATAAATGAATATTATGATTTAATAAAATTGTCTCTGAAAAGACTTTCAGAAATTCAAGACTTTTTTGTTTGTTTTCTCTCCCCCCCCACACACACACATTTTCTTAAACAGTGAAATTAATAACCATCCTAGATCAATAAGTCCTAAAGAAAATTGTGCCTCCCAACTTGTATTCCTATTTTTTCCATCAGGGAAACCACATCTATAAGGAAAGTGTTATAGTCTCCTGTGGCCAAATTGGTAACATCTTGATAAAGTACTATTACTGAAGCTTCCAAAGATATAGATCAGTATGAATCCCAACAAGCGATGTGTATTCTTTACATAGGTAAATTGAAAATTGCTTTATCAAGATTGTCTCTGCTGGCTAAATTAGTAATGTTATGTTTCAGCTATTGGAGTGGTTTAACTTATAGAAAAAGGAAAGCAAGGTTGCTTCTTGTAAGGAAACACATTTTCTCCATAACTTCTTAATCTATGCTAGGAGACATTAATTTCATTGAACAAGGTTTATAGTAACAAACAGAAAAAGCATTTAAAATATTGTTTTACAATTTGACAGGAAGAGAAAAACTAAAAACACTTTCCTGCCTCTGTGACATTCCACCCCACAAAAAACCCATTCTTAGGTCTACAAAGGAGATGCACTGAGTGAAGAACAAGAGAAAATAGAAAGTGCAAAGCTGTTGCATTCAATTTGTAATAATAGTCTTGATAAAAGACATGAATCCAACCAGCCACCCACAACGTATAGGTAACTACATTTTTTTAAATAGTAGGGTAGATTGAGCTCATTGTACTTGATAGAACAAGCAGTCCAAAAGAATAAAAACTGAATTTAAATATGAAATAATGTACAGTTCCGGACTCTGTTTCTAGACAGATTCCTTCTCCAAGGTAGATGCATTTTCCTTACACAAATTTATATCAGCATAAAAATTAAAATCTCAACATTTAACTAAATCAGTAATTTGAGTTTTCTTTATAACTTAAGTAATTTTCATTTTTGCTAATTATTTTTAGCATTTAAGAAAAATAAAAATGTATTTTATATCAACTCAGAAAACAATTCAGTTGCAATCATTTTTTTTCTTATTAGAAACTTAATTAGAATAAATTCATCTTTTATTAGTTTTGTCAATAAGACAAATTTAAACGAATTCAAGAATTCAAATATCTGAATAAAAATCTAACAAACTTACGCAACATTGAAATGTGACAAAACCTTTTAGAGACTTTATGTAAAATAAAAAATAAAAAAACTTTTGTAGGTTATTTAGAACCAGAAAATATTTTTAGATTATGAGAATTTTTCTGAGATAATGATTTACTGAACAAGTCTTACTAATTAACCCATAGCGGGAGAAGAGGAGGTAGATTCATACCTTTCCCCAATGGTATTTGCCCATAAGTGAATACAACGAACCTGACTTGAATTAGAACACTTTCAATTCCAAACTGTTATCCAAGTAGACAGCATATGGTATTCCCAAGCAGTCAATTCAGTGATCGTACAAGATCCAGTGTGACACGGCCATATTGTTTCAAGAGAAAAAGAATCGTTAAACATACAATATGGTTTTTAAAATTAAGAAATAAATAATAAAAACTTTGGTTACCCAATCTCCTTATAAAATTATAGTGCATTCCCCTTAGCATGTCTTAGTACAATAGTGAGATACTCTGCCTAAAGATAAATCTTAATTAAATATGCTGATATTAATTTATTTGTAAAATAATTCTTAAAAGAGAATTCTAATTGCTTCTGATGATGATGATGCCTGCCATCAATTAAATAAAAATTTGGCAAAAATGGAAGAAATGTGACTGAAGTAAAAGAATTCACTTAAATCTCAATCTGTTGGTAAAGCAAACGAAACTAATTGAATCATTGAGATCTCAAACTCCACATTTCTTTGATATAAGGAAAATTAATGGGAAAAAAAATTTTGTGCTGTGTTTCATCCTTTAAGAATTCATTGGTGATGTAACTATATATGCGCATGAAGGAGAGGAGACTAAAATTTTAAACTTAAATTTTTTTTTTCTATGTCTTTGGAGATATATATATATATATATATATATATATATAACCAATTACATTTAGTTTCTTTTTGCTTGTTTGTTTGTTTGTTTTTTAAATCAATTTTGTTATGAAGTGATAAGAAATCTGCATTAATTGATATTAAACTAAAAATTTCACAGGAGAAAAGCAATAAATTCCAATGCCATTTATGCCCTGAAACAGAATATTATTAATAATAATCAGATTGCGATAAATATTGTTGCTGAATGGCAAGAATGAGCGACAGAAAAAGAAAAGCCAATGTATTTTCCGAAAAGATGAAAGAAAATTTAGAACTGACAAAACAAAGGACATAAAATTGAATAGGCTTTGATTTTTAAGTAAAATAAGCCATTCCTTTATTTGGTAACTGGAGTTCTATTCTGTTCAAGACAACTTTCATTGTCAATTGTATTCGTTCTGCTAAATCTGGAAAGGGACAAATGTACACTTTGCAAGTGATACAAAATAAAAGTGACTGTTAGAGAATTAATAAACTGGTAATTAACATGTCCATTCCAGAATGTGTGAGAAAACTCGTTCTTTCCATTGATGGCTAAAGGAGAAAAGCCATAACCATATAATGATGCTGTCTTTCCAGCCTTTAGTTTAATCTCAGCCTGCTTCAATCGAGCATCATAGAAAATAACTAAGATAGAGAAACGACCAACACCATTCACTAACATTCTAATCAGACATCCCATAATTCCCTTATTCAATAATAATAAAGATGTCTTACAACAAGTAATCGTCTTTCCTCTATCTTAATTTAATTGTGTATCTCAGTCCAATACAGTAGTACATTTTATAAAATGGTGTCAGAAATTTAAAATTCACAACCCACAGAATACAATATTCTGTATATTTACTAGCTTAAAAGCCACCCTATCAGTTGGTATTAAAGCTAGCTCCTGCGGACGGCTCTTGATTGGGCCTTGATCACAATAGGTAGGGAGGAGTAGATGTGATAGGCAACAATAACTTACAGAAGAATTCAAAATTGATTACTGCATTTAAGTATTGCATTAATATTTAAGCTTACCTTTTAAAAGGTTAATTTAAAGACAATTTGATGTACGTAGGTCCTTACTTTCCGTACAAACAATTATTTTTATTTCATGGATGACTTTCGCTGGATTTCACAATTAATTTTATTTATTTCCAAAAAATTTGTTACTGTACAAAAAAAAAAATCTCATAATAATAATATTGCTGAAAACAACCACAGTAATGAAAACTTGAGAATACAAAATTTCAGGACTGTGGGTCTGGATCCAGACAGGAAAGTTTTTAATTTGCTCACAGAGTTGGCCAGATTCCAAAATGGTATATGTTGGGCTACAGCCTCTAGGAGTAAAGTTGAAAAAGTGTGACAGTGACATATATATATATATATATATATATATATACATACACACACACACACACACACAAGAAAATCTTGCATGTGTGGCAAAAATGAGTTTAACCACAAGTTGCTCGCAACTGAGTATGACAGGGAAGGTAAATACCTCAAAGAGGGGGAGGTAGCTAATGGAATGTAATTTTTAGTAATGTTATGATATTAATATATAATTTATCAATGGTTGCCACAATCTATTGGTTTGCAAAGTCCAAATCAAGGGGCACAGTTATCTACCATGAAAAAGATGAAAGCAGAGCAACTGTTAAGATGTCCGCTGCCTTTGAATGAGACGATAGCCAAGAGGTTTGAAGTGAAATCAATTCTTTCAATTGTTGGCTTAAGAGGTTGCATAAGAATTCTGTCTTTACAAAAACCATCTCTGTTCTCATATGTACAAAAGTGATGAATGCTAGAATAAAGCGTGCTGTGATGATTTGGTTTGATGAGGTAAGGAGAAAGAAAAGATAAAAATATTAAACAATATTTAAATGCTGATATATGCAACATATTCCTGATGAAGTAATAAAAGCATTTTGCATGAAACATTTTGGGCAAGGGAATGACAACATCGAGAAAAAAAATGATTAATGGCATTATTTACGTAATTATGTGTCATTCTGAGAAAGAACAACAGTTTTATTGACACGATCAGTTTCATAAATGAAAAGAAGGGAAAAGTTGGTGGACGTTAGAATTATAGAAAAAAAATAGTTTATATAGAACTGATAAAACTATAGAGATACTCAACATGTAAATTGAAATTTTGTCACCCAAGGTGTGTCTAGATGTTCAACCTGGCCAACTTTGATGACATCCCTTCTCTATACTGATACCATCAATGTGAAGATGTACAAATTGGAAATCTGCTGCAGACTGTAGGTACATACTGGCTTGAGATGTGAAAACTGGACCCAGATTCAGGTACCTTTTCCATTTCTCCAGATGAGCAGGTTCGATGGAAACAGTTTCTGGGGCTCATAGCAATATCTCCAGGCTTGCTTGTGTGTCACCACAATTGTGCCATGGAAGCAATGGAGTGCTACCAACATTGCTGACAACTCTCCAAGTCCAGGTTTGAAAATATTAACCGGATTCCCTTTTGACAAAAGGCTGACTGCTTGTGTTTATCATGTTCAAAGGGGCGGGGTGGGTGGGGGAGAACAAAAGAAAAAACGTTTTCACATTCATCTGTGGACTTTAGAGATCTGGCACCTTTTGGGATAATGTTTGTCTGCATCTGGCCCATGTTCACTCAACATTTTATAGCTTTTAATTACATGAGCAGTAATTGTGTGAGGAAATGAGATAAAATGTATAACGTAAATTTACAACAGAGGATTCTAGAATTAGTGCACTTTTAATATATTTTTACCTTAATAAATTATTTTCTCTTAAGTAAAACCAACTTTATAGGCAGACTGACATATGATTTCATTGAATGTATTCCTTTGTAGATCCCATTTGTGTTCATATATTCTTCTATATAAATTCCTAAATATCTCACTAATGAATTTCATGGGACTCTTTTTGGAATCAATTTTGTAAATTCAGATTTAATGTTGTTATTTTTTTTTTTTTTTGGATTGATTAAATTTTGTAACAAATTTTATATTAAAACTGAATGAATTCTTTCCAATTCCAGTCATTATGGAATTGGCAATGACAGATTTAATCAACACAAAACAACAACAACATTAAATCTAAAGTACAAGTAGGTTACAAGAAATGATGCACAAAATACATTGGTGAAACATCTAGGAATTTAAATAAAACATTTATATAAACATAAAATTGATCTTTTACAACAATACACTTACAATGTTTCAGTTCATCATAATAAGTCTAATTGTAATTTTGACTTAAAGAATGCAGTTTTCATTAAGGTGAAAGTACATTGAATGTGCAATAATTTTAGAATCCTTTCTGGTAAATTGACATCCAGGATAAGACAATATATTTCCATCCCTAAGAAAACTACTACTAATACAATATGTGCAGATTAAAGATAAGGGTTAGGGTTAGTTTAAAGAAATAGAATAAATTAAACGTTTTGATACTCAAAGTGTCAAAATCTTAATTTAAATTCTGAATGCTTCAATGTAAACTCTGACTGGCATTTATTGTATTTCTTCCTAAAATTAGTAAAACCATTTTTTATTTCTCTGAAGAAATTCCTTCTTGGAATAAAATGTGTAAAATAGTAAACAAATGAATGAGAAAACAAAAAAGATTTTTAAACCTTTTTTGTTTTCTCATTTGTTTGCTATTATCCGGATATATTTTTATATACAATCTTTCAGAATTTTTTTTATTAAAATACTCTTCCTATCTCAACTTTTCTTTTTCTCACTAAAACAAAATCCTAATGTTATGTAATTCAAGTCAACTCTGGTGTTTTTATTCACCAGACAAAGAAGAAGAAAAGAAAAAAAGTGTATTGAGAAAAATCTAAAAGACTGCTGGATGTAACATATTACCAAGAAAAGTCAAAAGGTAAATTAAATTCAATGTGAAAAAATCAGACATAACAGCAATAACCTGAAAAATTAATCTAATAATGAAAAGTCATCAAATTAAAAGTTTAGAAAGAATTGGATCTGTAACAGGGCACTGAGCCTGTTTAATTGCATTAAATTTCAGGATGGTGATTTGGAGGGATTACTAATTGGATAATAATTATTAAAATTATTAGGAGAGAAGTTTTAATAGTTAAGAAAAAAAAGAATTAAACAATAAAATGAATTAAAGAATGGTTCCAAGAGGAATCAAATCCAGAATTAACTAGCTAAGATTCAGTAAAGTTAAGCAAAAACAGTGTTCTCCCACTCTATCCCTTTCTCACTGATAAGAATCATGAATAATGTGTTTTCCAAATTTTTTGGTCCTGAGAAATTAAATTCAGTGGTTTGCCAATATTCATGCTATCTGCCCAAAACATATATATTCTTACAGAAAAGAGTGACTCAAATTCTTTTAGACAAAGAAAGGCATCTGGTTCATATCTAAAAATCCAAAACTTGGAGTTTTGTTTACATTATAGTATTCATCCAAAATAATAGACATTTTATTCACCACTTTATTTTTTTTTTAATTTTTATATTCAATAAACCTGTTGTTAGTGTTATCAGCAATGTTGTGCAATTTATTGAAGGAATTCTTATTCCAGCCTGTATTTTCAATGTTGTCCTTGGAATTAAAAGAGACAAAAGTTACTATGACCACAGACAGGAATTACAAAATCTTGTCTGTGGTACACAATATATACATTTGGCCCACTACTAAACTTTGCTGTCATTCCCAATATCATAAGATCTTGAGATACCCAAACCAACTGTATCAAAATGACATACCAGCCCCCAAGTGAGGAGTGAAAAGAAAACCAGATGACTTGTAAGGTATTACTCAACAAAGCTAGCAGAGTTAGCAACTGAGAAAGAAGAAAAGAAGGGATAGGAGAAAAAAGTGTAAACTGAATTGCGAGGGAGGGTTAGGGGATCAAACATATAAATTCTCCTCTATTTATTGAGACTTATGTTTGTTGGGTCATAAACAGCTTTGTGGCACACCTTTCTAGGTCCCCACCCCCCGACCCGATAGCCTATCAGTGAGTGGAAAATATTACAGAGGATTACCAATAAAACACAAGTCGGTCAGTCAGTCAAATAAAAAAAAGCCCAACTGCAAATGTAACTTTTTCACCCACCACTGTGACCCTCATTGATGACAGGCATTGACGTTCCATACAAATAAGGAAAATACCAAAATAAACAGATTTGATGTCATATAATGAACTTTACAGAAAATTAAATAACAATAAATTGTCATTTATAAAGGCAAAATTTTGTAAAATCTTTTTGTCTTAAAAACAGTTTTTCTTTCAAAAAAAATTGACAAAAAATACTTGAATGTCAATAAATAAGTAAATCTTTATATATTTACATTTAGATATTTAAATGAAACAGCAAACTTTGCTTGGAAAACCAGTGTGACATCTGCTGTTATCAGTGCTCAAGATACAAAGTCAAGACCATTGAAGAAGCAAACCATTCCATTATTCAAAAGAAACCATTGAACTTATCCATCAATAGATCTTTATGTATTTTTAATGAAATGTTTTTTTTGGCTTTAAACACAATGAGAAATCTGTAACATATTTGTTACATGATTTATCTAATCAACAACAACTTGTGTAGATAATTTGTTTCTTTGACATGAAATTAATGGTTTATCTTATTTCTTCAGGCCTTCAAAGCAGAAATCATGTAAAAAATCTGAGGTTTAACAAAGATGGGTGAGGAGAGTATACTTCACTTTGTGAAGAGTAAGCAATTTTTGGACCAAGAGTAATTAACATTTTCAAAAAGTCCCACCTGGAACTACCATTGTCCAGCCCTTGAGGTTTAAGGTGCTCTTTAAAATCCAAGAAGAACACCCCCACCCTGATTCATTTTTGGTTTTATTACTTGAAAATTTCTCACTGATCTCATAATGAAAGTAACTACAAAAAAAAAAAAATACTTGTGATTTGTTGACAGGAACCTGATTTGGTTGAAAAACCAACATACAAAACCTGGACAATGTCTGCAATTTTACGAGACAATCACTTAACATATTAACACACAGATCATAAAGGCAAAACCAATAAATAGAAAAATTAAAAAATAGAGAATCCATTTTATAAATGCATTTACAATTTTATTAATGGATTGACTGTCAGGTGTTGAGAGACACCATCAAATGTAGATGAATCACAGTGTTTTTTTAGAATGGGGGGGGGCTGCTGCTGAAGATGAGTGAATGAAACAAAGAATATCAAGACGGACTTTTGCAAACAAAGTTTCAATTCTCCAAACTGCTGCTGCTGCTACTGGTGGTGGTGGTGATGGTGGTCGAGATGGGGGCTGATTTTGGGATACGTTTTTCTTTCTCTCTTATTCAACACAAATGAGAATGTTTACAGCTGGAGGTGGAGAGAGTTGGTTGAAGATGGAAAAGTGATATTAAAAACATTTACACTGTCATGTTTTGAAATAGAAATGAAAACCTGAAAGCTGCCCGAGTTTGGTTTCGTTTTTCCATGAGGGCAGCCAGATGAGGAAAATGGAATAATTGTCAGATTTTGCCTCTTAAAAAAAACAAAAAAAAAAAAAAACAAAATGACCTATTATTTAATCAAATTATAAAAATGTTTGCACACACACATTCTCAGACATACTAACATTATCATAGTATAAACACATGCTTACTAAAAAGGGAGGCAACTAATTGTTCAACATGTCCCCCAACCGACAACAAAAGTAGCAACAGCAGCAGCCATCAGAGGCTGTTATGACAGTAAATGCTTTAATAATTGTTTTTATGCTCAGGTATTTGCAGGTTAATCAATTCTCACCTGCTTCCATTACTAATAATTATCTTCCAGTTATCTCAGTCTGAGAACTGAAGAACCCTTCAAATCAAATTCCTGGCTTTTAACAACCAAAGAAGCAGTTGCTCACAATGGTGTAAATAAGACCAATGCTCTCCAACCCAAATGACCCACTTTTTCAATTAAATCAGCACCAAATGTTCCAGATGAAAACTTTTTCAAAAGCAACCACAGCATTTGAGAGAGAGACAGAATCATTTATTTATATAGGCATGTAGACTGGAAGCGCGCAGTGCTTTTCACATCAACAAACACTAACCAAGAGTTTTGGTTGTAGAAACAGACAAATTGTGTCGAATCTCTTCGAGTTTCTGCTCTTTCTCACGCAGAATTTCTTTTAGCCTTCGAATCCTCTCTTCCTGTGGGGTCTCCCCACTTTGGTTAGAAGAGCCCATCAAAGCTGGTTCTGGGGATTCCGTTTTCTTTTCTGTTTTCAAAGGGAAACTGGAAAGGGTAGGCATTAGTGCCGAGGTAGTTGTACTAACGGCCGTCTCAGTTTTGTGCTTAACATATTTCCTTTTCTTTATCTCGGGTTTCATCTCGTCAATTTCTTTCTTTTTGCGACCACGCTTTTTACCTGTAGGTGATTTTGTTGGACTGCTCCTTTTGTACAATAATGGGGGTTGTGTGAGGGGAAGGTCAGGTGTTTTTTCTGAAGGAGTAGCATTTTTCAAATTCATTTTGGATGTACCTATATGATCTGAATGACTTGTTAAACTAGGGTTTGTAGGATATATAACAGGTGCAGAAGATGTGTCCTGCCCATAACCATACCAGCTTGGTTCTTTTTTGATGGTGTGTGGCATGCCTAAGGCATCGTGACCAACTTGAAGAGAAGATTCAATAGACGGAGTAGGTGTGAGCAGAGGAGATGCAACTTTGACGGCTTCATCGCCATAACCAGACGTGATAGGCTCCAATTTGACTTTGATACACTCTGGTTGTAATGACTGAACATTGTCTATGTGCAAGCCAGACTGATTGGAATCTTGGGAAAACATTTCATTGGCACTAGACACAGGAGACTCCACTTTGGAAGCAAACATATAAGGCAAACTAGTTGCACCATTATTCTTGGAGATGCTTGTCACTGGCATGTCAACTGAATTAAGTACAGCTGCAAGCTCTTCCTTAGAGTCTACAGGCTGCAACATCAATTTATTAGTGCTGCCAAGGCTGATATCTTTGCCTTCAAAGTTTGTTGTAACACCTTGAGAAGTTTTCTCATTACATGTTTGCTCTTTCACATTCTTTTCAGTTTTATTAACAGGTTTTAACTTTTTCCGGCCTCTTCTTAACGGAGGTATCAAGTCCATGTCTTCTTCAAAGCCAGTGTGTTTTTTAGGCCGTCTAATTCTTTTGCCAGTAACAATTGGAGGAGCTTCAAGCGTAGGTATTGTATCTTTCATGGGTAACATCGAGGGCACTGGTATTACGATTGATTGCTCCCCATTTGTCTTGGAAGGATTACTGATCTGGCAAATGATCTGAGAACCATTCACAGTCGTCACAACAGATGTAGGTAATTTATCTTTGGAATTTAAGATCACGAATTTTGCCATCTTTACTTGCATAAAGTTATGATTCTTTTCAAAGATGTAAGCAGATCGATTTTTCTTACGTCTTTGCGATGGAATTGCAACTGTCTTATCGACAAGAGGAATAAAAAAGTATGTACCCATGGGGAGAGAGTATGCCGCACACTGTAATACGTCGTTGAGTCGAGTATCAGAGTTGGTAGCTGTGGATTTGTTTTCGTCGGAAGACGAAGCAGATGCTCCTTCGCTAGATGGACAAGCAGGTTTAGTTACTTCTTTCTTACCAGAACTACTAACAGCAGTAATTTTTGTCTGTCCATTGTGCCGGAAAATATCAACTGTAATATACTTCTGCCCTGCAAGAAAATCCTTTTCAAATCCTACTATAGGCACACCTTTCTTTGGTGACGCATTTTCTTTCTGAGTGCAATTTGTATCCACAGACAATTTTCCAGAGAACTCACTTTCCAGTTCTGTGTCAAACGACGTCAGCATTTGCTGTTCATGTTTTACATCTGGTGATGATTGTGTAAGTGAACTTTTTGGTTTGATTTCATTTGTGTCTAGCATAATTTGCAGATTTTCTGGTTGAGACTGAGTGGAGACATTCTCCGTGTTTAGTTTGAAAATGACTGTGTGTTGACTAGGTAAGCTGCTCCCAGCATCTGTACTGCTTGCTTCAGTGTTTGGTTTGACTTCATCTGAACTGACTGCAAGTTTCATAGCTGTAGCCAGTGTGTCAGCAGAGACAGTTTGGTCAGGCTGAAAGGATCCTGATGCTGAGCTCTGCACGAGTTTTCTCCCTTGCTCAAGGACACTTTCATTGGCAACTGAGCATGGTTGATTCTCGGCCAATGAAAAGACAGAGGAAATTTTGAGGCCAAACATACCATCATCTTCATCATTTACATTCTCTTCCTCTTCAGTCACTGAAACTGTCATGGTGGCCATTGATTCAGTTTTACTACAGTCTGGAAGAGAATTTGGTACCGTTGTATCTTTATGAGCCAAGCTCTGGTCAGATGATTTGGATTCTTTGTCAGATGCAGACAAAAATGATGAGATTCCTGCAGTATCTTTTACCTGTAAAACCATAGAGCTATCATCAGCCGTTTTTTTTACTAAGATTTTGTTGGCATCAGTTGCAGGTGCTCCCTGATATGTAGACTGTTTACTGACACTTGGGACAGTTTCTGAATTGCCCAACAAAGATTTTCCTGGACGAATATTGGCTCCTGGGTCAGTAGGGTCTAAAATGGTCATGCATGGCTTGTTTCCCGAGGTCAGGACAGGTAGAGCAGGGCAAAGTTTGCGTGCTGAGTCCCGTGTAAAAAGCTGTACAGGTCGGACTGAGCTCAAACTGTTCGATGGTGGTGAACTAACAGGAGAGATTTGAGGTTTTATGTCAGTTGTGGGTGTGGTGGTGGTGGTGGTGGTAGTGTGGGTGGGAATGGAAGAAGTGGTGGTAGTTGTGGTGGTGGTGGTGGTGGCAGTCGACATAGACTGGCACACATTACTTTGTACCTTGACAACAATAGGAATTGAGGAAGAAGTGGGCACCTTTTCTGTCGGTGCCTGCTGATTCTGAGATGTTTGTGGGAGGGTAGGCTTTGCTTTCTGTCCCTGCCCACTTACAGACACTGAGGAGGGTAATGTTAGGGGACTATTGGAGTTGATGCTGGCAGATACAGCAGGCAACAACAGCTTCAACATATTGTCTGAAATGATCTGATTGCCTTGAAGTGACTGACCACTCGTTGTAGATAAACTGGCCAGACTGGGGATTTTGACCATTTTACTCTCTGTTGTTTGGTTGTTGTTTGTAAGCAGACTATTTGCCGGAGTTGTCGTTGCTTTCTTTTGAACAACAAACACTATCTTTTTCTTCTCTTCATCACAGACAACTGTCGGCTTTGCAAGTGCAATTTCCGTTTTACCATTCACCCCACGACAAATGAGTTTCTTCATCTCGTTATTCTGTTGATGAGTACCACTCATTGCACCAAGAGGCCCATTATATGGCAGAATATATTTCAGTTGTCCTCCTACATAAAGGGCATAAGCTTTTTGTGTGTTACCTCCAGAAGGTTTGCTATTTCCAAGACCTTTGAAGTTGACCATGAGTTTGCTGGAGTTGGCAGTTGTCGTACTTGGTGTAGAAGACTTGGGAAGAACTGGGGTCTTCAGTGGACTGCAGAAAACAATGGAAAAGTTTTGTTACTTGAGTACAAAATCAATAAAACAATTGTAAACATTTTAAATTTTTTATGAAGATGCTTGGTAAGTGAGATTTGTTAAACTTAATTCAAATTTATAAATCCAGAAAATAGGATGCCAAGCATTTGAAAAAAAATTCAAAGAAAACATTTGTTATCATCAATCTTTCTTATAAAATGATCACAAAGAAAAAAAGAAAAGAAAATCAGTTTCCTTCACACAAATTATTTTCAAGTTGATATTATTAATTAAAACCCTTTTGAGAAACAATTAGATACCATTAAAAAAATTGCAATTTCTCTCAAATAAAACTGAGAAAATCTAATAGCTTTATTTTATAACTTTGAAGATATCAAATTAGGTACCTCCACGAGATCGCTAAAAAAAAAGAGCATAGCATGATGAAAAAGATGCCAAACTTGACGAAAACAAAATTTTATCATCTAAATGTTTATTATTAAGAGGAAAGATCAAAGTATTTTGGGGTATTTTTTTACATTTTTTAATCGTTCCTAGCACGTCCGAAATTTTCGTTAAAAATCTTGTTTTTTTTGAGTCAGCGAAAGTGACAGATTTCAACTATTTTTTTCAATTTTATAAAAAAAATGAAAATCTCACTTTGAAATTCTTTTAAATATCAATTATCATTTTTACAAAACTTATTTTAAGAAAATCAGAAATTATAATGTTTATTTAAAATATTTTGAACCAAGCTTAACTTAGCTTCTGCGCCGAAAAGATGTAATTTGAAAAGAAAACAAAGCAGGTCATAAACTTTTGCGTCACTCGACAGGTGATGAATGACATATTGATGAATTCCATGAGGATAATTTGTTCTACAGAAGGAGAAAAGTTAAATTATTTACATTTAAGTGAACAAATTATTTACCTCATTATTTTTAAGGAAAACTTTCAGTGCTCTAATTTTTTTTTGTACTTAGCTTTCACCTTTACATTTACGATGCTTTATGGAAAATATATTATAAAGAAATTAAAATAAGACTGTTAAGATTGAGATTAAATTTCATATTTCATAAGAAAGGTACCTATAAATTATTTAGATACCTTTCTTAAGAAATTTTATCAGAAGTGTACATAAAATACCATAATTTTATGTATATTTATTACATTTTACTGTGTTATTTGTATTTTCATTCATTTTATTATTAATTTTGATATTTCATTTATGGAAAAATGTCATAACTGAGATTAATATAAAAAGATCATATAAACTTCATAAGATGATACTGATACTTATAGGTACCCTTCTCAGTCGAAATTGAAAAATCAAATTAACTTCTCCACATGTGTTTCACAAAAGTAAAGGCCTTAACAGCGGAGAAAAATGCTTAACTCAAATAACGCAACTTAATTGTATTCTGGTTGGTCTTCCGTACTTTATAATTACAGCCTGATTATAAACACAAAATTACATTTCTTAATTACTGCGGATCTTCTGATTAGTCAAAATGATACAATTTACAACGCACTAAAAAAAGATCTATCTCATAAGGACACTTAGGAAAGCCAATGCAGCTTTTAACTAATTTTATAATATTTTAACAACTTAAATGTAAAAATCAATTATAATTAAAAAATAACAAATAATTGTATTAAAAATTCATTTGTCATCGAAAAATTTTTTTTTGCTTTCAGAAAATATTGTCCATATTCATAAAAGCAAATAAAAGCATTTGAAATTAAATAATATCTTTGTTTATTGAGATTTGTATGTTACAATTCAGAGCTTATTTTCAGGTAGTGGGGTCCAATTAAAAACAAAAAAAAACATGATTTGCATTCCTCAAAGCCTTGTGCTTTTAACTATTGTAATCACTAATGCAATCGAATTTCTAGCGTTTTCATGAAATTAGTTGTGGGGGTAATAAATTTAAAAAAAAATATTTCTGCCATGACTTTAATAAAAAAAAAAACATATTTACAATAATTTCGATCATCTGTGAATAGTTTCTGAAAGTTTCATTAACATCCGACAATTATTTTTATTTTTGCAAGATTTTCCAAATTAATGTGTGTCATACAAAAAAATGTGCTAAAAATTGTATATGTTATTTTACTAGTTCCAGTGATACAAAGAGAAACAAGGTTTTTTTAATCAAAATTTAGAATGTTCTAAAAAGAAGGAAAAATTTTTTTAAATAATTAAAATAAATTTTGATCTTTCCTCTTAATAATAACATAAGCATTTAGATGATAAAATTTTGTTTTCGTCAAGTTTGGCGTCTTTTTCCTCATGCTATGCTCTTTTTTTAGCGATCTCATGGAGGTACCTATATCAAATACAATTAATTCTAAATGTAATGTGAACGTTTTTCCAAAACTTCTTACAGCATTAAAATTTCCCATTAAAAATTTTTTCATTTGATGAATGTAGAAACAAATATAAGTAAGAGAGACGTTAACAAGTGGCCTAGCGTATCCATTATTCACAAACAGGCTCTTTTTCATCACTTCGATTAGAATTTTGTGTAGACATTACAAATGCCAAAATATTTAAGATGCTCATTAAAATATTTGTATTAAAAATATTCAAAATTTAAGCTTAAAATGAAATATAATAATAATAATACTGATGATAATGATACAAAAAAACTTACGGTAAGGAAACTTTGACACTTGTTTGTTTTTGTTTGGGGTATTTGAGTGCCTTGCTTTTGTGGCTTGCAAGAGATTTTTTAAGGGAGGCCACGGAAGTAACAGCAGTCACAGCAGCTGCAGCAGCTTCAGCAGTTATAATAGATTTGGAAATCAGTTCTGAAAGAAGAAAAAGACAACATATGTTGAAAGAATTAAAATGTTGTCAATTCTTAATTGAAAACAAAATTAAAAGATTTCTTAGAGAAAATGAAATTCAAAGTTTTGATAATTCAAGCTATTTATAACCAATGATAACTTATTGAAAATCATTTGTACCAATTTGACTATGATTGGTCACTTTGATGTTTAGCTTCCATATTAGCAAACCCTCAAAAAAAAAAAAAAAAAAAACTACCAATTTCCATGTGTGATTTGTTATTCAAATACAATGAAAATATTCTGTTATAGAACACAAAGGCCAGAGTCAGAATGGTCAACGATTGGCCAGAGTGACTCGTAGGTAAGGTATCCTGACAGGGATGAATTGTTTTTGTCTGCATTTTAAATATAAGTCCAAGATGGCACAAATTCAACAGAGGATCACAAGAATTCTGAAGTGTCAATATAACTCCCACACCCAAGGTTACCACTGGCTAATACCATCTGTGGAGGGACGCTGAGTCAATGTGCGACGTGTTCCTGTCACATCAAACCTGCTACTACCTCATAGAATCCAAGCTGCCAGGGTTAATAAAATGAATAACAAAAGTAAATAAAACCCTTTTCGTTGATACAGTTTTTATTAATAGCAAAGGGATCCCAAGGCAACACAAAACAGATTTTCCTCTTATTTGCACTTTTCAGATATTCCAATCCTATATTATCATATCATGGGCATTACAGAATTCTGCAAATGACGTGGAAGCAATAACCACTAAACACATGGTTGTGGATTTTGTTATGAAACAATGAAAGGGAATTTTTTTTATCTAAAAGCTTCCATTTAGAAAGTTTAAAGCTGAAAGGAAAGTAAGAATAACAAAGTTTAAAGTCATAAAATAAATACAAACTTTGCACAGAAAAACAATTTGGTAAGGTACCAGAACATACCTGAGAGTCCCTTAATTGGGCTTTTTCGGTTAAAAATTCTTCGACTTTCTCAGCCTTAATTCCAGCAGTGTTAAATGAGGAAATCTTGGAGTCATGATTCTCAACTGAAATAATTAAGCATCACAACAAATTTATCAACACTAGATATGAAATTAAATCAACTCCATAAGAGAGAAACAATTTTCAAAATATAACAAAAGAAAAGTGAAAAATACAATATCTCTTAGATGAAATTCTGAAAATCCACTTGGCATATTCCATTGTTTTAATCCTCTTTTGGTAAATGCTCTTTGAAGAATATTATTTCCAAAGACTAGCGTTAGATAGATACACAAAACCAGTTAAGAGAAAAAGGTTTAAGAAAAAAAAATTCATTAGAAAACACAGATAACCTTTTTGTTTTTATGATGTTGGAGCAAGGAATGCGGCTTTTAAGAAGAAAAAGAAGTTATGTCAATTATCACACTTTCAATGTTTGGTTGGTTCAGATCTGCCATGTATTCTGTCATTCATACATCTAGAGTTCATATTTACTTGTCACCAAGCCTTTTATCCAAACCTATATTTTCAAAGTTTTGACAGTTAAAAACACTTAGAAAATTGCTGTCTACATTTGACAAAGTATTAAACAATGATGTTTATAACAAATGATATTTTTTTTATCAACAATTCCAACACATTTCTTTATAACAGTGACTATTTTTTTTGTTAGTAAAGCATTTGATTTGCATAACTTTTTTTGAATGAACATGATATAAAGTTCTACTTTTCATGAGGATCTGTGTTCACCAGCCAGCATCCAACGATTCTCATGTTGTCTCATCACAATGGAAAAAAACATTAACAAAGAGGTATACAAATTTGCAGCAGACACATTATCAAAATAAAAACTTCTTACAAAATATTAAAAAAAAACCTATAAAATGAAAAAACTGAAATAATATCATTTCTAACGTGAATGATTTACAGCGAGGTGATCCTGAGAAAATCAAGATTTATTATTAGCAGCTACAATCTGAACAACATAAAATATGCAGATGATAAAGTTTTAATAACAAACACAGAAAGGAATCTACAAGAATTCCTACAGAAGCTAATAAGGTAAGCGAGAAGAAAGGACTAAACATTAATTGTAAGAAGGTAGAATACATGTTTGTCAGCAAACAAGGGTGGGGGGCAGCCCAAGATGTGAACTGTGAATTGGAGATACCAAAAAGAAGCAAAAGTACAAGAATTTAAATATCTAACAAGTATTTTAACAGAGGGCAGAAGATGTGATGCCAAAATCCAAAGGCCCATTGGAATAGTGAAAGAAGCCTTCCAAAAGCTAAGCAAAGTATTAAGAAATATGAAAATTTTGTTAGAAAGAAAGAAAAGAGTCCTGAACTGTTATGTAATATTCTTTCTCTTATATGGAAGTTAATGCGAGACAATCTCTGCACAGATGAATAGAAAACTCGAGGTAGCACAAATGTGGTTCTACAGAAGGATGCCAAGAATACCATGGATGGATCATGTAATCAATGAAGAAGTCTTAAGCCAAATGGAAACAAAATGGACACTTAGCATCAGCAAAGAGACAAATGAAATTTCTAAGACAAATAATAAGGGCTTGGAGTATTTGACATACACAAGACAGCTTGTAGGCAAGCAAAGACAGAGAAAAGCAGCAAATGACCCTAACCCTAACAAGACCTTGTGTAAATAGTTTGCAAAACAGGGATTAGGAGAGATAGCAAAAAGATAAACCTTACTAAGAGCTACAAAGGACAAGAAATGGTGGAGTGCCATGATCACACAAGTTCTGAAAGGACACAGCACATAGAAGAAGAAGGGGTAATATTGTGCATATTATATTTAAATAAAAATTCCATGGGAAGGTGGGGCTAAACTCCTTATTTGCTTTGTTCAAATCATTTTGACAAGACAGTCCCATGATCCTTTGCAACTGGGTGCTGTATAGAGTTGTCATTTAGCACCAAGTGACTTCTAACATACTATAAAGAAATATCATTCACTGACTAATTTCAGTCCTTTTTAATTGGAGTCAGTGATAAATTTGACATGGATTTTATTTTTACTTACAAATTAGAAAAGAAAATGAAGTGGATCAGCTTTTTTAATAGTTTAGAAAATTTTAAGTACCAAAGTCATTAATAATTTTAATAGCAGAAGTGCAAGTTTTAACTTTTGTATGCATTTTGTCTATCTAGCATACAAGTAAATCATGCTCCTTCTTGTAATGTAGATAAGAAAAGAAGCCAACATTCTTCAGCCTTTCCATAAACATTTCATCAATTTATATAGTTTTAATGAAAGATGGTGTGAGTCAATATCAATCAACATAACAAAAAGAAACACATTTGAAAGAGATTAATTAATAATAAATACTTTCTATTATTTACTTACATTGTTTGGAGGGAAAGTTTATTATTTTATGGGATTTATTCAGAGTTCAAATAAAATTATCAAAATACTTACTGATTAATTCTTAACAAATGGACTCAAGTTCTAAAATAAATCCAAAGAATCATGAATGTCTATATCTTATGTGAGACAGACAAAAAAAAACGGGCGGATGAAATTTTATGGTGTAAGATTGAAATTACACTTAGAAACAATTACAAATGTTTATCAATAAGATAATTGAAGTGTCCAAAATGTTTGCTCTGTCTTTGATAGTGCATCAAGAGTTTAGATTGATTAACATTTTATTTATTGTACTTTTTATCAAATACTGTGAATGTTTAAATGTTTGAAAAGTGGTTTTCAAAGTTTAAGGCTGACAAATTCTTGCTGAAAAAATTTCTATGGCCAGCTCAATCAAATGAGATTGATACAATCAAATGAAGAAATTACTTGAAATTAATCAATGCTAAAAAATGAGGAAGATAGCCAACTTAGTAAAAAAAATACTAGTTTTCATGTGTGATGTTATTCAAATACAATGAAAATATTTTGTTTGTAAAACAAAGTGTAAAAGGTGATGAAAAGTGGTTACTCTATAATAAGGTGTGCTATAAAAGGTCATGAGAAGAAAGCAAAATGAAACACAGGAGTGTAACCATAGTAAAGGAGGCCAGTTTTCACCCAAACAAGGTGTGACAGTGGGGCAAGGGTGAAAGAGTCAATCTCCTTGCAGAGAGCCAAACTATTTGCTCCCAATTAAACCAACAAATGCCAGCAATCAAGAAAACATTCAGAATTAGTGTTACAGAACGCAGAGGCCAGGGCCAGAATTGTCGACATTTGGCCAGAGTGACTCGTGGGCGGGGCATCCTGACAGGGATGGATTGCTTTTGTCAGGGTTTTTAAATATAAGTCCAAAATGGCACAAATTCCAAGGCAACAAAAAACACAGCATTAGTTAAGAGAAAAAGTACACCAATCACTCCACTTGAAGGTTTTCCTCTTATTTGCACTTTTCAGATATTCCAATCCTATATTATCATATCATGGGCATTACAGAATTCTGCAAATGACGTGGAAGCAATAACCACTAAACACATGGTTGTGGATTTTGTTATGAAACAATGAAAGGGAATTTTTTTTATCTAAAAGCTTCCATTTAGAAAGTTTAAAGCTGAAAGGAAAGTAAGAATAACAAAGTTTAAAGTCATAAAATAAATACAAACTTTGCACAGAAAAACAATTTGGTAAGGTACCAGAACATACCTGAGAGTCCCTTAATTGGACGAATCGGTCGAAATTCTTCGACTTTCTCAGCCTTAATTCCAGCAGTGTTAAATGAGGAAAGCTTGGAGTCATGATTCTCAACTGAAATAATTAAACATCACAACAAATTTATCAACACTAGATATGAAATTAAATCAACATCATAAGAGAGAAACAATTTTCAAAATATAACAAAAGAAAAGTGAAAAATACAAAATCTCTTAGATGAAATTCTGAAAATCCACTTGGCATATTCCATTGTTTTAATCCTCTTTTGGTAAATGCTCTTTGAAGAATATTATTTCCAAAGACTAGCGTTAGATAGATACACAAGACCAGTTAAGAAAAAAAGGTTTAAGAAAACAAAAATTCATTAGAAAACACAGATAACCTTTTTGTTTTTATGATGTTGGAACAAGGAATGTGGCTTTTAAGAAAAAAAAAGAAGTTATGTCAATTATCACACTTTCAATGTTTGGTTGGTTCAGATCTGCCATGTATTCTGTCATTCATACATCTAGAGTTCATATTTACTTGTCACCAAGCCTTTTATCCAAACCAATCTTTTCAATTTTTTGTTTAAATTGTAAAAGCATAAATTAAAATAATTTAAGCTGAAATCAATCCAGATACCGGTTTAGAAAAAGTGCAAACACAGACACTCATTCTTTCGCAAATAATATCAGACTATGATGATCAGGGAGAAGTGGTTTTGCCTATCATAATTGGGATTTGGCCTCAACATGTTACCTCTAGCCACAAAGTCTATTATTGACACTGTGCAGTCCCAGGAGAGATATGTTGGAATATATTGACATATATTGAATATGTGTATGTCAGTGAAAACATCATGCCTGCAGAACATGTTGGCAAAATTGGCCAAGTATGAGTAAAGAACCAGAACATTTGAAGAATAAGGTTCACATGCTCAGACTGGAAGTCTGGGGGAAGCATAACACTCTGCAATGGACATGGGGAAGCATGATCCAAAATGTCCCTGATGTCATGACTCAGCAGAATGTCTTCTTACTGTGCAGGAAGTTGAGGGAACATCTACCATGTCTGGATAGCTGTGTGTGGTGACTAGGTTCATCAAGTGGTGGGTAAATACAGTCACAAAGGATGGGATGACTAAATTGTCAACATCCTCCTCAAGTAGATGGTGAAGGAAACCATGGAGGTAGTGTGACAGGAAGATCCTGTCTGGTGTGACTGCTGGGTGAACAGATCAGAAATCAATATGTGGGTCAATGCAAGCTTCCTAGCAACAGGAGTGGTGTTGGAAAAAGATGGAGCAACACTGGAAGACACATGCCAACAAACAACGCCCAACTGGATGCTACAATCAAAGGCCTCAATTTAACCCTCCAGTGGCAGGCAAAGTGTTTGCACATAAAAACTGATTCCTTATGTGTGTACCACTGGTTGCCTGACACCCATGCAGTCAAAATTAGGGTACATACCAAAGTAGCAAGCGAAATGTTGGTGTAAAGAAGGTTGGGCACAATGAAGGTAACTCGATATGGCCAAAAAGGGGGTTGAATCTGTGCATCAATTGAAGGAAGTGGTTCAAGAATACAAGTTGTCTGTTGATGTGGTGTTGGTCACACCAAACCAGAACTTGGCAGACGAGATGACTTGTGTACCTCAAAGGTGGCTGAAGCTGTGCAGCAGGTGTGTGCTGCTTCCCTGGACACCATGCTTCCCAATCAGATAATGGAAGTACATCAACACAGTGGGCATCCGGGAGTACAGTGTACCACATATTTTGTGAGGAAAGTTTGCTCTTCCATGACAAAGGCCATGGTAAAGTCAGCCATTGGGACCTGTGTGGAGTGTACAACAATAGATCTTGTGCCAGTGCATTGGCAAACAGTCAGACTGGGAGTGAACAGTACTTGGCACTAGATAGGAATGGACATCATGCACTACCGCAGCAGCCATTACCTGATGCTAAAAGATTTTTGCCCATCATATATTTCTGTGTGGTGTTTGTTACACTGCCAAGGCTCATTGAGTATCATACATTAGCTGGAGTCAGTGTTGTGTGAGAGTGGTCCACCACGTGAGATACTCACAGAAAATAACACCATGACATTCAGCAGGGAGTTTCGAGCCTTTGTTGAAGGTTGGGACATGCATTTGCAATTTTCATTTTTTTTTTTTAGTTAATACTTATTTAAACGTATTGAGGTAGGGCTAGCTCACTCTGGAATGTACGGCCCTGGTAGTGGGATTTTACCTAGACCCCCATAATTCATAATACTTAAAAAAAAAAAAAAAAAAAAAAATATTGGGGAAGGAGGCCTAACCCCTCTAATCCCCCTTCTGCAAGTACGGCGCTGGTATTGTTGTAGTGGGGACTTCACAATTTTCAGTTATTTAAAAATATAGGGGAGAGGGGGCTTAGCCCCTTAATTTTCCTAAATTCACTAATCTTTGGGGTGCCCGAAAAATTCAACAGAAAATTCGCTAATTTTGACAAGGAAGGAAAATTCGTTTTATGAAATAAAAGTTGACTGAAAATTGATTTTAGGGCCGTTCTTTGGTAGGGAATTAGTTACGGAATTTTCCTACCGTGTCAAAAGTAATTACTGAATTTTCCGTTACCGATTTTCCTAAATTCATCTTTAGGCCCACCGCCGCTGCAAAAAGAAACGAAAAAAAATTTTTAGCTAAAATTTCGAACGTTATAGAAATAATTATCTTAAAAAAATAATTAAAAAAAAAACCACTTTTGTCTTTCCTCTTAACTAGCAAAAAGATTTTGACAAATTTTTATAAAAACTTTCATCGATCCTATGTTTTTTTTAGCGAAAAAGTGGAGGTACCTACGAGACAACTGGGTACCTAATGTGATACCTAATGTTTAAACTTTAAATGAACTGTTAAAAATAAAAATCTTTCTTGAAGCTTTTTATTTTTAATTTTCAAGCTAATAACACTTCCAATAATTCCTTTTGAAAATACTTAATAATAAAAACCTAAAATTTAAACAAATTTCATACGATATTTTTTTTCTTTTGCAGTTGTTGCAAAGTTAAGAAAAATTCTAAAAAAAATATTTTTTAGAGAATTATTTTAGAAAATAACTAAAAATACTGGTTCAAAGCTGGTAAATTCTCTTTGAAGTCCACATTTGTCCCTTTAACATTTTACTTTTTGCAGCAATAAAACCCAATTTCTATGGAAAAGGTTGAAGCCAAAGTTTTCACACCTATGTGAGAAGTCCATTGATTTTTCATGTCTGTGTTTTTTTTTTGTTTGTTTTTTTTTGTTTATTTTTACATAGAAGTGAGAAAAAGAAGGAATTGATAAAGATAAAAAGGGTGGGTGAAATGATAGAATGCTATTTTTTATTTTTTTTATTTTTACATATTTAGGATTAAGGAACCTTTCTTTAAGAAAGTATACTGGCTGTATATCTTTTTTTTTTCATATTTAGGATTCCAAAACGTTTCTTTAATGAATCCTAATTAAAAAATAAATGATGTAGTCAATCCTAATTCAAAAACTAAAGTAAATGAATAAATACTGTATAACCTTTTTTATTAATAATTAAAATTATAAATGCAGTAACGAGATAATCGCCATTATTAATTTATCTAATAATAAAAATATTATCATTTAAAATTATCATAAAAGAATTAATTACAGAAAATTTTAAAAATATAATTTAATTAAAAAAAAAATTCCGAAATTCGCCCCTAAGATTATCATGGTATTTTCACCGAGTGGTTAGAGTTGGAGCGTGTGTTGTCAAGGTTCCTAGTTGTATCTTTTTGAGACAAAGTTTCAGATCAAAGAGCAAGGCAAATGGATAGCGGGTCACAGAAGAAGGCATATGTCACGGGTTTTAACCGTTGTGGGAGGGAAAAAAAAAAAAGAAACAAATTCACGGATTTGAGCGAAAAAAAGACCCCCTACAAATGATATCAACATCTGCGAACATTTTTCATCCCTTAAAGTCAGTTGTGCTTGGTTTAATTTTTAACGAATATAAATGTAGGCAAAAAAAAAGCTAATGTTGATTATGATAGCTAGGGTCACAAAGCACTGCCAGGAGTCCCTAATCAAGCTTGTGCCTGACCGCGGTTTGGTATAGTTAAGAAGCCGGCCCTGACTTCATTGCTTAAACTAAAGCAGGTATGTCCAAATTACGGTCCACGGTTAATTTTCATGTGACCCACATCCTCTGTCATAGAATGTATCACTTACAGCCCGCCAGCATTGTCAATCAAAGTATGTAAAGTAGTACACACCTAATAAATGCAATTTTATGTTTTACCAAAAGATGGCAGCAACACCGTGTGACCGCTCTCGGCAGGCGATGTGACCCTGGCATTGGCCTTTTCCAGTCAATTTCGAAGATCATTGCCTTCAGACTTGTAGTCCAGATCTCACAATTACCCTTTCACATTAGTGCAGGCAAATCATTTCTTTTGGAGTTTTGGATTTGGCTATCTAAGATGAATAAATTCTAAAATTTTAGTGAATTAAATTTGTTTTGGGTTGGTCAAAAAAATTTGGTTATATGAACACTTTGTTTTCTACTTCTTAATGTGAATATTGGTGTTATGTTCTTATTCATATGTTAACTTAAAAGTTGACAGACAATATTAATTATCAATAACAGATATGTTGTTATACCTTCCTGGAAGTTCTTTTTCTCAGATATATTTTAATTTTTATTTATGACAAGATGAGTGATTTTGGTAAGAAGACCGAAAAATTTAATTTGTCATCCATGTGAAGAAATGAAAATATGCCATTTGCAATAAAATTTTCATAAGATAGTTTATTTCAAAGAAAGGCAAGCACAATGGTTGACTCCTACGCATATTCACCTCATCAAATCTGCTGACCCTCTTTGAAAAAAAGTTTGGACAAAAATAAAATGTTTGGACTGGCTTAAGTTAAAAGATGCCAGTTCTTTCATGACTAACAGAATTATTCCCCTTGAATAAGTCGTAAACTTAAGCTATTTCGAATGTTAGAATAATGTTATTTCAAATCAATCCTTGTAAAAATACGTGAATAAAAAAATAGGTACCACCACTTTTTCGCTGAGAAAAACAGCATAGCATAATGAAAAATAGGCTCCAAAATTTACAAAAACAAAATGTGCTCGTCAAAATGTTTGTTATTAAGAAGAGGAAAGACAAATGTATTTTTTGATTATTTTTTTTTAATCCTTTATTCTCTAGCACGCTCGAAATTTTGTTTAAAAAACTTGTTTTTCTTGCAGCAGTGGGTGGGCCAAAGATGGGAAATTTAGCTCCTTTTTTGCAGTGAAAAGCACATTGTTTTGGAAAATCTTGCAAAAATCAAATTATCGGATTTAATGAAAATATCAGAAATTATTCACAAATGAACGAAATTATTTTTAAATATTTTTTTTTTGTTGTCGTTTTAGAAAATCTTGGTAAAAATCTTTTTTTTTTTTTTTTTTACATCTGTTACCCCACTACACCTTACCTAATTTCAAGAAATTAAAATTGTATCCCCTTTATATTTAAAAACAGAACTCCTTGGAGAATTTAAATCATTTTTTTTTTTATTATTATTTAAGAGAAAAACCACTTAATCTGCTCTGAACTGTAAAATAAAAAATGCAATAAAACTAAGACATTAACTAGAAAAACTTTTATTTGCTTTTAAGATATATTTTAAAGACACTATTGTCTTCATTTTTTTTTTTTTTTGATGTAAAATGAATTTTTGCAAGAATTGTTTTCATTTCTATTTTTTAATTAATATAATTCATAAAGTTTTTTTTTTTAATTTAAAATTCTGTATTAATTTCACCCTTTTAGATATTAAAAAATATATTTACTAATTGGAAAAGCTTAGTACAAAGCATCAAACACCAATATTTTTTAAAAAAAATTTTGTGTGTGTATAAACATGCTGCTTTTTGTAGATACTGATGTTCATACATAACATTATCAGAAAATAAGAGTGATAGCTATAATAAATTTAAAGCCAAAGTATCTACAATTCAATAAAACATGCAGAATATTTTCCTAAATTTTTAAGATTACTGAGTGCTTAAAAATTATATAAAAACGACACTCATATCATTTTCTTCAATTATGTTTTGCAGATAAATCCCCCTAGAATAACATTAGATCTGTCAGTACATCAACAGCTTAAATAAACAGTTACTTTCTCATTAAAAAATGCATTTCTGCAACATTTTAAACTTGAAGTAAATAATATTTGTTTCAAATCTGATTAATTATACTCTAAATCAACTAATATTCCTCAAATAAAATGCCAGAAAAGTATATTTTATTTTTTGAGGATTTTTTTTAATAAGAAGAATTACATTGAAATAAATGCAGGCTAAAAAATGGCATTAAATTCAAAATTTGAAATAAAAAAAAAAGAAAAAAATCAATTTTTTTTTTCTTCTGACAAATGTGGTGCTTTGAGGAAGGTCTAATACCAATCATCCAGTTCACATTCCTCTCCAGTCTTTTGAACAGGAGTAGAGGTTTATCCCTTGTTTCCTATTTATTGGGTTTCTGGTTTCTTAAGTCTTCTCATTCTCTTTCACTCCCAGTAGCACCTTGCATCTTAGTGCCATTATCGCCTTGCCTGGAGTGAATTGATTAAAAAAAAAAAAAAATAACAAACAAAAACACAACAACAGAAAAAAAACTTATTGCCTAAAAATGTTTTCCCTATTTTTTTTTCAAGTAGGCCAGTCTGTGTAAGTATTGGCCCAAGTCCAAACTCTGGTCTCTTAAAGGGCTGTCAACATCTTTGACATGAACATGCATATTTTGTAATAAGAGATAAAAAAAAACAGCTTACTTTTCTTGACCAACATGTTTTGATTCGTTAAATCCTTGTCAGATTTGAAGTTATTCATATCTGGACTGGTCAGTGGTGGGGTTGGTGGCATTTCCCCTGACAGCCGTAGAGCACTTTCAGCACCATCCACCATTGGCAAATTATAGAAGACACTACGTTTAGCAGCAGCTAATTTTCTGCGTTTACGATTTCCATATTCAATTGATTTCTTTTTCACTCGTGGCATGGCTCAAGCTGGTCTTTGGGAGATGTGCAATCTGGGATAGGAATTGCTTCCCAGAATTAATTACCTGGCACTCATCTATAAAAACAAACAAAAAAAAACGTGGAGATAAAACCTGGCAAATTTGAACCATAAATAAAAGTAAATGGAGAAGTTAATTCAGTACTACTATAGTATGATATCTACTGAGGCATTTGCAACCTACCATAAATGACAATGCACTCATTATTGCTGGAAAATGCTCAGGAAAAACAATGACCTGTTTATTGTTTTTTAAATGACATCAAATCAGTTTACAAACATTAAAATCACTATTTGATGATTTTTTTTTTTTTTTTGTATAAAAATTGTTAATGATTTTTAATACATAATCAGTTCACTGTCTTTAACCCTAAACCTAACATATTTCATACTTCCCAGAGTTGGTAAATATCACACTATAGTAGAAAATGAATAATAAATATCGTGCTATAGTAGAAAATGGATGGTAGGTATCATACTATAGTAGTACTGTTGCTTCTATATAATGTGAAAAGGAACAAAAAAAAAAAAAAATAACATTCATCCAAAAATCATTTTCACAAAAGAAATCTGCTCAATTTCCAGATTATTGGACTTTATTCTTCAGGAACTTTCTTCTAAAAGATTTAGTTTAATCATGAACATCTCAAAATTTGTTTTTTGGGGGGTTTATGCATTTCAGAAGTGTGAAATGTTCACACGGTGACTTTCAAATGGCATCTGAAAATTCAAAGCTTAATTAAAACAACAAATGTTTGATTTGTTCAAATAACTAATGAAAGTTTAAATAAGATATTCAGCAGCTGAGAAGACAAACATTAGTTTTAATGCACATTTAGTGAATATAAATAAAAAGATAGCAGTTTTGGATGATAATGACCAATTTATATAATTGGGACCTGAAGATGCAGATGACAGAATTAAATTTAGTCAGTAAAACTTCCAAAAATGTTTGCTCAAGTTGCTTGAAGAGAAAGTCCTTCCTGCAGAAATTTACAAGGTTATCAGACATGTAGGTTCTTTTTGACCCCATTTGTATAGTTTGCTTAAACCCTACAAGGACACAATGTTCTTTTACAACCTATTCTCTCTAAGTTGGGACCTGTCCAGCATAAATTAGCTAAATGGTTGGCTAATTTGTTGCAACTAGTACTCTAGATATGATATAATTGCATTAAAGATTCATTCAAGTTTATGTGTACCATTTGCTGGCAGCACTTTTTTTATTTGTCTTCCACAACAGGAGACATGACTTTGTGCTGAGGCAACCTACCACCTAAACTTGAATTCCATCAGCTATTTTCATTGAATTTATTAAATCTGCCAGTATGTTTGCCAAATACAGTTCCTTTCTTTTCATTCCAAGCAATGAAAATTAAACCTCATGAAGATCTTGATCCATCATGTGCTATCAATTTGTTCAAAGAATAAAATTAAATCAGAAATTGAACTTATTAAGAAAATTTTGGGT
Source organism: Acanthosepion pharaonis (assembly GCA_903632075.3). Classification (NCBI taxonomy): domain Eukaryota; kingdom Metazoa; phylum Mollusca; class Cephalopoda; order Sepiida; family Sepiidae; genus Acanthosepion; species Acanthosepion pharaonis. The sequence goes on along the minus strand of CAHIKZ030002323.1, from coordinate 539,694 downwards.
GATAATGGATAACGTCTTGATATTGTGTAGCTGAGTATTCATGCTAAAATGGCACAATTCAATAAACCTAAACTAATTGGTTTGCCAAAATTTGTGTATTTGCATATCTCATGGATTGGTAATGATAACAGAAGATTTGCTAAGCAAATTTCTAACAATGTGCCACACAGTTGCTTATCTTGGAGTCCACATATTGTCTATATTCTTTTGCCCAATAGACAGTATCATAAAATCACTTCATGAAGATATTCTGCTTCCTCACACATTAAAAGCTCCTTAAACGCTTTAAATGTCAATGTGTGATGCTCTCACTTATACAAAAATGTAGAACTAGTCAAAAATTTGAAGTTAAAATAGTTCAGCATGTTCCAGTCAAGATTTGAAAGGCCTATGTGATAATTTGTATGAATGCATCAATACATCCGACTGTAATAGTTGAAGATCTATTAAATAATCTGATGTGTGCTTGATCTTACACTCAAAACATGTATTAAGTAAAGGTACATTCATGGTTGCATTTGAAAGTCATAAAGATGTTGATGTCTCTAGAGCCTTTTTGTCCTGTAAGCAGAAAAAGTGGTTTTTGGCCCTGAAGATTGTTTGCAGTTGATTTCATTGAATGTGATGGACAAGAACTATTTCATAAGTGTTTTTACAGTTTTTCTTTTAGGAGGACCAAGAGAACCATTTGTAGTGATTATTATCCCAATTGCTTATGTCCAATTCATTAGCTATTTTCAGTCTCGTATGGGGTGGTAGACCAATGAAATTCATAGAGTAGAGTAGATAAGTTGGTCAATAAAACAAAATCAGACAAAAGAATACCGATAAAATCAGTAAGGAAAGCATATATTAATATTAACCAGGTGACAAAAATGAAGCATGGAGATTGAGGCTCCAAGTTCAGAATTTTCAATCATGCCTGTGTTCTTCATCAGCAGATGCGAGAAATAAACAGAGAGACGGTGTAAACTATCCAACATAATTTTTTGAGGTGGTTAGAGTCCACTTGTAGTTGGAATTTTTAGAAAAAATCCATTCCCTGTTTGATTTCTTGCTGTGCGAAACTTAAGGTGAAAATAACCTCAGATTTAAAAATTTTGATTGATGGTGAATGGTAGGGGAGTGAGATGTTGAACATGGGGGGAAAAAAGGGTTGTAGTGCCAGAGGTGGGGGTGGTATTAGTGTTGAAAGATTTTGTTTTTGTGAGTAAGGATCAGTGTGGAAACATAGCAAGGTTGTCAATAAAATTAAAATGAAAATGAAAGAAAAAAAGAGAGAGAGGAAAAAATAGAACAAAAAAAGGGGTAAAGAATTCTTTTAGGAAAATCATTGTTAGATAATAGGGAGGGGGGGAATAAACTGAAAAAAAGGAAAAAAAAATAATATATAATAATAAATATATACACTATAGGAAATTAAAATCTGCCAACCACATAATTATCAATAACAACACACCAAACACATTCAAACTTCAGATTGCCAATGTTGTTTATCAACCAATGATTCTTGTAATAAACAGAAAGACAACTCCAACACCTACATTGTCCAGATGACATCAAATCAGAGACTAATACCTCACTTAAATGATCTTAGTTTAATAAAGAAACACTTAATCACTCATAGACAATGCCAGGCTTCCAAAAGAAAATCCTTGAAGATAACACTGTCATTCTGAAAACTTCTAATTAAAGGAGGATTAAAGATAATAGAAGCATTCATATAATAAAGCAGTTTAAGCCAAACATCAATCCTACATTGTTTTAAACAGTTCAGGACATGTTGATGGTAGCTTAGAACATAAACATAATCCAAGGGCAAGACACTGATATTATAGAAAAAAAAAAAAAAACACCTTCGAGAGAGAACGAATACATATCGGAGAATATCTTTCATGACGAAAGAGGACAACCAGCAATATACAGAAATATTGAAGGAACAGAAATATAAAAATCTGAAGTGGAATCAACTCTTGCCAAATTAAACAGAAACAAAGCAGCAAAAACAGATGGAATTGGAATAGAGATGCTCGCAGCCTTAGAGGATTTCAGCATTGACAAGATTACAGACATAATAAATGAAATATATAACAGTGGTGTAGAGTTGGTCAGTTCGGCAATTTATGTTTCGGTATTTGTTTTCCTGGATACCGCGGTTTTTGATTCAGTTTTTTGGTTTTGAATTTAGTATTTTTGCTTTCTAAGGAAGCCATTTTATTTATTAAGGGGTGACCCATGTTTTTATTATTCAGAGATGTAAGTACAGATAGTGAATCTGATAAGATGATGAATCTATCTGACTCACTGGATTCTATAATATCTAAAGATAAGTGTATGGCCGAGACTTCTGCACTGAAGATTGAGACATTGTCAGGCAATTGTTTCTGCACTGTTATATTAAGCAATTAATAATGTTGTTAATTTTTATGTTGAAAAGAGTGACAGACAGAATGCAACCTTGTGGAACTCCTTGGATTCTGAGGTCCAAGATAATTGATCATACATGGATTTTGAAACTTCTATCTGACAAAAGTTACTTATCAAATTTAATTTGAGATTGTATTGGTCTTTCATTATTCCATGATTTCATGTCTCATAGGCCTTTTCTACATCAAAGAAAATGGTTATTGTGTATTCTTTTTTTTTTATAAAATCCTCTCTAATGAATGTTTCTAGGCAGACTATGTTGTTTGTGGTGCCTCTTTTATTTTGGAATCAACTCTGGAAATTGGTAATTAAACCATTAGTTTCAAGGTACCAGTTCAATTTTTTATTTAGTATACTTTCTAGGGTTTTGTATAGTCAACTTATTAATGTTTATGACTTGGGAGTTTTTGGGACTTGATTTGTCTTTATCTGATTTTGGTATAGGGAGTGCAATAACTTGTTTCCAGCTATTTGGGACTTTGCCATTAAACCAATTCTCATTAAAGATGTTTAACATATTTTAAGGATTTTAGAGGAAGTTGTTTAAGAAATTCATAATGAATTTCATCTGGGCCATTAGCTGTATTATGTGACTCACTTATGGAATTTATAAATTCATTTAGGGTAAAAGGTTGGTTGTAATCTTCTTTGTTGTTCCATTTAAAGTTAAGCTAAAAAAAATTTTTCTGCATCTTGCTTAACTTTTTGGAATTGCTGTTTCTAGTTTTCAATGAAGGAATTTTGTTTAAAGATTTCAGCAAGTTGATTTGCTATATCCTTTTTGCTTGTTATTTTTGTGTTATTTTGAGAAAGATGATTTAGAGGAGGTGATAGCAATTTTCCTTATCATATTCCAAACTTTTTTTGATTTGGAATAGAAGTTTATTTTATTTATGTTATCTCTCCATGATTTTCTTTTAGCTTCTTTGATGGTTCTGCATGTTTTTGCTCTATTTAATTGGAATAGATTTAAATTATGGTCCTAGGGTGGGTATTAAATTTTTGTAGTGCTGTTCTACATAATTTTATTGCCTTTTTTAAACTTTCATCGAACCAGGATCTTTGATGCTTATTTGATTTAATGCTTTTTGGTATACATTTTCTTGTAATAGCTCTTAATGTTTTAGAGAAATATTCAATAGATGTTTTTTTGTTTTTTGTCGGCTTTGTTGGTTTTTGACAGCATTAGTCTTTATATTCTCTCCAGTTTGCTTTGTTTTAGGAGTTTTGCTTGTCCAGTTTATGTTTAGTGGGTGAGTGTCCATAATTTTTATATCTTCTGGTCTCTTAGTGCTTTTGTTTCTTGTCATGTTTTGTTCTTCAGAGGTCTTTTGTTCCTGCTTGTCTGGTTTCCTTTGTTTTTCCATTAAATTTTTTGGGAAATTTTTATCTGGATAAGGACCATTCTGTTATTTGAGGTGAGTTTTGTTCATCTATGTCCATTTCTCTTGGTTCTTCAGTGATGTATTGAGTTGTGTTTATTTCTTTTATGAACCTTTTGTTTCTCTTGTGAATGTTTAAAGAGTTCTATTTCTTAAAGGATTTGTTTTACTTTGAATTGGGGTTTTTAGAGTTATTTGTTTTATACTTATAGATTATTTTTGTTCGCAGTTGACAGGATAAGGTTTGTTTTGACTATGTTGGTTTATGTGTGGAATACTAAATTTTAGTAATTAGTTTTTTTTAAATTCATTTATTAGACTTGGTTTCTTATTGTGTTGTTCTCTTCTGTGTCATTTTGGTGATTTGTTATTTTAGTAGTATTTGCGTATTATGTTGAACCTGTTTTCTAGCTTCTTGGAACAAGACGTTTTGTGTATATTTTATTCTTAATATTTGCTTTTCCTTTTTCCAGATGTTACACTCTTTAGAATCTGCCAAGTGGTTTTATTTGCAGTTTGGGCATAAAGGAGGGCCTTTCACAGGGTGACTCTTCATGATCAGTCTCAAATTCCCCCAATGTTTCAACAGATTGGTACTCTTGTATATTAATCTTGTAGATGGCCAAATTTCTGACATTTGTCACATTTACAGGGATTATGGATGTATGGCTCTACTTTGGATATTGTGTATCCTATTTTTATTTCATTTGGTAGGGTAGGTTCGTTGAATGTCAAAATGTATGTGTTTATTGATGTGCCATTTCTTTTTATTTGTATTTTTTGACATCTGTTACACCTTGTTTTTTTTAGGATGTCATCATTTTTAATTTCTTCCAGTGAGCAGAGTGACAGTTCTGGGCATTTTATTACTCTCTTAGAGGAGTTAAGAAATTGGTGGGGATAAGCCTTTACTTTCATGTCATTTATTTGATTGATTTTTAGTAGGTTTTTTGTGTCTTTTTTGATTTTTACTTGAATTAGAAGTCTGTTATTTTCCTTTAATTTTTTTGTACTGATTTTGGTTCTCATGGTCAACATAATCTTTTGTAAGACAAAAGGTGGCACTTCTGTTATTTCGCCCTCTAATGATTCTATGATTATGAAAATTGGAAATTGTTTTTTTTTTCCTGATATTTCATTGTCACTTTCAGTTTCAGAGTTTTCATACTGTCTCTTGGATCATTTATGAAGAGTTAAATGATTTTGTATTGTCATCTGTGCTCCCTACCTGCCTCACAGTTCCTTCTTATGGGATGCTATCAGCGGGGGGGACTAATCACATTCGCCCTGATCTGCCAGGGCTACACAGTATAGTCATGATGAAAGTGGATATGAGCGCCTGCATTCCCCCACCATATCTACACAAGTATAGTATGGTGTAAGGATTCACAGCCATTCTCTTTCATCCCAACTAGCCCTTGACACTATGTGACTAGCCAATTAGATTGGATTGGAATATTCCATTCACCTGTCTATCCCAGGTTGGGGCCGAAGTGGTGTGTTGTGGAAACTCCTGGTCATTTTATACCAGGTCAGGAGCCACCAGGACTCCATCTCTGGGCATCATGGGCCATCACCCACAACAAACAGGTGATCTCATTGAGGGGGATTTGTAGTTTTTGGGAATTGGTTTTAATAAATGTGTTCTTTATATATTGCAATTTTATAGATATTTTTGTATGGATGGATAGTTTAGGCATAGTATTTTGTGTAAATAGTTTGTGAATTATGATTTTTGTTGGTAGTTTAAAGGTACCCATATTTATTTTTTTCAATAGATTATATGGAAAAAAACTATATTTTTCCTGAAGGTATCATCCTAGATATAAACGGGTAGGTTGTAGCTGACGGCATGTAGGTGAAATTTTCCTCATACAAATAATTAGTTTGTAATCCATCTTGCTTTCTATACTACGACTAGTAATAGTTTAATGTTTGTACCCAGGACATCGGTGAACTTGTTTAGTGAAGGAAAAAAAAAAAAAAAAAAACCTGATTGCAGTTTAGCTTCATGCCCAAGATATGGATATAGTTTAATGCCATGCCCAGGACAGACAGTAGGCTATGAAGTCAAAGGACAAAATAGAAACACTGTAATTCTAGCCCTATCTGAAAAAGCTCAGGAAAAAGTAAAAATAAAACCTATAGAGATACATAATGACCAGCAGTGCAATAATGAAGAATTTGTTATTTATGTCTAAAAATAAATTTTCTTTAACTATTAGTTAAAGAATGTAACAGATGAAAAAAATATATTTTTACCAAGATTTTTTTAAAAAAGAAATGTTTCTAAAATAATTTCATTCATTTGTGAATAATTCCTGAAAGTCTCATTAAAATCTGACAATTATTTGATATTTGCAAGAATTTTCAAATCAGTATGGTTTGGTTTACAGCCTATAAACCTCAATGTGTTATTAATTCTGGTAATTTTTTTTTTTTTTCAAAAGTGTATTGATGGTATTAAAACTTTTTTTTATTTTTTTTCACTTTCCTAATGTTTTGACCCTAGTTTGGGAGTTAACTATTTGCCCATAGCTAGATCCCTAACAGTTACTATGACCCCAGGTCAGGTTGGGCCTGGGAACACCAGCTATCAAGAGGTGGTTCCACACTCCTCAAAACCTCATGGTCAGAGGCCTTGCTGCCAAATGTAGTTTATTGTCATACCCAGGACACCAAATCAATGTTTTTCACTGCTAAAAGACAGTGTTCATTGATGAATTTACAGGCATAAACAACAAGTTATTTGTAGTTGGTTATGTCCAAATTATTGATCCTAAATCATTTCAACCAAGCATTCATTTTGTTGCAAATAAAGAGTGTGTTGATACATGTGCAGGATTGCAAAATGCATCCAAGATGCAGTGTCAAAATTAGAAATCCCATTAAGCAAAGTAATCAGCATGGGATCAGATGAGGCTGCTGCAATGACAGGAAGAAACAATGACGGCAAAAGACATACTATTTAGGTCCAACCCCCACATGGTGAATAGCAGATCTCAAAGAGCATCAACAGATACTGACCAATCTGTTTTATCCATTCCATGCTAGTCCAAAACAAGCAGCTAAAATAAAAAAAATACAAAATTTGCTGAAAGATCCAATGCTCACTCACAAAGTACTGCATTCTATTCGATGATTATTGTACTAAAATGCTCTTCAGACTGATAATCTGCTAATATACATCACTGAAGTGTACCAAGATATCTGCAAAAACCGAAAGATAAACAGCCAAAAAGGAAAACATTCAAAATAGAAGTTCATCAGTATCACTGCCCTGATGAGGGATGTCATAGCCCCTGTTACTCTCCTGTCAAAAGAAAATGTGGATGTAGCTTTAATAAAAGTAAAGCTAGATTTTGCCATCAAGGTCCTGAAAAAGATCAAGGAAATGTTATCTCCTAATGTGACAATATTAGGCAGAGACATCCAGGGCAGCAGATACAAGGGTGAGCATTAGATCCTAAAGGACACATTCAATATGGAACAACTAAGTAACATGCACTCCAGGTTTTCAAACACCTCTCTGCCATGTGCATTGGTGTCTCCATCCCATGGGAGAGCAAGAGATGAAGGTATATGAAGAGGAGGAGTTGGAAATTCTAATTGCACGCTATGAACATGAGCTAACCCACAAATGGAGAGGATTGCCAGAAGACTACTCAGTCTTTCATCAATTCTGTTCACTCGACTGGAGTGGGACCTGCAAAAGAAAGTTGTCAAAGCACAGCACTAGCCTAGAAACAGGCCGCAGAAGTTTTGGGCATTGGTGACAAAATATCATTTAAATGATTTCCTTAACCTCACCATCCTTGCTTTAATTGGCCACCATCTTGTCCATGTATACAGCTGGCTATGAATGAGAGTTCTCTGCTCAGAACATCACCCTCAACCCTCATCAGAACAGGCTGTCATTGGAACATCAAGAGCAGCTTCTTAAGGTCAATTTGGTGTCCAAAAAGTCAATGTTCCAGTCTGAAGAGGTACTGGCTAAACAAAAAGGAGTCAAATAGAGAAAATGGTATACTATGAAGTAAAACTAAACCTTGACACATGCTACTGAGTTTATTCACATGAATCTGCTCATAAACATACCTGCATCATTTGATCTTCCTCAATATACTTTCCACTATTTTAGTTAAGTTCCATTGTTGTGTTAAATGTTTCATAGATATTGATTGGGTTAATTTTTTCATCAATTAAAATCACTTATAATTTAGTTGATTATTTTCAAACTAAGGAATCTTGGTAACAATTTCTAAACTGTCAAAGAGATGAGAATGTTTTGTTCATGTGCTAAAATCAGCAATCTTCTTATTAATTTATTTATTTTGGTACCAAGTCAAATCAACAAGAGTCTGACCATCACGGATTTCTTCAAATTTTGTACATTTATAGAACTTCATGATATGAATTGAATGATATGAATTGCCTATTTTACAACTCTAGGCCAAAGGGTTCCAGAGATATGACCCTTTGACCATTGCCAAAAAGGTGAATTTTGGAAAATAATCACAAGGTTTAAATATCCATATCTCAGTTGTTTTTTCACCTAAAATGCTAATTTTTATACCATTTTAAAATACTTGGATAGATATATTAAATGTTATCTATTTTTTTGTTTAGAGGTCAAGTAAAATATTTTGACCATGACCTTAATCTTTGACCTTTAATTACTCAAAAAGCATATATTTAATTTTTTTTTTAAACTTGACATTTTTCTGCCTTTTGGCAAGATATGTAGAAAGTTTTATCGTGGACTTTTGACAACGGTCTGGGTTACAAGGGTTTTACTGAGGCCAAATTCAAAATGGCATATTTTGGTATTTGCCACTGTATTTTCATATCTCCCAATATGATCAAGTTGTATATCTTTAGAAAGATCTTATAAGGCTGAATAATATTCACACAAGAAGCATGGTCATTTTTATAAATCAACAAAATTTGTGTTATTTTTTGTCAAATGTTGACCAATTAATTGTTAACCACTGACATCATTTTTTGCATGTTTTCATTCATGAGATATAAAATAGGCACCACACAATTTGTATCATGAAGCTCTATGAATGTACTAAATCTAATAAAAAAATGGTTAGTGATGATCAAATTCTTGTTGATTTGACATGGAATAACTGTTACTTAGGTGTTCTATCAACATTTTTATTGTGCAATGTTCTGTTTACATGCAATATACTCATCAACGCTATTTTATTTGATAATTTATTTTACTGCTATTATGTTGTTACAAAATACAAAGGATATTTTCCCTGTATCATACAAATGTGAAAGTTGGATGCATTGCTGGTTAATTAGTCCCATATTTCTAAGTTGATTCAACAGAGATTACTTTAATTTTGTAAAAGAAACTTTGCCCAATTTGCTTTTTATAAGAAACCAAAGTCAGCACATATAATTAATTAAATCTAAAAAAAAATTTTGTCAATTTAAAAAAAAAACCCTTCTATTTAAAAAAAAAAAAAAAAATTGTTCTGTCATAATTCCCCCCAAAATATAATTTCTTAATTGAACTGTGATTAAATGCAAATACTGTTTTTGTTTTGAATTTATTAGTTTAAGGAAAAAACAAAAACAAAAAACCTTTTAAAAAAAAAAAAAAAAAAAAAAAAAGTCATATATCTTGTGTAAAACTTTATTCCAACTCCAATATATATAACAATACAGTGAGAACATTTTTTATATCTTCGTTTAATAGATGCTAGCTTTTAGGTACATTCTTATTTTTTTTTTTTTTTTTGTAGCAACGTTCATGATATTTTTCTTTTAGATTTTGTTTTCTTAGTGCTCATATCCGGCCAACATATTTAATAAAATTTGTGCATTAGAAAGAGCTCTTGATAAAAGTTGTATAACAGCTTCCCTAGATCCCATTCTGATTCATGTGTGTTCTGATTCATGTGTATGTGTGTATGTTGCAAAGGGGAAGATTACATATTGAAATTTTTGAAATGCGCTGGGATCTGGCCTTGTGGCAACCATTTTTGGAATTTGTTTTGTTTTGTATTAGGCTGGTGTTCTATACACCCCAGATAGAAGAGAAGACATTGGTTCCTGATTGGGTTGATGGGTGTGACATGGTGGAGGAGATAGGTTGATGCAAGACAAGTGTTTTGGTTGCAGTGTAATACAACAAACATGTGCGCAGTGAATCCAGTCAGTTTTGCCATTTTCGTTTCTGACCTGAATTACTTTGTCATTAGTTTTGATGACCTTGAAGGTATCACCCCAAGGAAGGTGAGATAAGCGAGCGATGGCTACTTGTGGATGGTGAATTAGTATTTTGTCACTAATTCATATTGGGTCCTTGTACACAAGGAAGTGATTTAATTTGAAATCCAGTTTTGTGGTCAGCTTCAACATTAGTGACGTGTTGGTAAATCTGTCAGTAAGATGTTAATTTACATGCCATAAGGCTGCAGGGCTGTGATTTGCAAGTTTGTTATAAGGTAGTTTGATCAAACTAATGTTGGGTAGTCAACCAGTAATGATGTAGTGAGTTGATACATGGGGGTAGCGCTGTTGACAGTAACATTCATAGAAGAAACAGATTCAAGGAGGTAGGTTTACTCATAGTTTCTGTCTTCACACAGCATGTAGAGAGTGTTTTTCATTGTGCAATGTTGTCACTCAAAGTTACCTGAGCTTTGTGGCTGCTAGGAGTAGTGTAGTTCTTGTGTGATCAATGTCAGCTTGTAAAAGTTTCTGAACACCTCTCCCATGAAGTGGGTTCCACAGTCAGAGGATACAATGCATGATACTTTCCAATGGCAAAGAAAAAAGGATGTAAAATCCACAGACAGTTTCGATTGTACAGTTTCTGGTGCAAAGTCTGAGAGTGAAATTGTGACTGAAACTGTCAAGAATGGTTAGGATATAGTGCTTAACCTTTGAGACAAAATCAATGTAGATAATCTGAGATGGTCTTTTCCCTTGCTTATAATGACCAGTAAGCTAATACTGGTGTTTGCTGTAGTTACCTTTTTGGTTAGCACATATTTCACAAGAATTGACATACACCTTGATATCCTGATTTTTGATCTCCCACCAGTTGTTGGATAGAAGTTCAGGTATTCAAGTGACACCTGAGTGGTTGATATAATTATGGGCTTGATTTGGAACAGAGTTTGTATGACATAACTAACTTTGGTGAATGTTTACTATTCCTCAAGTTGTAGGTGCTGGGTTCTAGACAGAATTAGTGGATATGTTTCATGAGAAAGGGTGCCTAGTGGTAATCAGGATCAATATGAAGTTTCTCATGTAATCATTTGTCTGGAGAGTTCTGATGATTCTCAATAGTGCATTGTAAGTCAACTGTTCAGTAGTGATATTAATGTGGTCACTAATTTCTTCTCTGGGGATAGTTGATGTGGAATGATAGGCAAAGAATGCATCTGTAATATGCAGGTGCTATTGGGTGGTTTGTGGTGTAGGCATCCATAAACCATTGATTTCACCAAGACACTACAATGAAACATAAGTATACAGGCCAGAAGATTGAATTTTGAATGCTTTTTCTGCTGGGGATAGGGTCAGTCAACATTTTGCTTTTCTTTTGACCATGGATTTTACTGATCATGCCAAGCCAGATGCTTGATTCACCTTTGATGAATTCCAAGACAAACTTATAGCATGAAATCTCCAACCACCATCAAATATTGGCATTGTTGAACTCGCGCTGGTCCAAATAAATTAGTGACCTGTGGTTGGTGAAGATGACAAAGGAGTGGCTATGCAAGAAGTAACAAACTTCAATATGGGCCATTTTATTACATATGCCTAATCTTCAGCTATGAACCAATTTTGTTCTGTAGGGCTAAAAGTATGTAAAGCAACTGCTATGATCTTTTCTTCCGTTGTTATCTTCCTGCATTAGGATGCATCTACACATGATGTCACTGGCATCAGTGGTGAGTGTAAAGAGTTGGGTGAAACCAGAAAATGATAGGATTGGAGTTGCTTCTTTATTTTCTATAAAAAGCTTTCTTGGCTCATTCAGTCCATGTAAATTGTCTGTTGACCCTATTTAGCTCGCGAATGGGGGGTTATGATACTGGAGAATGTGTCAAAGCTTATCCACTTGTGTAGACAACAATCTTGAGGAATATCTACATCAAATTGCCAATGAGGCCTTGCAATTCTTTATTAATATTGGGGGTTTCATTTCTATGATGGTACGGATCTATTCAGGATTGGCCTTGAATCCTCTGCTGTTCACTATGCATCCAAGGAATTTTGCCTCTGTTGCAAGGAAGTTACATTTATTTGGATTCAGTTTCAGTCCTAATTTGCAAAGTGCAATGAAAAGTTGTTCCAGTCTGCCCAAATGTCTTGATGTGGACCAGGTTGTCATCAATGTAGGAGGATATCATAGCACAAGACATGATAGGAGCCAGAGCTGCTATGCATCAGGAGAAGATCTGTCTGGTGGATGTAAAACTGAAGGCCAGACATGTTTACTGGTAGCATCAGTCCTATGTAAATTCTGTTTTGTGGTAATCACATTTGTTGATGGCAATTTGCCAGTAACCATTGTGGAGATCAAGTGACGTGAAATATTTGTTACCTTTGTCTATTTTGTTGAACAAGTGGTTAATCCTTGATACTGGGTAGGAGTCAAGATTGACTAGAACCTTATTGGGGGGTCCTTTTGAAATCAGTGACTACCTGGATTGGTTTGTTTTTCTTGAACATGGCAAATACTGGGCTATTGAAGCCTTTGGTCGGGATGGTGATCTGTACAGTATTGGCTATGCAAATGTTTCCTTTTGTTAGTTAACTGCTAAGCTCTTAGGCTTCATAAAACAGGCACATTTTCTGGAAAGCAGCAATTTGGCATCTGGCTGTGCTGACTGCACAACAGGATCGCCATGTGTTACAAAGGTTTTCTGTTTGTATTACCTAACTTTGTTTCGAATTCATTAGTCCCGTATGTGTAGCCTTCCCATATAGCAGTCTTGTTCATGCTCTGCTCATCATGATCCAGTGTTTAATTCTGGTGCAGTTGATTTTTCCATTACTTTTTGTTAGCAGATACCCAACCAATAAGAAGAAAATCCCTTCAGTTTTTCTGCTTTCAATACTGAGGATGTCAGCATAGCAGATGAGAAGTTTTGCTGTGGCTTCCAGTTCATTGTGGTTTGGATAATTGTGTAACAGTAGATCAATGTTTTATTTCAGCCAGTTCAGTTTTTGACTTAGTGTCTGGATGCTGGGCTGTAGTCTCACAGTAAGGTGTTACTCATTGATGAGAGTGGTTTGAGGCTAATATGCAGGGTAGATGTCTTGTTTGGAAGCTGGTATTATCATGAATGTGTACGTTGTACAACCAGATGCTGTTGTACATTTAAATTCAACTGTGATGTTCTGGTTGTTGATTAACTATGAGTCGAGTATGTTGTAGCCAAGGATACTTTGACCAATCAGGACTGGTACAGTGGAGGCTGTCACCAACATGTTGATTCCATTGAAAATGGGTAAATCATGATTGTCAATTGCAATGTCAGAATGGGTCATGTGCTTTCTTGCTTCTTTGGAAAGTTAGAAGACTAGCACAATGCAGGTGGGTATTCTTGAAAGTTATTCTGACAAATGGGGATAAAGGCATAGATTTTTGAAGGTTGAATAGATGATGGTGAGTGTAGTGAACTGAAGGACGAGCCATCACATCTTGTCTGATCCATATTGAAAATCCAGTATGTTGATGGGAGAAAAGGTGTTGATAGTGGGTATTTCATCTTTTGTTGCTGCAACATGAACCTGGACAAGAGGTGGGTGTCAATATGGACGGTTGCATCCATAAACACATGCGCAGCCAATTGTATAGTTTCTGCATATATTGGTTTCCAGATTTGGTTAGTGTCTCTGCATGTATGATTGTAGTTTTGACTGAGGATAATTTTGCATTGTGCAGTATTATGGCTTTTGTTTACACATTTGAGTGGGTCAGCTGCCTGCCTGTTTCTTGTAGTGGCTACCTTAGGTCATCTAGCACTTTCTTAGGTTGATTTGATAATTGGGGTTTGTGTGAGTGTAGTATGCAATGGTGTCATGTCTGGTTGTGTCATCCATTTTGATACCACAGTCAAGGTACCATTGGGCATCACTTGCTATGCCACCTGCTCTATAGTGGTTGCCAACTGTAGGTATATATTTGGAAATCCAGGCTGACTTTCTCAATCATCAGCATTGTTGCCATGAGAAGACAGTGTCAGTAAACATTTCTGAAATATTGTCTGCCTTGAATTTGGCTTTTATATGGAGAGCAGCTTCTCTGATAGCATTTTTGAGTCTACCAGCGAAATCTGTCAATTTCTCACCATTGTAGGTCCCAAGCTTGACCAAGATGGAAGTTGGTCATCTGGCTGCTGTGGGTGGCTACAAGGTAGGTTTTTAGTTGTTTGAAGTTGGATGTATCATGCTGAGAATCTACCATTTGCTAGAAAATGTCTTTGTTGAGCAATTGTTTGGCAAATTTGATGAATGCGTCTTCCATCCTGTGGTGGGTGGCAAGCTCTGGCTTGACATAGATCATGTAGACCTTGTTTAAGTAATGAAAGGGACAGTTGCTGCATCATGAGCTTGTATTAAGTAGATTTGTGGATAGTAAATGCAATCACTCTGTTGTTAGATTTCAGGGTGGTCAACATGTTGTGTAGGTCTGTCTGTATTTCATTGAGCAGCACCTCATCTGGACATGTTGGCTCAGATTTTATTTTTAATAATGCCAATTTCTGTTCCATGATGTGGTCAAGGAGTTCAGTGTGAGTACTATCTGAATAGTCCATTTCCTTTGCTGTATACTTCTTCACCAGTTGTTATAACCAGTGTATGGTTGCAAAGGAAAGAAGCAACAAGGATTAAAATTTCATCAACATGTACTGATCAATTTTCAGAATATATACATAATGCTCAATGCTATCATGTGTAATTATGTGAAAAGGTAACAAAATTGTTGATATGTGGTTTTTTAGTTGCCACTGGTAAGGGAAGCAAATTGATTAGGTGCAAGGGTGTTGTTGGTGAGACCAGGAGTTGATGGATTTGTTAGGTGGTGACAACGAAAGAGGTTAGGAGTGGTTTAGTCATGTGGTAGCACAAGTGGGGTGTTGTTGGCAGGGTTGATTTATTATCAGGGTTGAATCGACTCCTGTGAGGTGTGTGGATGCGTGATGAGGTCAGGTTGTTCAGATAAACTGCCTGTTATTGGGGGGGTGGCAACATTCGTGATTGACTATTGTATTTTAGATTTTAGCAGGGATTTGTCTTGTGGACCAGATGTGATGCTCAGAGCCTCTGTGCAGAAGACAACATTTTTATTTTGGATTTTGCTTTCTTAGTGTTTCCATATGGCTTACATGCCTAGTGAATTTGTGAATCAGAAATAGATCTTGATAAAAGTAGTATAACACTATATGTTGTGGGTATAAAATCATAACAGCCACTGAGAGAATATTAAACTGAATGACTGTTGGTCATACAATTTCTGTTGAATAGATAATTTCTGACCAGACTCATTTCCATAAACCGTTCCTTAGGAAAGAATAAAAAGAAGGAGGTACAGCACAATCTTTCTCACTTTTTAAACAGATATTTTAGATTTGATTGATTATTGTGTGCATATTTATTTATATCCTTAAATGTAATTCATTGTGGTTGTTTTGTTTTTTTTTGTTCCATGGAGACTGATCTCTTTAGTATCACTAACAAGCATCAGCAAACTCTAAACCTTTCCTTTAGAAACAATTCAACAGAAAGGTTGAGTCTAGGAAAAAAAAAAAATTCTTAGCAAAATATGAAAGACCCTAAAAACATTCCATTTTCAATGTTGTTTTATGAAACTTGTTACAAATATAAAAAAGGTTAATAATCAGAATGTGTGTCAGTAAGGTTTGTAGTTACCGGAGGGAAATTATACAATTTGGAAAATTGTTTGAAACTTAATTCCATAATCTGAATTTCAGAAAGAAAGAAATTTATTGAGTGAATGCTTTGAACCAAAAAAACCTGTCTTCCTGATTGTTGATCTTAAAATGGGAATCTGAGAAATGTTAAGCTGATTAAAACTGACAACAATCATGGGCTTGTTCAAACAAATAGATAAGGTCAAAAATGAAAAGGCCTGTGTCGTGGACGGGGTAATTGCAGATGTGTCCAAGGCTAAGTAAAAACCAGGATTTTAAAGATGGATTTTCAAGAAAAGCTCTTGTTACTTGGATGATTGGTCTAACACAATCTGCCAACTCCTATTTGGCCTTGTGTCACACTAAGTAAATAGAGGTAAAAGTTAAGATTTGGAAAGATTTTCTGGAAGACACAGATAAGCCCTAAAGTAAATTTGTTTTTATGAGATTTGGAAAAGGAAATTTTATCAAGACTTGCTTCTGGTTATTTCATTTTAAGAGAAAAATATGTAACCAACAATGATCAGACTCAGAAAATCTGTTAAAATAATGGTAATCAATAAAACATTAAATCTACAAGAGAAAATAATAGTTTAACTGCAAAATGATCCAAACTGTCAAGGGTTGTTAATTATTTGCTTAAATTCTCATATTAGGAAAATATCTATAAAAGAAAAAAATTTGATCATTTACAATTAGATTAACAAATATTTGCATTAAATGCACATGTCAAAGTAATTTATTAAAGCATAAATGTAAACCTATATATTTCTCTTCCAGTTCACTCTATGAAGTGAGTCTACATATATGTTATCATACTAGCCTCATAAGCCATTGGTAGGGAGTTATTTAGTAGATGCTCTATACATATAACCTTATGCCAAACTTGTTTTCAACTTACTAAATCAAAATACAGAAGGCCTGGGAAGATAATCTTGCATGTATAAGCTAACATATTGAGAGCATCAAAATCAGGGTTGATTGAATGAATTTTGACACTGGCATTAAAGTCGTGGACAATCTGTCATGTCAGCCATTCATGCACATCAAGAAAAATAAAGAAAATTTATGAATATTTCTTTCATATAATAAACAGAAATTTTTTCAATGATGGGGAATAATAAATCAAAGATTATATAAAATGATACTGACAGTTTGCTTTGTGGCCAAGATAGTTGTGTATTTCTCATTCAGTGGTCGATATGTAAATGCTTGAATTGGAGGCAATCATTTGAACATTTGCCTTGGAAATAGCAATATAGTTGTGACAGGTAAGTAATGCTGCATCTGTAGAAAAGAGATTGCAGCTAATGAAAAATGATATTCCTCAGACAACCAGTTAAACAATTTTGAACTCTATCAGGGCTCAAAAGTGGCAGCAATACCCCATTTTTGGTCTATTCTAACTCTTTGTAAAGATAGAGTATGGCAGAAGGAGTCAGATACCTCCAGGAGTTGAATATTTTTCTAACATTTTTAGCAATGGATTATATAAAAAAACAAAAAAAAAGACAAAAGGAAAATTTAGTGTTTCATTCTCATAGGGACTTTATTAAAGCAAGTGTAAGGATTTTATTTTATGACAAGTATTTATATACAAGAGCAAAAATGTTGGTTTTTCAAAATTTTTGGTATAGGGGGCTCATGAATGTTCATGAGGTTAGCGGAAAAATCAAGCAAGTTCATGGACATGAGGTGATACAGTTCAATGCCTAAAAAAAATAAAGTGAGTAGAAAATAATTTTATTTATTTTTATGTCTATATATAAAGTAGTATTTAAATTATTTTGGATTGGGATTCATTTATGTGTTCTATGTTTTGAATAACATGAGGTGATTGATTTAACCACTTTCTTTTTTTTTTTTTTTTTTTTTTTGTATTTTTATGGTCATGTCTCTTGGAGTGGGATAACAGTAATTCATTTCAGAAAAGGAAATATTGGGAAGAAACCAGGGTGCAGATTTATATCTTGATATGATAGTGGAACTTTTGAGATTGGATTGTATATACGATTTCTGCCCGAGATCTAAAGTGAACTTGAGACCCAATAGATATTTAAACCACAGAACCTCATTGAGAGGGCAACTGTTCATTGTGACTAGAGAAGAGTCAGGATCAGGTCAATGGTGATAAAATGATACTAGCTTGTTTTTAAGGTACTGAAAATTACAAGCCAGTTTTTCCCCATTGAGCTGTTAGAGCTAGATCAGAGGAGAGATCAGCTGCAAGGTTTTTATCATCTTTGTTTTGAAAGTGCATCCATATATACTATCATCTGCATACCAATGATCTGAGTATATTCCTAGGCAGATCATTAATAATAATAAAAAAAGCAGAAAGAGAGTAGCATCAAGAAGAGTATCTTGGCAATAACATTGTTATTGTGCATTTTGGAAGTCTAGCCACTCACAAAGACTTCCACGGACTTACCTGAGAGAGAACTATGACTGCATAAACTTGAGACAGCATATTCCAATGTAGCAACCTCCAATGTCACACTTTATCAAAAGTCTTTGAGATAGCTAAAGGAATCAGTCTGGTAACAAAGCTACCATTATGTGCTTTCCCTCATTCTGTGGAGGATGACAGTCAAAACTTCAGTGGTGGACCTATAGGTGCAAAACCCATAATGTTTGTTACTCAGGATTTTCTTAATGAGGTGATCAGTTACCTCCTTACTGACAATAGGCTCAAAGAGGTTGCTAATGTCACTAAGAAGGCTAATAGGATGATATCATGATAAAGATGAATGCTTACAAACATTCTTGAAAACAAGACAAACAACTCTCACAGACTTTGAAATATTTCTCTTTCAGGCAATAAAGAGTTTAAATTTTATATGCACATTTTGGTTTAAACTCCTGACAAGAGATTAAACATGTCCTACACTTTTACTTACAATGTCTAACCTTGAGATATGGCAGAAATAAAATTTTATTGATATATCGCTACTTGCAAAAACAAATTAAATAAAAAGTCATCAGCTGCTTCCATATAGATATATATGGTTATATCTACACATCACTCCTGATAAAACAAATAAAATGATGGAATACCTGCCAAAGTTTGAACTTTTGAAAAAATTTATTAAAATTATTGTATATAAAATAATGAAAACAAAATTTATTTTTCTTGGCAGCCAAAATTCACTCAACATTTTCAATTATTCCATTAATCATATCATCAGAGAAATTCTTCAACAATGAGGATTTCAATATGTTCCATTCTTAATGAACTGCTCCAAATAAGGAATCTATGTTTCTTGATTTTTTGGCTTTACGTTCTGGGTTATTTCCCCACAAATTCTATTTTGTGTTGAGTTCTGAAGAATGGCCAGATCAAAACAAATTCTGAATTTTCTAATCTTGGAAAATAGCTACGATTTGTCAATTTCCATTGTCTTGGAATATTGGTAAAATGTGATAAGAAAGGTACTAAATAAATGGAATGAGTCTTCTTTCAATTAGCAAATATCAGTAACACTTTCAGAGAATTGGTAGTAAAAGACCTTAGCTGGTGAAATAACCCTGCACCATTGTGCCATCAGCTCCTAACCTTCTTGTTGGTTGTAGGTGCTCTTCTTGGAACTTTTTGGTTGATCTTTTGAGACATCTATGATATCCACTTGGAAGCATATGCAAATCCTGACTCATCACAGATAGCATTCTGGAAGAAATCATTTGTCTTTACAGAAATCAATCAATTTTTTTCTTATTTTTTTCAACAACTGAAGCTTTCTTGAACAAACCTAATTGGAAATGCCAAGTTCTTTGAGAGACCTGATAGTATGCCTGAAGATTTCTTTCCTCATTGAAAGTAAAATTCTTAGACAAAAAGTGATTGTCTGCTGCTTGGCAATAGAAGCCATTTTGAATAGTCTTCACTTGTCTCTTGAACTGAAGGTTATTTTTATTTTATTCCAAATCCATTATTCAGGTGGCTAATTTTCTTACTCAATTCTGCAAAATGTGTTTCAAGGGGAGATCAATGTTTTTGGGGTTTTTTTTTTCAGTTTCTTGAAGGACAAGTAACCCTGATATTCATCATCAAGTGAGAGACTTTTCCTTTTTGGGAGGAGACAACTACTTACTTCATTCAACTGTCAAAAAGAGATTTGCTCTTAAATTATCTCTAAATTGCATCTATAAAGGTTAAGTGTGCTAACATACAGCAAGAAGAAGCTGAATTTCATGGTTTTTCACTTGTTTAAACATTGGAAATTAAAAGTGGGTTCTATAAACAGCCTATATAATTAAACTCACTAAAATAGAGTTTCTAATCAGAAAAATAAATGGTATAGACGAGACAAGGTTTTTTTTATAATGGTAAGAAAATTCCAAAGTTTACAAAAATTAAACCTATCATTTTTTTTCAACAAATCAAAATGAAATAATTAATTTTTTAACAAAGAAACTGAATTCTTTGATGATTTTTTGCAAGGGATTGGGGGTGAAAATTTACAGATTCTATTATTTTATTGGGATCATATATGATATACATGGAAAATAAACAAACAACAGTTTTTATACCTTCTTCAGATAAATTGACTATAATAAAAAAAAACTAGTTTAAATTACTTAAAATTTAAAATTATAAAGCATTATCATAAAATACATTAAGAAATGTTTAAACTAATGATTGCCACATATTAGTGATAATTTAGTTTAAATATTACTATCAAAATTAATACTAGAAATGCAATTCATTTATTTATGAAATTATTTTTCCTTTTAAGCATAGTCTTGTGAATAGAAGCAAAAATTTTCCAATTTGACAATGACTTAACATAAAAAGAGAACAATGTCTATGAATCACATTAATTGAAAAAAAGCAAGGAAAATAGACTTATTTTAAGGAACTAAAAGAAACTAGAAAGAAAAAAATGGTTTGTTATGGTTAATTTATCCATGTTTAAACATGGATAAATTAATCACAACAAACCATTTTTTTCTTTCATTATACTATTTTTAAATAAAAACAATAAATGTCACATCAATACTAAATTTTCTTGTAAGTAAACATTCCATCAGAAGTTATGCAAATCACAAATAACTCAAAGTTGCTTTGAACTTTTTTTGTCAAATTTTCAACAATTAATTTTGACAGCTAAACAAAGCTCAAGTAAAATTCTTAAGTAACTTCAACATGTTTTATTAAAGTTATTGAATTTATTATAAAAACTGCACTGTGAAGTTATTATGCAGTTTAAACTAATATTAGCTTAAGGCCTCTGAAATCTAATAAAAATGATTTTTTTCTATGTTGAAACTTGGGTAAAGGAAATGATCTAACAAATGCATAAAATAGCAAAGTTATTGAGTGAGGGGATGTTCATGTTGGAGATATGAAAGGAGCTTCAAAGATCATCAAATACTAAAGAAGGTTGTTGAAAATATAAGTTGAGATGCAAAAGAAAAGGCTTTAAAAACTTTTGTTCTTGAGGGGAACGTAAACTAAAATGAATTATAACAAAACAATTCCTTTTGAACAGGCTGGAATGGAGAGAAGAAGAAAAAGTGTAGAATACTTCATGCATTGGGTTCTGTCAAGAAATCTTTCAGGCAAACTCCTCTCAGTAAAGAAAATATTTTAAACCATCAAAATTGGGCCAAGAAATACATGAGAATTGACTTTTCTAAAGTAATTTTCATAGACAAATCTCTGGTGACACTCAATGGATGAGCTAAAGAATGAATGCTGACATGCCTGTAGCTAAAAGAAGGCAGCAAGGAAGCGGCATATGGGCTGAAATTGTTGACCAACCATTACTGAATCATTCAAAGTCAATAAAGGAGTTAAATTGAACAGTGGTAACTATTATTATTTCATGGACAAGACTTTCTTTGAATGGTACAAATCCCAGTCTTGCAGTTTCAAAGTGAAGTGTGTATTTATGCACAACAATGCTTCTTCTTATGTATCTAAGTTTACATATGAATTTTTGGAGCCTAAAAGGTTTACAAAAAAGAACATAATATAAACACCATCAAGTCTTGATCTGAATCCAATAGAAAATCAATGGTCATTTGTGAAGATGCAATTATATGAAGTTGGCAAACAATATGACAGCAAAACAGACATGGGAAGCACTTGAAACACCCATGTTGAAAATTCAACCTGCTGAGGTAAAAAAAAATTTAACAAAATCAATGGATAATAATAGATTTATGAATATTATTGAGAAAAAGGGTCACTATATTAAGATATAAATGCTTCAAAGATTTATGTATGTTTGTTATTTGTTCTATTATAGGTGTTGATAATTTTGTTACCTTATTATTGAAGTAAAAAGCTATTTTCTAGTTTTGCATAACTTTTGACTGCAGTTTTTATATTAAATCCAATAAATTTAATAAAATTTGATAAAAATTGTTCAAAGCAAATTTGGGTTATTAAGTTTTATGACTTGCATAACTTCAGACGGACTGTATGTATCAGTTTTATATTGTCAAGTTTAACATCAGAGAGATATCCTTTCATGAAATAAACATTTTAAAGTTTTATGAATCAATCCCAAGTAACAAATAAACAAAATCAAAGAATCCCACAAAACGTTATTTTTTTATTTTTTATAAATTTCAATTACAACATTAATTGTATCAATGATATTTTTCAAAAATATCTTAAGTTTACAAACATGTGTTGTGCATGGTACAAATATCATATTCATTGCAGACAATTATCCATGTCAAATTTTTCA
Organism: Acanthosepion pharaonis; assembly: GCA_903632075.3. Classification (NCBI taxonomy): domain Eukaryota; kingdom Metazoa; phylum Mollusca; class Cephalopoda; order Sepiida; family Sepiidae; genus Acanthosepion; species Acanthosepion pharaonis. The sequence continues at coordinate 517,260 of CAHIKZ030002323.1, read as the reverse complement.
TTAAAAATCTATGCCAATTTTTATTGCTATTTTTTGCTTACTTTTCCTCTCTAAAATCAAATCCGAGTCTAAATATATTAGTCACAACATAACATTTTACATGTAAGATAACTGGAAAAGTGCACAGTGCTAAGTTATGCTTTGAAATACCAGTACCAAATAGATTTTAGAAATGTTGGCTTCCAGTCTATAACTGCTCTTTTTCAATATTTTGCCTGGTTGTAATCACAGCCATGACTGATAATGGATGTAATAATCATCTATTACACACAAATATATGTGTGTGTGAGTGTGTGAGAGAGATATATATATATATTTTTAAAAAGGATCTTTTACAAAACAAAACACCCAATGCATTAGTTGCTCACTAATTTGGACTTTTTTTTAAAGAAACTACTTTAAATAAAAAAGAAAGAAATTTACTAAGATGAAAAAATGTATAGAAAGTGCTTTAACCACTAGGTCATCCACATAAATTTATGCCCAGGTTCTCGTGTTTCACCTTTCTTGAGAAAAACCAAAAATGATAAAAGCATAAACAAAAGGAAACTAACATAAATGAAATTAGCTGGACTACACGCCCAAAAGACATGAAAAAAAAAAAAAAAAAAAAAAAAAAAAAAAAAAAAAATAGACAAAAAAAAGAAAAATTAAATTAAAAATTTCAGTGTCTCCTCTCCTTCATGCACGTATGTAATCACATCAATGTAAAGATCACTTTATTCCAATAAAGGACGAAATGTGTCATACCCTCCCACCGTTTTTTTTTTTTTGTTAGATGGCTATAACAGATGCTTGATCCTGTAATTATGAAGAATGAGCTGCCCATTGTTCACATATTATTGTATACCTCTTCTTTTATGCAGAGTCCCTTCAGGAAGTTGATGATAATGGCTCTTCACACCTTTCACAAGTAATATCTATTTCCTCACTATCTCTCCCAATCACTGTTCTGCCATCGATTTACAGTTAGTTATACAAGCTTTCTTTACCCAAAAGAAAAATAACTGACGATGGAACAAAACAACGGGAGGATTAGATTCAAACAAAAGAATTAGTAACAAATTTTTTTAAAAAAATGAACAGGATGAAATAATTTTATCTTCAAAACTTCTGCAATTGTCCCAATTTGTGCCTTCAAATAATTCAAAGCTTTTTCAGGACCAGAAAAATTTAATTGATTCAAGTTATTAAATTAGAAAGAGTAAAAAATCAGTATGAGAAATTTTTGTTTAAGAGTTTTACTTTTATTTCTGTACAGCAAAATAGCCTTTGAAGTAGGAACAGCAAAGTGTTTTTATTTATCTCTTAAAAAAAATCTCTGTCTCCTTTAGAAATTACAGGAATAATTTGATTTTTAAATCCTACATCAAAGGAGAAAGGGCAATGTTTTATTTAATTTTTATCATTCTTGTTTACGTTTCGAAAAATACACCTACATGAGGATTTTTCTTCCGTAATAAACTATTTAATATTCTGAATAACTGACTTAAGCAGTTCCTTTGACATTATGCTTATGACAAAAAAAGAGCAACTGAAAAATAATTCTGAAAAATAACAAATAACATGGCCATCATCAGACAAGTAGCAATATAGTTTTAAATTAAAAAGGCATTTACCAGATTTCCTGTCATATAAAAACACCCCGACTCCGGAAAAAGTTTCTTCAAAAAATAAAAATCGATCTGATTTTTAACTTTTAACTTATGGTTGGTTTACTTACTTAACTAAACTAAACGGTTACCGTTATCTTCTGCTTGACAAAGTCCCTGATGACTCCAGACAGAATTACAAAAACGATTAAAAAAGAAAAACGTTTTTAAAACAACCAAAACATTTGCACGCAAGTATTGTAAATGTAAATACATACTTTTTGAGTTTTCCCTCCCAATATTCTTTGCCAACATTTAAACAAACATGAAACACCGTTGTTTAAAAAAAAAAAAAATTCGTAGTGTAAAACTAAAACCCAAAAATTACAAATTAGTTTGCCGCATTCATATTTAATTTAAAATAAGAAAGTTACTTATATCTTTACTGACAGACATATATATATATATATATATATATATATATATATATATATATATATATATATATATATATATATATATATATGGGCAAATACATTTGACTCGAGAATAGTAATATGATTTTTTTATTGTTGTTTTACTGAAAGCTTCTTAGTCTTGGTTATTTTATGATAGAGTTACGTCCCTTGTCTGACCTCTCTCAGTGGAAACAGAAAACAGTTTGGAAATTTGGCTCACTACTTTTGATTTAAATTTTCAGTTAACATTAAACAAGAGGGCGAAGAAATCGTGGTTTTGGAAACAAAGTGTGATTTGAACAACGGTAGAACAAATGAGATGTCATTTTGTAATATAACATAACCCATAACAAAGAAGAAAGCTTAGATATTATAATTAGTGGGCGTGACTTCTCTGTTCTGTCTTTCATTGATTCATTCAATCACTTGTTTCTTTCTCTTCCCGCGGTTAAACAGCGTGACTTTTTAGCGCGTAGACGAAACCTGTAACAATTTATTAAAACGGTAAAATATAAACATGCAATCTATTATTATTTGTATCTTTAAATTAAGAGTAAATTTTCAATAAAACACAATGTTACAGTTTTAAGAGAGACGTACTTTTAAATCATACCATGACGCCTTTTCTTTTCGTTTTCACATAATCGGAAATTTGAATATATTATTTCCTGGTTTTTCCGGGAAGTGCGGGGGTAATTCAATATATTGACCACTAACACTTGTTTTTTCAAAACAAAAGTAATTTTGGAATGTATGGAAATAACGGAATATTTTTTCTTCTCAGTATCACAAAAAACTTCCTTACAGCTTTAAAATTTCCGAAGAAATATTGAGCGAGGTATTTTTTCTTTTTTACCAAAGTTTAGTTTGAAAAAAAAAAAAAAAAAAAAAATTAAAATATGTGATTTTTCATTTGTTAGAAAATGACGCATTTTAAACATTATTAAATTAATTAAATTATTATAAAACATTCATACTGAAACTGAATGAACATCTTGAATTGAAACAAAAAAAAAAAAAAACCAACTTACTTTTTTTGTTTTATTACTTTTTAGTTTTTTATTTCAACAGTTCTTATCGTGTTAGGGATTCATTAACAATTAAAAAAAATTTTTCAAAATTTTTTTTCATATCGTTTTTCATTCTTCATTACGTAGTTTTGCTTTTTTTGCCCCTTTTTTTTTTGCCTTTAAAAATGATTGAAAACATTTTTCACTCAAGTAATTTATACATACAATAAACATTTTAAAAAATATGGAAATTAAATAATGAATTTGAATTAAAAAAAATATACGGTCCGAACATGATTTTCGCTTTAAATTTGAAATAAATAGTTTGTTGTCGTGTCTGAAGAGAACAATTTTATTCAAAATATTAAAAATTTTTTTAAAAATATCAGTGTATTTGATTTTAAAATTGGGTTCCACCTGTGATAAGAAGATTGAAAACAAAATTTCTTATTATTTGAAAATCTCCTGCGTTTGGTTTATTTTTTACGAAACCGGAAAACAACTGAGAAAAAAAATGACGAAAAATGATTCATACATTAAAAAAAAATAGCAACAAAAAACAAATATATGAACAAAAGTAAAATTGAAGTAATTAATTAGTATTAATAATACGTTGTGTCAAGTTGAAATTCTTTTTTTGTTGTTGTTTATTAAATTTTCCCCATAAAAATAGCAACAAAAAACATGAAAACGAGCGTTCTTTCAAAAAGATAGAAAGAAAAAAATATTTTAAAAGTACATTTTTCAAGGATGATGTTTTTTTTTATGCAATTTTTATACGAAAACTATTAAATTACATTATTGGCGGTTAAGATCAAATAATCAGGTATCATTTTCAATATTGTCACCAGGGTCGCAAAGAAAGCAATTTTTGTAAACAAACATTAAAAACATTGTAAGGGCAAAATCAAAAAGATTCGTTTGTAAGAGATTTACGATCAAGTAAAGATGTTGCTGATTATTGACGTTAAATTTCAATGTAGCCAGTGATATTATTTCAAATGCACTTAAATGTTGCCATGGCAATTCTAATAAATAAACGAAAACGGAATTCAGGCGACGAAATAAAAGAAAATCTTAGATCGGGAATTCGTCTCTCAACCGTGTTTACTACAGCAACAATAAAATCCCTGTCTCATTCAATATTCATATTTTTCTTATTTGTTTTTTTAAAGTTTTTCTGTCTTTCCTTCGTTCACAGGCAATTTTGGTGGCTGGTTTTTACGATAAACTTCCTTTAAAAAAATAGCAACTCGCACAATTTATTTATTTTGATATCACAAGAAATTGAGAAATTGCCGGGTCAAAAAGTATACCTGATTAATTATAATTTATAAAGAAACAGAAAATTGCTCAATGCAGTGAGTAGACCCATAATGCTTTGCTCAGTGATTCGCGTAAGAAAATTATCCAATATCTGTTAAATACATTTATTAAAATAATTTTCTCTTATTTTCCATCAGATCAAACAAATTAAATTAAGATTTTTAATCATTATTTATCACAAATCATACTAACTTTTCTCCTTTAATATTTATTACGCCCAAAATGTTGATGTCTGATTAAAATTTAAATCAAAGTAAAGATAAATTTAACGCTATGAAGATAGATCAAAATTCAAAATAGTTATTCTTTGATTCTAACTTTTACAAGTAAAAAGCAACACAAAAAATAAAGTGTTTATTAAATCATCTTTGTATAAATAAATAAATAAGTAATCATATGGGTTATAAACATAACAGTTTGAATTTCTTACGTGAAAATGCAAATAGTATACATCATGTACAATATTAAATTACGAAATAACAGTGCACAAAAAATATTAAGTGTAAAATTGGGTGCAAATGTTTCTATGAACACAGAATGAGTCAAAAAACAGCGCAAGAAATTAGGCCTTCCGTTTTTCGCCTCCATTTTGACACACACACACACACTCGCATGTTCACATGTTATGGTAGAAAATGGCGTATGCTTGATCGGCGCAAAAAGATTGCACTTTTGCACAAAATTTCTAAGAAGCTTCAGCAAAAATACACATTCTTACCTCATCAAATGAATCCCGCAGCTGCACACTTGCGCTGTATTTCAAATCGGTAAATTTCCTAAAGCCGTGTCGCAACTAGACACAAAAATTCTAACACCAATAGATAAAAGCGGATGAAAGAATTAGCTTTAAAAAAGATGGCGCTGTGTTATGGTTTAAGTGAAATTACCTGCCCTTGATGAAGATATTTGCCGCTAGGTGGGTGGGGGGTGGGGAGGCTTCTCGCTCCCGTGTTATACATTATCTGCCCTTGGTTTTTTTCTTTCTCTCTTAACTCCCGCTCCACTCTTGATGCTTGTGCCTCGCGTAAAGCAGCAGACAGAATCTCCAATTTAAATACAACAGCTAGGGTATGGGAATGGACTATGCAGACTGCTACAAACTCTAGTTGTTAGCTCACAAGTGCAAGTTCATGCATACTAAAAACATTGACAAAAAAATTTGGTTTTGTTTGAGTCTTCACTTAACCAACCATGTCAACATGGCGTAAAACTAAAAGTGTCACTGCTTTTTAATGTTTACTGTATATCCGCTGTAAAAAAGAGGAAACAGTCCATAATTTTCTGCTACTTTCTTCATGATAGTACAAGAAATTTGTAAACACGGCAATATTTCATTTTGCACTTTTTTAAAAGTTTAGTAATTAGTTCTAACTCTTGTCGTTCATCTTTACTTACATATGTTTTAAAAGTTTATACTAAATTTGAATATTTTTATAAAATAGTTTAATGTAAAGTGCTGAAGAATTCTCGCATCGATTCTCTTACAAAATGACCAAACATCATTTAATTATTATTTTTTTATTTATTTTATTTATTTATTTTTGTTATTATTGGACCGAGAACTTTTCAACGCACCCTTATCTGCAGCAATAATTAACTTATACATGTGCTATTAAATTCAATCGAGGTCTGTTTGTTTAACTTTTTATTGTATGCTTCTATTAAGTTATTGTATACCCAAATCAAAATTGTGGATAAAGTGTCGAAAGTTCATATTTTGTTTGTTTTGTTTTTCTTCGATATATATAACAGCACCTGACGATTGCATCGTGCATAAAACTCACAGCTTAACTACCGGTGAGAAACAAAATGTATAATTACTATTATTATTATTATTATTATTAGTAGTAGTAGTAGTAGTAATCTTATAAGTATAAGAAATTATACTCGTTCGGAAAACCTTCTGTGTTTTGATTTGCAAATAATCAAACCAATACCAAAGGGAAAAAAGGTATAAAAAAAGAAAGAACCAAGAACATGTACGTTAGCCGAAAATAATCGTCTAGCATGCAAAAAGCCCAAAGAAAAAAAACCCGATACGAGTAGGCAAAATAACTAAAGTGCTTGATACAGTAAGTAGAGCAGACCTAGTTAAACCTAGAGAGAAGAACAAACCTACAAGGTTTCACCTAAGCGGATCGTCAGGGGCTGACGATCCGCTTAGGTGAAACCTTGGTAGGTTTGTCTGGCTCTAGGTTTAACTATATATATATATATATATAACGAACTTTTTCACCCTTTTTTTTTCAAATGATTCTTATACGTCTACTGTCTATCAAATCAGGAGTTAAAGCGACGTTGAATTAACATATTTCCGTAAACCGAATGCAGAAAAAGTGTAATAACTACAATTCGATTGCGTAAGATAAGGTCAGCAGACATGAGTCAACTCCAGAAGATGCATTTTGCTTTTTATATGAAAAAATGATGCGTGATTCCAATCAGATATTTTGAGATTGTATTATTTTACAAGTAAATTTAAAAATTAACAGTATGTAGAAATTATGTCTGTAAAAAGGGAATTTTTAAACACTTAAAAATTTCTTTTATGTCATTTATGTTAAACCATTTTGAGAATAGAATAAAAATCTATTATTTAAATGTGATGTCAGCTATTTTGACGTTTCAAAAAAAATTCTACTTTATTCACGCAACAGATAATACACTAATACAGACTTTAAAATTAAATTATTGAATTTAACTTACTGTTTTCGATCCTTTATATGCATAATTTGATTCAGAATCTTATATGCAAAAGAAAAAAATTAGAAGCTGCTATTTTTTTGATTAATTTTAAAATGGACGATATCTGTGAATTAGAATTCGCGATTATCAGTTATCTATTTTTATAATTACCAACCAAATAAAATCTGGCCACGCGTCACATTTTTAAAAGATCTAGAGAATCGCATAAGTGATTATTTCAAAGTGTTGATAGTTTTATAGAGTGGATTACATATCCGGTCTGAATTTTACCTTAAAATTGATAAATGATGGATTTTTCATTGCAATTTATCGTTTCTCTCTTAAAATCGTGATGAAAAATGCGAACAAGTGTCAGTGGACAATATTTTCGGTATAAACTAAATCCCAGATCCCCACGTATACTTCCGTTTTTTAGTCTTTCAGAGATAGTAACAGTAACAAAGTGAAAAAGAAAGATGCAACATCCCACGTTTCTGCAGGGGACGACAGAAGATGATTCTTCAAAGTTATGCCATCTGTTTGGTTAGAGAAAGTCAGTCATATTTTCAAAATACTTTTTCAGAAGAGGAGATGAAATGTCTGAACGTGTTACACAAAAAAGTTCATCGTCCAAACTATTTTCTCCTAATTATTTACTAGCCTTTTAAACGATACCTCTTTAGTAAATATATGAATGAATATATATATATCAGATATATATATATATATATATATATATATATATATATATATATATATATATAGATAGATGTGAAGAGACTGGGATAGATAGATAGATAGATAGATAGATAGATAGATAGATAGATAGATAGATAGATAGATAGATAGATAGGAATAAAGTGTATATGATAGATGTAAATTAAATTGAAATGATGGTTAAAAAAAAACGAATTGCGAAAAGAAGAGAGACAAGCAATCTCTCTAAAATATTTATTTATTTAGGTTGATAATATTTAAATTTAATAATTTAAGATCTTTTTTTTAACTCGGACAAGAAACGTTTCTATAAAAATAGAATCATATATTCCTCACAAAATTACAACACAAAACTAAATGTGTTTTACACACCGTTTCATGTCCACACAAGTTTTATTACGTTGCAATAAGAAAAAAAATCATAAATAAAAGAAAAATGTTAAATTTAAGGGGAAAAAGTCCTATGTGTACTGCGCATGTGCAAAACAAAACGAATACGTGGGAAAAGAAAGGCAATATTTCAACCTGCACAAATAGATTTTTTTTTTACAATGAAATAATTGAAAGGGAGGTTATGAAACAAATTAAAAAAATCCTACGTGCCCAGAAACAAGGACACGCAGTACTGAGAGGAATGTTGTTTAATGTTTTGTTCAGTGCCTCAGCAGTGAAATACAGTTGTGAGTTGAGTATAAGTACACTAGTACATGATTATAAATTTCAAAAATAAAAATTAATGTTATGATAATAAACAAGCAACAGCAGTAGTAGTAAAGGTCAATTTAGTACGACACAAGGTCACAATAAATTGACACCCAGTAAGGATTGAACTTAGTCCAAAGCAAAGATTTTCGAAATTGACTCGATTATTGCGCTAAGACTGGCGTTTTTGTCTGCGTTCATCGGCAACAATTAACATTGAAGAAGACATTTCAAACATTAACAATGTTTAATTACATTTTTATTATTAAGATAAAAGACAGAAATCTATTTGAGCCGAAGTCGTTTTAAATACATAAATTTCTTTAAAATAATTTATAATTTTGTTTAAAAACAAAACACAAAGATAATAAATTAAAGGGAGGTAACTGTACCTAATTTTTTTTTTTTTTTACTCCGATGTAGTTTTTACTTCAAATTTGCAATTTAACTATTATCAACTTCTTTTTCCTTTGGAGAAGAGCGTTCAACAGAAAAAAGAATTCTTTCGCATGCAACTTTTGTCTAAACTATCTTGAATAAAATAAAATGTTATAAAAGTCTTGTTTAATTCTAGTGATGCCCGAATTTATTGTTTGCTTTAAGTAAGTAATTAGTATTTAAAAGTAATTAGTATTTTCTCTGAGAGAACCAAACGTTTTTAGTTTAAGAATATCAAGCGATTTATTTTCATAATTTTCACCCCAATAACCAAGTTTTAATATCAATTAATGTATTTATTTCCTGTAAAATTTCACTTTATACATCAAATAGCAGCTAAGGTTAATTTTAGAATTTTAAACGAATGTTTCAAATACAGTTATACCTTTACGCCAGAAATATTTCTGGAACATTTGAAGTATAGAATTTGCCACGTGAATAGGAATTAATATTGCATTTTTACTTTTTTATTTTTTTTGTCCTCCACCGTCAGAGTATTTAGTAATCATAACCCGTTCTTTCTTTCCATAGACCTCCATTTATTTTATTTCGCTTGTCTTTTACTTTGGAAATATTTCTCTTAAAAGAAAATTTGCGACTGTGACAATATCATCCAATACACACTGAGAGAATGTAGCATTAAATTAACTGAACTGATTTTCTTTGATGGTACAATGTAGATATTTACTACACAAAACTAAATTAACAAGACTATAAACTTATTTTTAAGTTAATAAAAAACAAAGAAAAGTGGGGAAAAAAACATAGGTAATCAATTTTTTTTAATCCGCATTAAAGCAACTCTAAATGTTTCGATATAAAATGAATAAATTTTTACGAACCTTCTCCTCCTGCACTCGAGATTTAAAAAAAAATATAAAATAAAAAAAGAGGCGATCATTTTGAACCTAATACACGAAGAGGTCCTACTGCTTGAAACACCAAATTGCTTCACTGGGAAATTTGGCTGTCTTTCAGTATTTTAAAAAATATTCGTTTGAAGATAACAGTATTTTCAATTAATTTATTTTTGACAAATTATTTCACGTTCATAAGAAATATGAAATTAAACTTCTTTTTTTGTTGTTGTTGTAAGGAACGCACGGTGTACCCAAATTATTTTATGCTTATTTACAGTTTCGAGGTGATTGTCACGTGTTAGTAGTAATGATTAATGAGATAGTCTATCAGATAATTATTATTACGTACCACTGAATTCGATCCTTACTGAGCACCCTCTATACTTGTTGCTGTGTACCTGATTGAATAAAGATAATCAGGTTGCGGTGACAGTTACTTCTTTACAATAAAAATGCTGTCCAATAGATTTTTTATTCGATACAAAGTTTGAGACTAGAAAGATAGAAAATACAACCTGAGTAAAAAACAAAAATCAATATTCAAAACACTAACTTATTACCCTGAATAGGCAACCATTTCGGGCAAAAAGCAAAGGTTGACTTTTGTTTTCTGTAAACAATCTTTTTTATCTTTTATTTTTTTTATTTACCATGTGGTATTTATAACTTCATTTGAATTTTTGATGGTCGAAATAAAATAATACCAAGAATCGCTGAGAAGAATCGTTACATTAGAAACAAGAAAAATATCTATTATACAAGGTACTTACACCAAGTTTTAGGGAAATTGAACAGCCAGCCTTAACTAAAAAATGTAGTGTGTACTTTTGCCCCTATCCCTTATGACAGCCAGTGTGTAAGCAGAAAAAAGACTAAAATTATACAACGCGTTGCACAAAATTTAAGTCAGTTTTATTTGTACATTACAATCACCCCTAGCACCTTGTTTTCACTATTTCTTTCGAAGTTGGGCTGTTTTCACAGTGGCTCACAAAGGTACTATTCACCAAAGCGTCAAAATTCCTCACAAAGTTCAGGTCACACTCGCGGTTTGATTTCCCTTTAAAGTATCACCACATTTTATCCATTTTTCTGTTTAGTTGAGTTTTATAATTAAGTCGAATAGGTGATGCCCAATGAGGATCAAAATCAGTAGGAATAACTTGCGAGATTAATCCTTTTAAGTATTGCTTTGGGTTCTCCTGCTATATTTTATACGTTTGTACATCACCCCATGAACATGGAAAAACAATAAGAACAACAACAGCAATAATAACAACATTCACTTTTCCAGCCGACGATAAATCGCAGATTTTATATATGGAGACAATAAGCTTTTGTGTCCAGAGTTGAAATTTTTTCTGCTGAAAAGCTTAATTTCTGATGACGAAACCAACCTCAAATTTCTCAATCTGCATTCGTTTCAATTTCGAATGTTTCCCCAAATATCTATAATGCTCAGATCGAAATTGTATTTTATTTACTGAATTCTAAGCTCTAAATTTTAAAAATACGAAGATGAGGCAATAATTATCAATACTTTTGTTTTATTTTTCTTTAGGCCGATTTCTGCTTATGTCCGTGGGTTATGGCATATCAGTTGTCGCTTGAGTGAACGCTCGTCGTTGTTCAGTTAATTACTTTTGAGCGTCTATAGAATAAATATGGCCTCTCAGTTCTTAGTTTGGACAAAGAAGTAACGTCATGATCTTTTTTTCTATTGGTTGACCAAAGTTTTACCAGGGGCTGAAATACATCGAAGACTTTCAGCACAATTTGGGAAAAATGTCTTAATATGATGGAGTGTGTATAAATGCATTGAGTGTATAAATTCTTCTCTTGAAGTGTATATACATTCGGATACTTACCAGTCACAGGGATCCGTCCCTGCGCTGGTAGCATCACAGCTATGACTAGCTTGGACCGGCTCTGACTAGCTTGGAACAGCTAAGGCTAGCTTAGACCAGCATTTCAAATAAAACGCTAATGTATATTATCAATTTTTTTGTTTGTTATTGTAGGTCAATGCAATTCCATATACTGCAGTGTCCAATGTTTAAACGCTTCAGGAACATTCGATGTGTATTAGTATCGATACCTCAGAGAAACATTTGTTTTGTCCTCTTCTTAAAGATGCTTTTAAAAAGGTCATTGGTCACAGACCAATATACGAAAGACGTGATGCATGCATGACAAATGGATCTACCAAAATCCTTTTTTCGAGATTATATCCAAATTCGGGGAAATGTGTATCAGGTGCATTGCAAGACAAAAGGACTGTATTGAGAAAAATGTATTTTTTAAGTTCTCCATTGTACTATTGTCCTAATATTAGACAAAAAGTCGCAGTGATTGTTGAATTGCACTTGAGCAAGACGAGTGAGACAAAATGCAGTTTTTTTTTCTTGTAAAATGAAAGAAGAAAAATTCATTGGACGGTGCAAAATTAATTTCCTATAAAATCTTGAATTGCATATGTTCTTAAGAAATATAACTTAATAAAATTAAATTTTAATTTGATTAACTGTCGTTTCTTAGATTTTAAACGAAGACATTTTAATACGTCATATAATAGATACACAATTGTGACTTATTTCCTTTTTTCCTTAAGTGTCTAGATTTATTGTATATAAAATACAAGTGTGGCACAAAACCGAAAATAGGGAAGAGGAAATGGGCAGAAACTGGTCATCACTTACTATCTTATACCTAGTTAATCAGATTCACGACCCATTCACTCATTACAATTTACAAATCCACCAAAAGAACTTATCCATCATCATTCAATCCTCCATATACAACAATACTGCATATTCTTGGGGAACTTATAAAAACACCCCACGACATAAAAATTAACGATTATAAGATGATACGTTGGGGGTGGAATGAACCACAAAACAAACTAAAATATCAAAACAAATACGCAAAATATAAGGATAACTGATGTTATTTGAACCCGTCAAACCCTCAAAAGAATTAAGAGAGGCTTCCGTATTCTGCCTTTAGACAAAATCAAGAGGCTCTTTCACCAAGGGAGAGGAAAAGGATAAAATAAATACGGCCATGGGGAAAGAAGAAAGCTGACCCAGTCGAGGTGAAAAAAGGGACCAAAAGCAAACTGGTGCGATTGGGAATCTCAGTCTGGACCATAACCAAAGCAGAAGCCGGGAACAGGCCAGGAACGACACCTACTCACATTAAATAGGTACACAAAAAAGGTCCATCCCAACCAGGGGCGGGCTTTACAGGAAACCACCCCGATGTGATTTAGGTGGACCTAAAAAAGAAAATCAAGTCTAGCTCCGCTCACGCGAACCAGGATCAACCCAGTCACCCACTCTTCGCTGAAATCTGTGGAAACCAGTCGCCCTCCATCAGTTTCAATCTTCATCTTGAGCTGATGCTAAAAACATCGAACCAGATCCTGATGAGAACAACGGTCACCTTGCAAGACCTCCTCCAATCGCGTCATCCAAATCACCACTTGGGCCGTAGCTAGCAGCGACAGAAACACCATCCGTTTCACCCCAGAATACGGCGGCAGCACATTGTCACACTTGCGCAATCATATTTAATTTTTGATTCTTGATTGACTTGGCAGAAGAATTCCCACGGTAAATTGCCCTTCTTTACGCTGACTAAAAAAAAACTAGACCGTTAAAACAAAGTAGCTTGCCCTTGCCGTCAAAAATGATAATAGAATTGATATTTTCTTACGTCCTTAATAGCATAAGACTTCCATATGTGAGTCAATGTTATTTTTTCTAATTATTATTTTTGTGATGTCAACCAACACTCGTTTGACACTTTTGTGATGCTAACGAATACTCATTGTCACTTTTGTAATGTTCATTGTAGTAGAAACTTTGTAATCGCCGGTGCAACTATAGTACGCCGTTAAACAATGCTGGTGTCAGACGCCTTCGAATAGTACTCGCACTAATAGTACTTGCTCGCTAATACACGCTCGAAAGTAACTCGTATAGGGATCTGAATAGAGAATAGTATCGTAGAGAATAGCGATCCATATAGTATTGAGGATAGGCTAGAAATAGTGATCTGAATAGTAATAGAGGATAGAATAGAAATGCGACCAATTAGACACACGCTGCCTCCCATATATGCGTTTCCACTATGGTCACGTGGTCTAATTAATTCAATAATGGGATCGCCTGTGTTTTGCTCACTGGCGATCTATGTTCAAACTCAAGTGTCGGCAGCGTCGCTTTATTCTTATATAACAATTATATTAATATATAGTAAGGTTTATTAGTTGTTGTTGTTTTTAGACTTATTTAATATTTTGATCTTTGTTTCATACTTAAAATGTAACTCTAATGAGAGTTAGAAATTTCAGTTATTAATTATGCGAAACTGCTTGAAACGTTCAGTAAGGTCATTCAGTTCTTTAAACTTTATTGTCTGGGATCTATTCGCTCAACACACGATATTTGAGTCAAAGGAAAAACATTTTTTTTTTTTTTTACCTTGGGACATAGAATGGTATTATGAAATTACGGAGGGCTATCGCTTTTTTGTTCGTCTACACGGCTTTTTTTTTTCTTTTTTTTTTTTTTAACATCAGTTAATTTTTGTTGAACCTGATCGTGCTTTGCCAATTTTCAAATTTGTGTCTTATTTCCTTTTAAAAAATATAAAGTAACCCAATGATAAATTTATTAATACTTAAGTTGCATTAAAAAATATCCGAGCCTCTTGGTTTTCTTGCTTAAAATATGCGCAGTTTTTAGACTAATCCGAACTGTTATGTTCATAAGCTGAATGCTAAAAAATGCCGTTTTTTTTTGGGGGGGGCGTCATAAGGAATCAATTTATTACTTAATAACAAAGGAAAATTTGCCCCTCAGTTTAGGCTCACAGAGTATCATTTCTAAATAAGCTGACAAAAATGAAGACATCTTTTGTTAAGCCCTTACTATTATTTACATTGTTCGGACTGTTGTCCTCATCTTTATTGTCATATTCACGACGTTCTTCAGGTGATTGGAATTTCGAACTGAACCCTTTATTTCGTCTACCGATGTAGACTGTTCTAGTTCCACGTGCCATGCTTCTTCCGGATGTCTCAGTTCTTTCTCTTTAACTCAACTCTCCAAGTTTTTGTTGACTACTGCAGTAGCCAGGTATTGAACTCACGACAGTTTGGGTCAAGTCACTGGGTGGAGGCATGGCACGTGGAACAATGTAAATAATGTTAATAATTACAATACCTTATGTCAGACATATAAATATATATCCTTATCATTATTAGAAGATTTTCACGTGACTCTTCACGTAACTTTTTCCAAATATATGCACTTCCACAGAATCTGTTTTTTTAATACCCGACTGCTTAAATACGTTGCTATAGGATGCTGTAGATATGACAAAGGCACTAACATTTTGTATCGCCAAGATAGGAAGATAACTCTAACGCATTAAAAAATGACAAAGATGTACATATATATATATATATATATATATATATATATAATGCATGTTTCATTAAATAATATGGACAAGTTTTGTCTATTTATTTTAAGTAGGTTCCTTTCATATTGTCTGATAAAGTTTAATAACATTATCATTGAAAGACGAAAGGAAAACACCATACTGATACATGTTTAAATCCAATCTAAGCTTTCGGCTTACATAAGCCATTATCAAAGATGACAATTACTTTTCAATATATCAACCAATACACGGACGAAACAATAATGATAGTCAGTTTTTGTTGCATGAAAAGTTTCAAAACAACGATTAACTCGTTTATACGAGACGCGGAAGCGAAAATCGCGTCGCAGCTCGTGACGTCACACATGACCACGCGAGAGTGAAAACGAGAAGTCAATTTTCCTGTTAGAAAATATAATAAAATAACAGATGTTTATTCAAATACGTGAATCCAATAAATATATTTAACTAATAAGATGATATATATATATATATATATATATATATATATATATATATATATAGATAGATAGATAGATAGATAAATAGATAGATAGATAGAAAGGAAGGAAGAGAGAGAGAGAGAATGAAAGATATACATACATACAGAGAGAGAGAGAGGAGATAGATAGATAGATAGATAGATAGATAGATAGATGTGTGAAAACATACATTCCATAATTAATGAATAAGTATGCGTGAATTACATATGTAGGTGTAAGCACACATGTCCTAAATGTATTCTCTCTCTCTCACACACACACACATACGTATAAATACATGTATGAATATATAAATTTATACACGCTTATACACATAAGTATGAATACGCATGCACACACACGCGCATGCGCGCACACACGCACACACACACGTACTATCTTTCGTGTTGCTAGAGAATAGTACACACGAGTAGATTCTTAATCTTGTGTATCCCGTTTTGAAGATGAAGAAGATTGTCAATGTACGCGCGCTTGTTTCTTTTTCACTGTGAATTCGAATTGACGTCACTGTCTGACAATCAATGTTAAATTCAACAGCTGCAAGCAACTGAACAACAGTCTTCTCCTCTCTCTCTAAACAACAGTCTTCTCCTCTCTCTCTAAACAACAGTCTTCTCCTCTCTCTCTGAACAACAGTCTTCTCCTCTCTCGGAACAACAGTCTTCTCCTCTCTCTCTAAACAACAGTCTTCTCCTCTCTCTCTAAACAACAGTCTTCTCCTCTCTCTCGGAACAACAGTCTTCTCCTCTCTCTCTAAACAACAGTCTTCTCCTCTCTCTCGAAAACAGTCTTCTCCTCTCTCTAAACAACAGTCTTCTCCTCTCTCTCAACAGTCTTCTCCTCTCTCTCTAACAACAGTCTTCTCCTCTCTCTCGGAACAACAGTCTTCTCCTCTCTCTCTAAACAACAGTCTTCTCCTCTCTCTCCCCAAACAACAGTCTTCTCCTCTCTCTCTAACAACAGTCTTCTCCTCTCTCTCGGAACAACAGTCTTCTCCTCTCTCTCGGAACAACAGTCTTCTCCTCTCTCTCTAAACAACAGTCTTCTCCTCTCTCTCGGAACAACAGTCTTCTCCTCTCTCTCGGAACAACAGTCTTCTCCTCTCTCTCGGAACAACAGTCTTCTCCTCTCTCTCTAAACAACAGTCTTCTCCTCTCTCTCTAAACAACAGTCTTCTCCTCTCTCTCTAAACAACAGTCTTCTCCTCTCTCTCGGAACAACAGTCTTCTCCTCTCTCTCGGAACAACAGTCTTCTCCTCTCTCAACAACAGTCTTCTCCTCTCTCTCTAAACAACAGTCTTCTCCTCTCTCTCGGAACAACAGTCTTCTCCTCTCTCTCGGAACAACAGTCTTCTCCTCTCTCTCGGAACAACAGTCTTCTCCTCTCTCTCGGAACAACAGTCTTCTCCTCTCTCTCGGAACAACAGTCTTCTCCTCTCTCTCCCTAAACAGTCTTCTCCTCTCTCTCTAAACAACAGTCTTCTCCTCTCTCTCTCTCTCAACAGTCTTCTCCTCTCTCTCAGAACAACAGTCTTCTCCTCTCTCTCAGGAACAACAGTCTTCTCCTCTCTCTCCCAACAACAGTCTTCTCCTCTCTCTCTCTCTCTCTCTAAACAGTCTTCTCTCTCTCTCAGAAAACAACAGTCTTCTCCTCTCTCTCAAACAACAGTCTTCTCCTCTCTCTCGGAACAACAGTCTTCTCCTCTCTCTCGGAACAACAGTCTTCTCCTCTCTCTCGGAACAACAGTCTTCTCCTCTCTCTCTAAACAACAGTCTTCTCCTCTCTCTCAAACAACAGTCTTCTCCTCTCTCTCTTCTCCTCTCTCTCGGAACAACAGTCTTCTCCTCTCTCTCTCTCAAAAACAACAACAACAGTCTTCTCCTCTCTCTCTCTTCTCCTCTCTCTCAACTCTCTCAAACAACAGTCTTCTCCTCTCTCTCGGAACAACAGTCTTCTCCTCTCTCTAAACAACAGTCTTCTCCTCTCTCTCGGAACAACAGTCTTCTCCTCTCTCTCGGAACAACAGTCTTCTCCTCTCTCTCGGAACAACAGTCTTCTCCCTCTCTCTCAACAACAGAACAACAGTCTTCTCCTCTCTCTCTCAGTCTTCTCCTCTCTCGAACAACAGTCTTCTCCTCTCTCTCTAAACAACAGTCTTCTCCTCTCTCTCGGAACAACAGTCTTCTCTCTCTCTCGAACAACAGTCTTCTCCTCTCTCTCGGAACAACAAACAACAGTCTTCTCCTCTCTCTCGGAACAACAGTCTTCTCCTCTCTCTCTCGGAACAACAGTCTTCTCCTCTCTCTCGAACAACAGTCTTCTCCTCTCTCTCGGAACAACAACAGTCTCCTCTCTCTCTCTCTCCTCTCTCTCTAAACAACAGTCTTCTCTCTCTCTTCTCCTCTCTCTCTCTACAACAGTCTTCTCCTCTCTCAGGAACAACAGTCTCTCCTCTCTCTCGAAAACAGTCTTCTCCTCTCTCTCAGTCTTCTCCTCTCTCTCGGAACAACAGTCTTCTCCTCTCTCTCTAAACAACAGTCTTCTCCTCTCTCTCTAACAACAGTCTTCTCTCTCTCTCAACAACAGTCTTCTCCTCTCTCTCGAACAACAGTCTTCTCCTCTCTCTCGGAACAACAGTCTTCTCCTCTCTAAACAACAGTCTTCTCCTCTCTCTCCTAAACAACAGTCTTCTCCTCTCTCTCGGAACAACAGTCTTCTCCTCTCTCTCTACAACAGTCTTCTCCTCAACAGTCTCTCAAACAACAGTCTTCTCCTCTCTCTCTAAACAACAGTCTTCTCCTCTCTCTCGGAACAACAGTCTTCTCCTCTCTCTCTAAACAACAGTCTTCTCCTCTCTCTCAGAACAACAGTCTTCTCCTCTCTCTCTCTCGAACAACAGTCTTCTCCTCTCTCTCCCCTAAACAACAGTCTTCTCCTCTCTCTAAACAACAGTCTTCTCCTCTCTCTCGAACAACAGTCTTCTCCTCTCTCTCGGAACAACAGTCTTCTCCTCTCTCTCGGAACAACAGTCTTCTCCTTTTCTTCTCTCTCTCTAAACAACAGTCTTCTCCTCTCTCTCGAACAACAGTCTTCTCTCTCTCTCTCTCCTCTCTCTCTAAACAACAGTCTTCTCCTCTCTCTCGAACAACAGTCTTCTCCTCTCTCTCGGAACAACAGTCTTCCTCTCTCTCGGAACAACAGTCTTCTCCTCTCTCTCGGAACAACAGTCTTCCTCTCTCTCTAAACAACAGTCTTCTCCTCTCTCTCCCTAAACAACAGTCTTCTCCTCTCTCTCTCGGAACAACAGTCTTCTCCTCTCTCGGAACAACAGTCTTCTCCTCTCTCAGGAACAACAGTCTTCTCCTCTCTCTCCCTAAACAACAGTCTTCCTCTCTCTCGGACAACAGTCTTCTCCTCTCTCTCTAACAACAGTCTTCTCCTCTCTCTCTCTAAACAACAGTCTTCTCCTCTCTCTCTCTAAACAACAGTCTTCTCCTCTCTCTCAAACTCTTCTCCTCTCTCTAAACAACAGTCTTCTGTCTTCTCCTCTCGGAACAACAGTCTTCTCCTCTCTCTCGGAACAACAGTTCCCTCTCTCCTAAACAACAGTCTTCTCCTCTCTCTCTAAACAGTCTTCTCCTCTCTCTCTAAACAACAGTCTTCTCCTCTCTCTCGGAACAACAGTCTTCTTTTCGAAACAACAGTCTTCTCCTCTCTCTCGGAACAACAGTCTTCTCCTCTCTCTCTAAACAACAGTCTTCTCTCTCTCTCGAACAACAGTTTCTCCTCTCTCTCGAACAACAGTCTTCTCTCTCTCTCTAAACAACAGTTTCTCTCTCGAACAACAGTCTTCTCCTCTCTCTCTAAACAACAGTCTTCTCCTCTCTCTCTAAACCAGTCTTCTCCTCTCTCTCTCTAAACAACAGTCTTCTCCTTCTCTCTTACAACAGTCTTCTCCTCTTTTTCTCTCTCTCTCTCGTTTCTCCTCTCTCTCTAAACAACAGTCTTCTCCTCTCTCTCGGAACAACAGTCTTCTTCTCTCTCTCTAAACAACAGTCTTCTCCTCTCTCTCTTCCTCTCTCTCTAAACAACAGTCTTCTCCCTCTCTCTCGGAACAACAGTTTCTCCTCTCTCTCTAAACAACAGTCTTCTCCTCTCTCTCTCAAACAACAGTCTTCTCCTCTCTCTCGGAACAACAGTCTTCTCCTCTCTCTAAACAACAGTCTTCTCCTCTCTCACAACAGTCTTCTCCTCTCTCTCTAAACAACAGTCTTCTCCTCTCTCTCGGAACAACAGTCTTCTCTCTCTCTCTCAACAACAGTCTTCTTAAACAACAGTTTCTCCTTCTCCTCTCTCTCTAAACAACAGTCTTCTCCTCTCTCTAAACAACAACTTTCTCTCTAAACAACAGTCTTTTCTCTCTAAACAACAGTCTTCTCCTCTCTCTCGCTTCTCCTCTCTCTCTCCTAACAGTCTTCTCCTCTCTCTAACAACAGTCTTCTCCTCTCTCTCTAAACAACAGTCTTCTCCTCTCTCTCGGAAACAACAGTCTTCTCCTCTCTCTCTAAAACACAGTCTTCTCTAAACAACAGTCTTCTCCTCTCTCTCACAACAGTCTTCTCCTCTCTCAAAATAACAACAGTCTTCTCCTCTCTCTCTAAACAACAGTCTTCTCCTCTCTCTCAAAACAACAGTCTTCTCCTCTCTCTCGAACAACAGTCTTCTCCTCTCTCTCAACAACAGTCTTCTCCTCTCTCTCTAAACAACAGTCTTCTCCTCTCTCTCGGAACAACAGTCTTCTCCTCTCTCTCGGAACAACAGTCTTCTCCTCTCTCTCGGAACAAAGTCTTCTCCTCTCTCTCTCGAACAACAGTCTTCTCCTCTCTCTCTAAACAACAGTCTTCTCTCTCTAAACAACAGTCTTCTCTCTCTCTCTAAACAACAGTCTTCTCCTCTCTCTCGGAACAACAGTCTTCTCCTCTCTCTCGGAACAACAGTCTTCTCCTCTCTCTCTAAACAACAGTCTTCTCCTCTCTCTCTAAACAACAGTCTTCTCCTCTCTCTCTAAACAACAGTCTTCTCCTCTCTCTCGGAACAACAGTCTTCTCCTCTCTCTCGGAACAACAGTCTTCTCCTCTCTCTCTTCTCTCTCTCTAAACAACAGTCTTCTCCTCTCTCTCCCCTAACAACAGTCTTCTCCTCTCTCTCCCTACAACAGTCTTCTCCTCTCTCTCTAAACAACAGTCTTCTCCTCTCTCTCGAACAATCTTCTCCTCTCTCTCGGAACAACAGTCTTCTCCTCTCTCTCTCAAACAACAGTCTTCTCCTCTCTCTCTCTAAACAACAGTCTTCTCCTCTCTCTAAACAACAGTCTTCTCCTCTCTCTCGAACAACAGTCTTCTTTCTCTCTCCTCTGAACAATCTTCTTCCTCTCTCTCTCGGAACAACAGTCTTCTCCTCTCTCTCCAACAACAGTCTTCTCCTCTCTCTCTAAACAACAGTCTTCTCCTCTCTCTAAACAACAGTCTTCTCCTCTCTCTCGAACAACAGTTTCTGTCTTCTCCTCTCTCTCGGAACAACAGTCTTCTCCTCTCTCTCTAAACAACAGTCTTCTCCTCTCTCTCTAAACAACAGTCTTCTCCTCTCTCGATCTTCTCCTCTCTCTCGAACAACAGTCTTCTCCTCTCTCTCGGAACAACAGTCAAACAACAGTTTCAAACAACAGTAACAACAGTTTCTCCTCTCTCTCGAAAACAGTCTTCTCCTCTCTCTCACAACAGTCTTCCCTCTCTCTAACAACAGTTTTTTTCTCGAAAACATTTGGTCTTCTCCTCTCTCTCGAAACAACAGTTTCCTCTCTCTCTGGAACAACAGTTTTTCTCAGGACAACAGTCTTCTCCTCTCTCGAAACAATCTTTTTCTCCTCTCTCTCAGAACAAAGTCTTCTCCTCTCTCAACAGACTTCTCCTCTCTCTCGGAACAACAGTCTTCTCCTCTCTCTCGGAAAATGAAAAAAAACTTCTCATTTATATTTAACAGTCTTCTCCTCTCTCTCTAAACAACAGTTTGTTCTTAGTGTTGTTTTTCCTCTCTCTCAGGCAACAGTCTTCTTCTCTCTTAACATTCACAACAGTCTTCTCCTCTCTCTCGGAACAACAGTCTTCTCCTCTCTCTCGGAACAACAGTAAACAACACCACAACAACAGTCTTCTCCTCTCTCTCGGAAAAAGCCACAACAGTCTTCTCCTCTCTCTCTCCTGAAAACTTCTCCTCTCTCGGAAAATTTCTCCTCTCTCTCAGTCTTCTCCTCTCTCAACAAAAACCTTCACAACGTACAACAGCTTCTCCTCTCTCTCGGAACAATCTTCTCCTCTCTCTCTAAACAACAGTAAACAAAGTCTTCTCCTCTCTCTCTAAACAACAGTCTTCTCCTCTCTCTCAGACTAGTCTCTTCTCCTCTCTCTCAGAACAACAGTCTTCTCCTCTCTCTCGGAACAACAGTCTTCTCCTCTCTCTCTCTCTCCGTGGCAGTCTTCTCCTCTCTCTCTATTCAACAAACAACAGTCTTCTCCTCTCTCTCTATACAACAGTCTTCTCTCTCTCTCTCTCTCCTCTCTCTCCTAACAACAGTCTTCTCCTCACAACAGTCTTCTCCTCTCTCTCGGAACAACAGTCTTCTCCTCTCTCTCGGAACAATCTTCTTCTCCTCTCTCTCGAACAACAGTCTTCTCCTCTCTCTCTAAACAACAAGATCTTCTCCTCTCTCTCGGAACAACAGTCTTCTCCTCTCTCTCCTAACAGTCTTCTCCTCTCTCTCTCGGAAAACAACAGTCTTCTCCTCTCTCTCGAACAACAGTCTTCTCCTCTCTCTCAAACAACAGTCTTCTCCTCTCTCTCGGAACAACAGTCTTCTCCTTCTCTCCTTCTCTCTCTCTCAACAGTCCTCTCTCTCGGAACAACAGTCTTCTCCTCTCTCTCTAAACAACAGTCTTTTGCCTGTTCTCCTCTCTCTCTCGAAACAAAATAATAAAAAAGTCTTCTCCTCTCTCTCGAACAACAACAGAAAACAGTCTTCTCCTCTCTCTCGAACAAGCAGTCTTCTCCTCTCTCTCGAACAACAGTCTTCTCCTCTCTCTCGAACAACAGTCTTCTCCTCTCTCTCGGAACAACAGTCTAAAACAGTCTTCTCCTCTCTCTCAGAACAACAGTCTTCCTCTCTCTCAGGAACAACAGTCTTCTCCTCTCTCTCGGAAAACTGAAGAATAAAGAACAACAGTCTTCTCCTCTCTCGGAACAACAGTCTTCTCCTCTCTCTCTAAACAACAGTCTTCTCCTCTCTGAACAACAGTCTTCTCTTCGTCGTCTGCGTTTTTTTCTTTTCTTTGTTCTTTTCTTCTAAATGAGTTTGTTGCTTCTTTACGAATTATCATTTTCACAGACCATTGAGGTTTTCGGCTGAGATTACCCGCCGTTCTGCACTTTTTATTTGCGTTTACCTGTCTATTCTAGGCCTCTTTTCTTTGCAATAACACATAAGATTACCCGAATTAAAAATAAAATACCTTTCCATACTTTTTTAAATTCACAATTGCTCGCCTTTCTACACTTTTTATTTGCTTGTATGCGAGTTTACATTGAAAAATACCTTTGCCAGCTATCAGCGATAATTATTTTGCTCCTGTATGGTGCCGTGTTTTTGTAATAATAAAAGAGAACTTAATTCTGAATATTTTATATCATGTTTCATATTGAAAATACGCCCATTTTTTTAAAAATTTGGTCACGTTTTATTTTTTTAAATTTTCGATAAAAATAAAATGAAAAAAAAACTGTATCATTTATATTTATTATGTTATTAGTGTTGTTTTTTAGCGATTTGTTAACATTCACATACACACCACACACCACAAAAAGCCACCAGGAAAAGAAAATTATGTTTCAACCCACCGTACAGCAAAAATGTAAAAGTAAACTTAGGAAAAATATTCATTAAACTCATACACACACACACTTTCCCTCATCAAGCAATCTTTACAAGATATTCAGGAAAACATCAAATATCAGTTACAGTTGCACCGAGAACATGACACAAATAATAAAAAAAGGACAACAGAAAAATAACCAGCGCACAAATTAAACACACGTGTAACTGAAGAATAAAGAACCAATGGCCCTTAAACAACAATGTAATATATCAAGTCATTGTAAAATCAGCACATAACGAAGAAAAAAATATACATAAGAGTAACTGAAGGACAATGCAAACTGAGAAAATACCTACACAAAAAATCCTTTACAAATAGTAAACACGCGAATAGCACAATGCTTTCTAAACATATATGGGAGATTAAAAAAACACATCAAAATGCCTTGGAAAATAAGGAAAACATCATTAGTCTACAACAATGAATCTCAAAACTGTAAACTCTGTCTGGAGAAGAAAATAATTATAATTATTTTCCCAGACCAAAACAAACTACTAAATTAACGATCAGAACTCATCTCAAAATGCAGACACGAAAATGAATGTTTACTACGTGACTTAAAAACCGCAAAATAAAAACGAATACGAATAAATAAATACATAAATAAAATAAACAAAAAGTCTAAATCAATAAATAAGGAAACGAATTAAATAAATAATTAACAAATTGGCAAGCTACGAATGCACACATAAACACAAATAAATATGAAAATAACAACAAATAAAAAAGTAAGCAATAATAAATAAGGAGTCAGAAAGTTAACAAACACTATAAATAAGCGAAGAGACCACAGTCAAAAAAGTTTAAAGATTTAAATAATAGGCATTGAATGTTTCAAGTAGAGGTAATGCCATTTTATAAGTTGAGGAGAAAAAACATTGACAAGAAGGCAGATAAAACGACAAAAGTAAAATATTCCTCCTGATACCAAAAAAAAAAAAAACAGCCGAAGTGTGCTGTTACTAATTTGGCCACAGGCGTTCCTCTTGATAAAGAAAACTTCATTTGCTATAGGTACCTCCAAATTAAAGGGATATCTAAAATTTATTTTAAAAAAGAAAAATCTTTCTTGGAGCTTTTATTTCAGTTCTAATTCCAAGGTAATAAATTAAATTTAATATTTCTAATAAGCAAAATACTTTGCTGCATTTCAAACCGATTTAGATTGATTGGAATTATTTTTTAAAATCGATAAAATTGGTAAAACAGCTATATCAGCGAATCTGTTAACACAAATGATTCTTTTTATTAAGAAAGCTTTCAAAAATACAAATACATTCCTTAGAGTTTATTTGAGGAAGAATAGATGATTTAAAGATTAATTAATTTGATTTGAAACAAATATTACGTAGTTTTAGTTTCAAATATCGCAGAAAATATCTTTTTTAACATGGAGGTGGGTGTTTTTATGAATCATTGACACGTATCTCGATATACTTATGTTTGGGAATGTTTTCTACGGGAGACAATTGTAAAATTTGCTTAACGAATATAACGTGAGCGTATTTTTTAAATATTTTTTTTTAACTACCCAGTAATCTTAAAATTATAAAAATATTTTAAATAATCTAGTATTTTATTGTATTTTAAGTACTTTGGCTTTATGTTCTTACTTAGGAAGACGCTTGTTAAAAAAAATGTTAGAAAATTACCAATAATTTTAAATTTACTATAGCAACCGCTCTAATTTTCTAATAATATCTTGTATGTATGCCCGTATTTACAGAAATTGGCACGTTTATAAACAAACAAAACATTTCAAAATTCTTTTTAAAATACTGTATTCGATTAATTTTAATGACCTTTTCTATTTATTATTAGAAAATATAGGTTTTACTTAATAACAATATCGCCTAACCGGTATAAATTAATACAGAATTTTAAAAGATTTACAACTTTATAAATTATGAAAATAAAAATGAAAAAAAATTGAAAAAAATTCTTGTAAAAATTCATTATACATCGATTTTTTTCTTAAGCCAATAGTTTCCATAATATATCTTATTCATAAAAGCAATTAAAACATTTTAAATTAAATAATGTATTGGTACAGGTCAGATAGCTGAATCGAGAAAAGGACAGTTCCCAGATTTTCGCTTCTTCTTCCTGAGGCTAATAATATCAATTAAGTAGAAGAGTCAATGTGATTTTATGACTCGCGCCATATCAACTGAATGTCAAACAAATAAATTTCGAGTTCCCTTAGTCCTGACATCTTTTGCAAATAATACGTGTTGCCTACGATTTGTCCTGATCGTTTCGGCACCGCTTCGAATAATCACGATAAGCCTTTCTGACAAAATCATTAATCGGTTATTCTTTGTTGTAAACACATCACAGAAGAAATCGGGATTGTTTTTTATATCCTCTGCTTGAAATCATCGCCTTCGTATTAAGATCTAGAAATAAAACAAAGTGTGATAATAACATTGTATTTAGATACGAAGTAAAAAAAAAAAGACGTTATTTTTTACATCAATACATACTTATCATGACATTATATATCAACGAAATTCAATAAACCCCTATAAAACACTAAACCTATCTTATATGTCTATAATTATGTGATATATGCAAAAATACACTCATGGGCATAGGGCTGATATGAATATCAATCGTTTGATTATAAATAGCCTTTAATAGTTTGAATACCGATGTGATGATATATATATATATATATATATATATATATATATATATATATATATATATATATATATATATATTAAGCGTTTCACCCCCAAGCAAGGCGGGAAGCCACTAGCACGCAAGGGGTTACAGAGAGTTAGAGCAGGAGCAAATAGGAGTGATAGAGGAAAGGATGAACAGAAGGATAGGGGATAGAGCAAGGCATCTGGAGACGTCGATTGACATTACATTTGAATTGTTGGAGATTATAGCTATCAGGGAAACAAGAAATGGGATGGGAGTTCCACAGGCGAGAAGTGCGAGACATGAAGCTATTGGAGTAGAAGAGACGGCTACATTTAACAGTTTCGACAGTGAAGGGTGAGAGCGAGATGCCAGCCTAGTTGAATGATTAAATTCACGAAGTCTGGGAACCAGCGAAAGCAGCTCATCGGATTGTTAGTTAATTATAAAAATGGTCAGGCTACGGTAAAATCCAATGAAAGAATTCCATTTTTTATTGAGCCATCTGCATCATTGAGATATCAGATTACTTATCACTAATAATGATTGGTTTGAGTTGAGTAAGATTTTAAATTTTCATTTTCTAATCTGAAAACTGTGAATTGACTCGATACAAAATGGAATAAAATGAAAATGATTGCCAAAATGAGACATCTATGTACAGAGAAAGAGGGTAACTATTATGAAACAAATGGCCATCATTTTTGAATTCAGGGCCTCCAAATTAGCCAAGAAAGGGTGTTTCTATCTTTGCACTAAAATATGTATTGACCAGCATTTGGCTTCTTCTTAAACCGTAGCTTTAGGTTTGCCTTCAAAAAATCAATGTACACCTGAGCTGATATTTTAACACCGGCTTTGAGGGAAAGAACGATTGATAAATTGTTCATGCATTTTGTTTGTCTTTTTATTTGATTTTTCTTATAGATCTCTTTTAAAGGATGGACGACTGATCTGTCTCATATTTTTGTTTGTTTTTTAATCGGTATCACTCCATGCAAGATAGTAAAAGCACTAAAACAAAAAAGGTTGCAGAATGTGGAAGAATTAGGAATAGAAACATTAACAATGAGTGGAAAGAAAAAATAGTAATCAGGAGAACAGTAGCGATTGACATTGCATTTAAATTTTTGTAGATTAAAGTTGGCTAGAAAGCATGAGACCGGAAAGAAATTCCACCTGCGAGAAGTGCGAGAAGTGAAACTGTTAACATAGAATTCATGGCTGCCTCTAGCCAGCTTAACTGCAAATTGATGAGATCACGACGACAGTTTAATACTGCACTTAAATTTAAAAAGTCTAGGTACCGTAGCAAAGAGCTCCGGCGGTGGGAGAGGAACTGATGCTGAGCCGCCAGATCAGGACCAATAATATTGCTGATTCTTCGTTGGATTTTGTCAAGGAGCTAAAGGTAAATAGCAGGGGCAGCGGACCATATGTGGCAGCAATATTTTAAGCATGGACGAATTGTAGACTTATAGATATGTAAGATAGATTCTGGAGAGAAAAATTGTCTTGCACAATACAGTGAACCAACTTTCTTAGCAGTTGACCTTGTAATGTGCATTTCGATACCTTCTCACTGCCAAAACACCAAAGATTTTCATAATTTGACAAAGACGACTTTTTTATAACTTCTCTCTTGATATGAAGCACAGATTAGCGAGATAACATAGTCAACAGGCGTACATTACATCCATCCAAGATTTTCACTAAATTTCTTTACAGTTCTGTAGTACCTTCCGAACATTTTTGGTATTTCCAACATTGTTTTACTTTTTTCAAGCTCTGAAGTTAGTAAACGTTTTCGTTTGTCCGTTAAGTCACTCTCACGACACAATTCAACGCTTCAAACTATCAGTGTGGCTATTATTTTAAAATTTCGAAATTCAGGATATTGTCCACAAATAGCTGCCGTTAATTTACATATGCGCAGATCGAACCGACTTTCATTCTAACTGCGCAGATAGATGTTGTTATCGTACAACCTTTAGATTCAAACAAGTACTTATTTTATATCAATATTATAAATATCATGTCAATAAAACATGTAGCTAATAAAGTAAGAAATAATTGCTGTTTAGTTGAAAATTGACAAGGTACTGTGGTTTTGATGTGGTGTTAGAGGATTCTTGGTTTTTATTTAACGGAAAATTTGGAATAAAACGAAGTGAATATAAGGTATAACCAAACAATATATTTTTATTTATTTGCTTTAGAGTGAATCCTTTGATTTTCGATGTAGCAAAATGTTCGTCTCCAATGCTAATATTGGTAGCAGTCTGGAGAAATGTCCGTTTCGGTAGTAGGTAGTTTTGAAGTCAGAACGTGCCAGTGGTAGTAGTCATATTAGAAAGAGGTCAATGGCAATCTACTGTGTTTTTCTCGGCCCTAAGCAGAGCAGAATTATGATTAGCAAATGAACTCTTAACTACTTCTTCGTGCATCACGTATGGCTGGTTTCTTCGGTGGTCGCGTTCTCTTGTTCCCTGGTTTCTCTTGCGTCCCTTCTCTTCGTCTCAGAGATGTGAGCTTATATCCTTTTCACCAGACTCCGAGACTCTGACGCAAACCTTGGTTTCGGCTAACATCAAAAGTCTCTTTGTGTTAATTTTTTGATTGGGCGTTCCTTTCTTTTTCATTAACTCTATTAACGACCATAAAAATGACAATACTCATTCAATACATTCAACGAACTTCTTGTATTCTTGTTGTTATATAAAATTAATGTTATTTATTAATACTACGTTATCTTTTCCTGTTGGATTTTACTTTTTCAATGAAAGTCGTGAGAATATTCTAAATGACCGAATAACGAGCAGTCTCGCAACAATATTTTATGGTATTGTATCGAATCCCCACGATCAGAATGTTGACGTTTAAGAAATACCCGAGTAGAAAAGTTCCTGCAACAGTATTTTTCGGGGATACAACATCAGGTTGAATTGCAGATTGGTGTATTGATCGATTCTGAACAGGCATAGCCATTGGAGCTTTACAAAAAGAAAAAAACCAATGAATAACATTTCTTTCACTAAATTATTTGCTCTTTAATCGAAATGAATATAAATTCACCAGCATTCATTGTCGGTAGGAACAAAATTCTTAAGTGCGAAGTTAGACCATAATTGAGAGTAACAGCTTCATAGTACCTATTGTCGACAAAAGGGAATCTGTAGTTTGACCTTGTCATAGATAATCCCTGGCGTATATCTGCTTATTACCCGTTTAATTGTGACATGCCCGAGTGATTATATACTCAGAGTTGTCCAAAGTCTGGAAATGATATTCAATGATACTTGTAAGTGGACGGAAAATCTTTACGGTGTTTTGTGGTTTGTTTTTATTAGCTACAAGAACTTTCTGTTTTGGATCCTGTGGGTTTTTTTTTTAAAACCCACAGGATCCAAAGTTTATTTGACTTTCGATCTTCAAAGAGTGAATATATTCTCTACACTACTTTTGTTTCAGACAAAGAAGACCACTGAAAATCAAATATGAACTACAACAGTCTACCGGATTGATTCGTTCGAATCAATCCAGTAAACTGTTTTCACCGATGCAGTTTTTCGTGCGGTGGATTGACCTGCCGTCTGGAGTTTGGTTATAATATAATTTTGTCTGGAGAGGAAAATGAAACCCTCAGATAAAGCCGCCTGAAACCTTTATGAGTATATTTAACCTGTACTTCCCAGATAACAAAATGAGGTTGTTACAAATTGACATAGACATTGTTAAAACGTTGTCGTACGGACTACCCATAACGTGTCCGCAATGTTAGCATGTAACATGGCAAAATACGTTGCCTTTTACCGCACCAGGTGACCCGCAGAAAATATTTTGAACATGCATTCATCGTCTAAATTAATGATTCTCAATTTTTTAAAAACACGAAAAGAAATCTGTCTATATTTCTGAGATGAGGTATTATGTAACTAACGCTTTTATTGACTGTGCCATTAGTCGTTAGTTAAATCCAGTGACAGGACCCAAAAAGTGTGAGTTTAATACCTGGTTAAGGCAGTGGAGAACTTGGAGAGGAGAATTAACAGGAGATAACTAATAACTGACATCCATTAGACATGGCACGTGGAACTAGAAGAGTCTACCCCAGTGAGCGAAATAAA
Organism: Acanthosepion pharaonis; assembly: GCA_903632075.3. NCBI lineage: Eukaryota > Metazoa > Mollusca > Cephalopoda > Sepiida > Sepiidae > Acanthosepion > Acanthosepion pharaonis. The sequence continues at coordinate 486,750 of CAHIKZ030002323.1, read as the reverse complement.
GGGTTCAGTTCGACATTCCAACCACCTGAAGAAGAACGACCGAAACGTTGTGATAAATACGGTGACAAAGATGTGGACAATAGTCCGAATAATGTAAATAGTGTACGAAAAGAAATGTTATACCTTCTAGACAAATGAAAACTTTTTCATCGCAGCACTTTGCAACGTTGCCATAACGTTGTGAGAATGTTTGGGGTGAGCAGTCAGTTTGGTGTCAGGAAAATAGTTGACACAAACATAACGTCACATATTCCCCAATCAAAATACAAGATGTCTGCAATGTTGCAAGAATATTGTGTCAGCTGAGTTATTTTATTAAGGGCACTAATTTACACGCATTATACATGAATTTAATTTATAGAGTATTGGAAAGAAATAATAACGCCATATCTTGTTGTCTATCATAATAAATGAAGGTAGATTTTATGTATTCAAACGCATGCGCAAACTCAGTTCCGTATTTTAGTATCTTCTGACACAAGTATAGGGTATCAAATGAGTATCGAACAGATTCTAGAGGGGAGCAGTGACTCTCCTTAAAAATATTATTCCAGTGTAGTGTTTTATCAACATTTGTTTTTTAAATCTTTTTCGTTTTCTTCGAAAATTTTCGAATCTCATTATTTTAGACTATTTTTTTCATCTGACCTTGAAAGAACTTTCAGTAGTCAATCTTCTTCTTCTTCTTCTTCTTCTTTTTATTATTATTATTATTATTATTATTATTATTTACTTTTTATTTTTTTACTAATGTTCAGCCAATATAATGTTTCTTTTAGTCAGCCATCGCCCTCTCTCTCTCTTTTCTCTCTCTCTCGCTCTCTCTTTTCCTGCCTGTCTCTCTGTCTCTGCCTGTCTCTCTCTCTCTCTCTCTCTCTATATATATATATATATATATATATATATATATATATATATATATATATATATATATATATATATATATATGGGTATTTCTAAAGAATAGCGATACTTAAAGTTTAAAATGCATTTTTAGAAATAAAAATCTATCTTGAACGTTTCATTTTAATCTATATTTCAAGCTCACAGAATAAATTCAATATTTCCAATAAGCCAAATACTTCGCTGGATTACAAACCGAATTTAAATTGATTGGAATGATTTTTTGCATTATCAGTAAAAACAATAAAATCGTCCATATTGACATATCTGCCAACTCAACTTCTCTTTATTAAAAAATCTTTTAAAAATTAAAATATACTTTTCTGAAATTTTATTTGAGGAAGATTAGCCGATTTAAAGTTTAATCAATCTAATTTGAAACCAATATTACTTACTTTTAGTTTAAAATAGCGCAGAAAAGCATTTTTAACACGGAGTTGACAACTTTCTCGATAATCTTATGTTTGGGAATTTTTCTACAACTTTAAAAATTACTTGACGAAGATAACATTACCATCTTTCTTATATATATATATTTTAACTACCCAGTAATCTTTAAAAATAGGAAAAGATTTTAAATAATATAATATTTTATTAAATTTTAGGTATTTTGGATTATATTCTTACATACTTGTTGAGGAGATGTTAGAAAATTTCCAATAAATTTTAAATTTGTTATGGTTACCGCTTTTATTTTCTGATAATGTGTATGGACGTGTTCCGGGCGTGCTGGTTGTGTTTGGATCGGAAAACTTGTGTCTTCTGGTATATTTATCCCGCAACAAAAATAGCGGACTCGGAATGTGAGTCCTTGTAATACTGAACAAAGTAACAACAAAGTTATATATACAAAAACAGACGATATTGTATGTATTAACAAAACAAAGGTATACATAGACAATAGAAGATTGTTGCGTGGGGCAAAACAATGAATATGAAAGAAAACATTTAAACTAGTGTTGTGTGTGTGTGTGTGTGTGTGTGTGTGTGTGTGTGTGTGTGTGTGTGTGTGTGTGTGTGTGTGTGTGAAGATGAGTAAAAAATTGTAATGGAAAGTCAAGAGGAACGTGCTGGTGTGTGTGTGTGCGTACCCAAATATGGGCCGCATTTCTGCCCGTGAGGACCTACATCTTACCGTCCTTGGCTGAAATAGGAAAAAGAGAATGAGAGAGAATGTTACTCCCTATTTATAGGCTTAGGGAGCATCTCCTAGCGACGTTTTTTTTTTTTTAGGAAAGTAAGTGGGGTAATCTACAGACGTCCGTATTTAGAAAAATCGGCACATTTATACACGCACGCACACACAAAATACTTTTTAAAATACAAGGTGTCAAGGAATTGTACTAAACTTTTTCATTTATGATTAGTAAATATAATTTTTATTTAATAACAATGTAACCTAACAGGTACAAATTAATACAGAATTTTAAAGATTTAAAACTTTATAAATTATACTAATTAAAATTTTAAAAATGAAAACAATTCTTGTAAAAAAAAACATTATACATCGACGAAATATTTTCTTTTCTTAAAACAAGAGTTTTCAAAATATATCTTATTCGTAAAAACGATTCAGGTCTTTTCTAATTAAATAGTCTTACTTTTTTATTTTACGATTTCGAGCAAATTTTCTGTAACTGGGGGTCCTGTTTTACAAAAATAAAAAAAAGAATCATGATTTAAATTCTCCAAAGACTTGTGCTTATAACTAATAAAAAACATTAAGCGCTACAAAAATGAATTTCTCGAAATTTCATAAAATTAAATAAGTGGATGGTGGTGGAGTAACAGATTTAATAATAAAATATTTTTGCCAAGATTTTCTAAAAAAGAAACATTTTTAAAATAATTTAATTCATTTGTGAATATGTCCTGAAAGTTTCATTAAAATTCGACATCTGATTTTTGCAAGAATTTCCAAATAAATATGATTTTCAACCCCAAAGCACGATACAATTCCACATGCTAATTTATGATCAGTCTCTGAGGCAAGGAAAACAAATTTTGAAGGTTGCAAAATGAATTAATAATTTAATAAGCCAAAAGTCCTTTGGTCTTTCTGCTTAATAGTAACATCAAGACTTTGACGATAATTACTTTTATTAAGTATGGGGCATTTTTCCATCGTGTATGCTCATTTGTCAGCGAATCTTTGGAGGCACACACGCGCGCGCACACACACACACACACACACACACACACACATATATATATATATATATATATATTAGGTATCTTCACTAATTCGCCGAAAAAGAACATACCATGATGAAAAAATGCCCCAAAGTTTGATATAAACAAAGTTTTAGTGTCAAAATCGTTATGTTATTATTAAGTGGAAAATCTTAAGTATTTTTTTTTTATTATTTAATTAATTTTTTAATCCTTTCTAGCACGTTCGAAATTTTGGTCAAAGAATCTCGTTTTTCTTGCGTCAGCGAGTGATCATGAATTAGTGGTGGGAATCTTAAGCGTCTTTCATGCGGTAAATAATGAATTGATTTGGAAATTCTTGCAAAAATCAAATAATTCTTGGATTTTAATGAAACTTTCAGGATTTATTCTCAAATGAATGAAATTGATTTCTGAAATGTTTCTTTTTTAGAAAATCTTTGGAAAATATGTTTCTTACATTTATTAGCACCCACTTATTGATTCATTTTTAAATTTTAATTAGAATAATAATTAGAATAATAAGTTTTAGAAATTTATAAAGATTTAGAAAGTCTTGTAAAAATCAAATAATTGTCGGATTTTAATTAAACTTTCAGGATTTATTCACAAATGAATGAAATTATTTTGAGTCGTAAAATAAAAAATAAAATAAAACCAAGACATTATTTAATTAGAAAATCTTTTAATTGCTTTTGTAAATAAGATATATTAAGGATACTATTGTCTTGTTGAATCTTCACAAGAATTGATTCCATTTTTTTTAATTGTAATTAGAATAATTTGTTAAGTTTTAAATCTTTTAAAATTCTGTATTAATTCCACCCTTTTAGATGATACTATCAAGTTTAAACTATATTCACTAATCATAAATTAAAAACTTAGAAAAAAATAAAATTCTTTTAAAAATATTAGTGTTTGTTGATTTGTCCTATGTGTATAAATGTGCTGATTTTTGTAGATATGGGTGTTCATATACATGTCATCAAATAAGAACAATAACTATAGTAAATTTAAAGCCAAAGTATCTAAAATGATTTTTTACAGATAAAGCCTCCGTAGAAGAACATTAGATAAACCTTCATCTGTCATATAGCTGTCAACAAGCTGTCAGCATCTTAAATAAGCAGCTTTCGCCGCCTTAATAAATGCAAGTTTTGAGATATAATATTTGCTTCAAATTAGATTAATTCTACCTTTAATCATTCCTAAAATAAAGTTTAAGAAAAGTATATTTTATTTTTGGAAGATTTTTAAAAAAAGAGAACTGCATGGCAATAAACGCGGGCTAAAATGGCGCTGAAATCAGTTTTTTCAGCGAAAATAATCTTGTCAATTTAAATTAGTTTTGAAATAGAGCAAAGCATTTTGATTATTGGGGATATTAAATTTAATCTATTAACTTGAAATTAAAACTAAAACAAAAGCTTCAAGAAAGAGTTTTCACGTTTAAAAATACATTTTAAGCCTCATTTTAGGTGAATCTTTGGAGGTACCTAATATATATGTGTTTGTGTGTGTGTGTGTAAATTTTATAAATAACTGGACTTACTGAACCGTGAAATTTAGACCAGCCCGCCTATTTTTTACAGCAAAGCAACATGTGTCGATAAAATAAAGTCTGAAACTTTTAACGTTAACTCAAATTCATCGAAACAATTCTCGTCTCCTTTTAAGATTGCGTCTTCCTCATGATTTGGTTTTAAATGAAAAAAAAAATGAGTAAATGATGTATTTAGAATTATTTTCTATATACCTGTCATCTTGTTTGATGTGCTTGTCCCACCTAACTTTAGTAGGCCGTGGTTACGCCCTCAATTGCAGTTGCAGTCATATGCGACACTTGTTGGCTAATCGCTACAACCACGTTAACGATTGTCTTATTTTTTACAACCTCTCAAATCTTGACAACTACGGCTCATCTGGTAAACACATCAATTCTTTAAATTGCTAAATCCATTCAGAATCAGACATCAAAACGCTATATAATAACAGATTCAAATCAATGAATCAGATCAAAATATATTTTTTAAATGTCATTGATTACATGTAGTGATGTAATTACTGAACGACCAACTTATCCCTTTATCAGTTTGTGTCATCATTGTTATCATGATCTTAAAAGATTTGCTTGCCACGGTCTGAGAGTCACAGCCCTATACGTTATTTGAAATTGGAAAGCTTTTCAATCGATAATAAAGCAAGTCTTGTTAGCAAAAGTAATAATGACGTTTTACACATTTGAATATTTACTCTAAATAATATTTTCTTATATATTTTTTATTTTTCTTATATATTTTTAACTGAAATTATTAGAAAAATGTTTCATTTAAGGATGAAAGAAAGAAAACTTAAACAAAAGATGTTTGTTTTTTTAATTAGTTAGCTGATTTATCTGCATATCAACTCTTATGTGGGTCGTTTAATGCCGGAATTATTTAGTATTAGAAATCGAGCGTTAGAATATGATTCAGATGAAAAAAGAAGACGTTAGGGGTTTAAGTTATGATTTTAGTAGTCCTGTAGGAAAACAATGTGTTTCTGCTTTTTAGATTAGATTTTTTTTTTTCAGTAATTGATTATTTTGCAGGTATTGACTTTTTTTTTCAAGAGTTCTTTTGTTATCTTGTTAATATTGTGTTCGATGTGGCTACAGACGTCCATGATTCGTTATATTGTGTTCGATCTGGCTACAGACGTCCATGATTCGTTATATTGTGTTTGATCTGGCTACAGACGTCCATGATTCGTTTTGTTTCGCTGTGTCTTGTTCTTAACATACAATAGACATTAAAGGTTTTTTCATTTTTCATTAGTGATTATTAATATTATGTGTAATTTGAGTATGATCTAAGCGAAGTCTGATCAACACAACCCCTCCCCGATTCCTATCTTTCGGTATCCTAATTTACACCCTCCTTTGATGGGGGGGAGGGGTGATGCCAAACAGTTTGTTGCCTGGGTTGGGAGTTCCAATGCTACTGCCATTTATTTATGATGAATTTATTTATGGTAGCTTTGAAATCACTATAGGGGATTTTGTACTTAACTGATTAATGTTTAGTACTATAGGTGCCTCCTCTATCATTACTCTCTATACCAATATGGCTTGGTATCCAGCATAGTGTGATGATTTTGTTTTGTCTTGTGAGGTGTTTAATACTATTTAGTAATTAGTGGGTCTGCTGTTTTTTTGTTTTTGTTTTTTTTCTTGCTGCTATAAGTGCTTACTATGAAAATGGTGAATGCATTTGTTGTTATGCGTTCAATAAATACCTAAGATTATGTTCAAATAAGTCTCACTTTTACTTTGTTGAGGATGGCAGCACACCCTACTTTATTTACACTTTTGTGGAAATGATCTGGGTGATTATTTTTAATGCTGAGTACTTCTTGGTTTCAGTTTGGGGATGTCAAAATTATTTAATATTTAAATTTTCAAACAAAAATCTTCATGAAAATTTAAGTTGAAAAACAAAAACGAGGACAGAGAAAAAAACATTATTTTAACTTTTTAGATAAAGCATAGTCATTTATTATAAAGCATAGTCATTTATTATTTCACCACCGAGATATTTTTCATCATATTTAGGTTATTTTTTTTTATTATTGTAATAGTCAGTCATTCTACGAACACTGACAATGTGGTTGGAAATAATGAACAAGCTTTCAATGTGGTTCGAACTCGCATCGAAAAAATGTCTGTCCTAAGCAGCCGTCTTATCAATTGAGTCACAAAAACTATTCGGTTACTGAAGCTCAAAACTAATCATCGTGGCCTAATCGATAAGACAGCTGCCGCAGAGAGACAGGTTTCTCGACGAAAAGAGAGACCAGTTCGAATCTCACTTTAAGAAATAATGGCAAAATGAATAATAATTGATTGGGAGAATTTAAAGAGAAGAAGAAAAGGTGAGAGAGCGAAGTAAAGGGGAAGAGACAGAGAGAGAGACGTAAAAATAAGAAAGAGCTAGAAAAATAAATAATTTAAACAAAACAGTAAGAATAAAAGTGAAAATCCAGTTTTGATATTTTAAGATTGTAAACTGTTAAGACGTTGAAACGTTTTAAATGAATTATCATGTTTTTATATCCACAAACTATTCCAAAAGTCATGAAGGAGTTAAAAATGTACAATTTTTATTTATTTATTTGAGTGTTATATTATGTTATTATTTGAGTGTTATGGGTGTTATCATTATTTATTATTGAGTCTTATTATGTTATTATTTGAGTGTTATATTATGTTATTATTAAGAGAAAAGACTAAAAGATTTTTTTATTATTAAATTATATTTTTAATCCTTTTTAGAATATTCAAAATTTTATTAAAAATTTGTTTTTTCTTGCGTCAACAGTTTACCATACATTAGTATGGGAAATTTTAGGGCTTTTTGCGGTGACAAACACATTGATTTGAAAATTCTTGCAAAAATCAGATAATTGTTAGATTTTGATGAAACTTTCAGGACTTATTTACAAATCAATATAATTATTTCAGAAATATTTCTTTTTTAGAAAATCTTGATAATAACATAGTTTTTTTTACATCTGTCACCCCAACTCCGTTATTTAATTTTCCGAGAAGTACATTTTTGTAGGGCTTTATGTTATTATTAGTTATAAGGACAAGTCCTCGGAGAATTTAAAACATGGAATTATTTTGTCAAACAAGTCCTTCAGATAGAGAAAATCTGCTCGGAATCGCAAAATAAAAAATGCTAGAAAGCTGAGTCATTATTTAATTAGAATTTTTTTTTTAATTGCTTTTATGCACAATTATTATGCATATTATTATCGCCATTGTCTTAAGGAAATTTTTTTTTCGATGAATAATGACTTTCGATGAATAATGACTTTTACAAGAATTGTTTTAATTTTTTTTAAATTCTAATTAGAATAATTTATAAAGTTTTAAGCCTGTTAAAACTCTGTATTAATTTGTAGGTTTAGGTGATATTGTCATTAAGTAAAAATTATATTTACTAATCATAAATAGAAAAGCTTACTACAATTCACCGTCCAACGTATTTTAAAAAGAATTTTAAAATTTTGTGTGTATATACGTGTTGATTTTTCTAAAATACACAATATCATCAAATAAGAGCAGTAATTTTAGTAAATATGAAATTTATTGGTAATTTTCTAACATTTCCTCAACAAGCGTCTTCGTAAGTAACACTATAAAGCCTCAGTGCCTAAAATTCAATAAATTACTTAGAATATTTTCTTTAATTTTTAAGATTACTGGACAGTTAAAAATATATAAAAAAAAAGGGGCATTCACGTTATATTCGCCAAGTGTTTTTTAAAGTTATGTGCCCTTTACTTAAAAATGCTAAACATTAAGCTATTGATAAATCTATCAATACCACATAAAAACACCCACCTCCGTGTTAAAAATGCTTTTCTGCGATATTTTAAACTAAAACTAAGTAATATTTGTTTTAATTCAGATTAATTAAACTTTAAATCAGCTAATCTTCCGCAAATAAAGTTTCAAAAAGGTATATTTCATTTTTGAAAGGTTTTTAATGAAGAGAATTATGTTGTGCTGACAGATTTGTCAATATTGGTCGGTTTTTAGCCATTAAAAAATCCAATCAATTTAAATTCCATTTGAAATACAGCAAAATATTTTGCTTGTTGAAAATATTACATTTATTAGCTTGGAATTAAAACTAAAATAAAAGCTTCAAGAAAGATTTTAAAATGTATTTTAAACTTTAGGTATCGCTTTTTTTTTTCTTTTTTTTTTTGCAAATATCAATGATAACAATATGGTTTTAAACGCTATGTTATCTTTAGGGTTAAAAGGGTTCAATATCAGGGATAGAGCGTATGTAAATATAAAAGTGGACACTGAGATCAACACCGAGTGGCGACAGTCTGTTTCATGCTTGAACTCAATCACATGGTCTGAACATTGCGTTCAATCATGAAACAGACTGTCGCCATTCAGTGTTGATCAGAGTGTTCTCTTATACTGACCATTGGTCAACCGTCCTTTACTTTCAAAATTGTTATCTCTTTCTCCTCTTCCTCTTTTCTCAGCCTTATTTCTGATGAAGGACTTTTCCGAATTATCGTGTTGGTCCAATGATTTCAGTATGATTTAAATTCATCTATTATTACTTTCCGAAAAGTTCCATTGTTAATTAGCTTTTAAATTGTACGGTTATATAGTTGACAATATGTTTTCCTTGTGATAAAATCTCTCGCCTTATAGTATCCACCGTGTATTGATACTGACTCGAAATAAAACCTGGGTATCAGCAGTAAGGAATTAAAATGAGACAACATGAGAGGGGAAAGAGATGGAGAGAGAGAGAGACAAGTTGAGAGAGAGAGAGAGAGAGAGAATAGGTCAGGTGAACAAGAAGGAGGAGAGAGACATTTTAGATCAATTTCGTACGCACTGGCACCTGTCAATTCGCTGCCAATAATGAAGGCTGGTTATCTCCCTTTACAACTTGTCTCACATTTTGTAAGTAGAGGTTATTATTATAACTTTATCGCCGACCCAGCTCATTTTTTTAGTTAACTAGTATCGAGAGCCGTAATAAAAATTATATTTATGAGAGGGCTTTTTAAAAATCAATAAGTGAAAATTATTTCAGCGAAAAATTCTTAGTAATAAAAAGGGAAAAAATAGTATAAATAAATAATAATAACAAAAGTAATAGCAATAATAAATTGCTCTCACAAGCACAGCTCACATCTTAAGAAGAGCTTTATCTATGTAAAATGTTTGAGGTCTTAGGTTGCTTTATATTCATTTTTTTACAGAAATGTTCAGTTTAAAATGGCATGATGCTATTTCTACCTTATGTCATTGGTTGGGCCCCGGAAGGAAATGAGTACAACAGAAATCAAAAGAAATAATAATAATAATAATAATAATAATAATAATAATAAATAAATAAATAAATACCGTTCTTACTTCTTAACGCAGCCAAACGGTTTTATTTTTCTTATTATTTATAGATATTTACACATCTGCAGCAGGATTTGTAGTTGATTGTTTAGTATTTCTTACTAATGCTATTATTATTATTATTATTATTATTATTATTATTATTATTATTATTATTTGTGTATGCTCTTCTTCCTGATTTGTATCCTGTAGAGTCAGGTTCGAACTATGGTTCTTAGGCCTTATAGGAAAATTATCATTTAATTAATAGCACTTTTAGTATATGTGATGTTCCTAGTAGGGCGATCTTTTGAGCAACTTGTATGTTGATGTTACCTGGGACACTATTAGTAAAATTGTCCATTCCTTTTCTGGCGAGGCCCAGAGCTCCGATTACAATTGGTACAGTCTCAGTCTTCATTCCCCACATCCTGTTAATTTCAATCTCCAGGTCCTTGTATTTGGATAATTTCTCGGTAATTTTTGTGGAGGTGTTTCTCTCAGATGGTACTGCTATGTCAATAAGCATACACTTCCTGAATTTCTTGTCTTTTATGATAATATCAGCTCTGTTGGATTTTATTTCCCTGTTAGTTTGGATTGGTATGTCCCAGAGGATAGTTACATCGTTAATGTGGGTAACTGTGTCTGGTTGGTGCTCATACCATGTCTCAGTGGTTTCGATTTTGTGCTTCTTGCATATCTTCCAATGCAAATATGTCGCTACCTTGTTATGTTTGTGGGTATATTCATTTTTTGCCAATTCCGGACATCCTGAGATAATATGGTCGACAGTTTCATCATATTTTCCGCAGATCCTGTATTTCAGATTAGTTCCATCCTTGATTATGTGACAGTGATAGGATCTGGTTGCCAAGCTTTGGTCCTAAGCTGCAATAAATAGGCCTTCTGTCTTAGTTTTCTCTTCCTTTGATAATTGAATGAAACTTTTTGTTGGATTCATATTGGTAAACAAGCTTCAGCATCTAATCATTTTTAAAATCAAGACGTCTTTAAAGACTTATGGTTTGCATCTTGTATGCGAGTTCTAATTAGACCTGTCCTCAATCTCCATCTACCCCAGGCAGGTACAATCGATCTTTATCTGCTTTGGGGTGATGCGTATTAGACATGGTTAAGGATTTTCTAATTTTTTCTCTCTATTCATCATATATCTTCGAAAATTCCAGTTTAACTCATTAAAAGAATAGCAACACGTATTTCTAAAATGTTAATAACTTTAAATTTATTTTTACGTTTAATTCAATTTTATTCGTCGCCCTGACTCTCGATATTCTTTCTAATTTCTTTCTTTTATTCTTGCAAGTTGAATTTTTTTTTAAATTATTTCTTATAACTTAATCCTTAGTGTAGTAAATAAATGTTCAATCGTCGAGATTTTTGTTGTTATTTTTTACAAGTACCTTTGAGAAAAGTGTATTTTTGCGTCATACGCGCTTGTAATGATAAATCGTTGCAGTTGTGAAAATCTATTTTAAAATTAGCAATTAAAGAATCGTTCAATTTATTTGGGAATTATTGCGGATTGTTTTCATATTATTGTTTTCATATTTACTGGCCAATAAAAAAAAATCTGGTTTCAAGCCTTTGTGAAAACCTGGATGAAGCCGGTGTGATCCTCCGTTGTTCAATAAAAAGAACTGCTATAAGCGGTTATAGTCAGAAAGCAATTAACCGTCGAGAAGGAAGCATTAGCGTCCATTCTTCGAGGACGGAGGATTACACCAGCCGAAGGGCCCATAAATCAACATTGGGGAAAGAAAGAAGAGCCGACAATTATAGGCAGATTTAATCCCAAGACAGAAAACACCTTTCTGCGTCATTGTAAGAAGAATTCAAACTAAGCGAACATTCAAGTTTAACTTTCCATTAAAGAATTACATAAACCTGTGGAAAACACGAAACAACTCCATGCTGAAACATTCCTATTCACTATTCAATTGAATGAATTAGGTGAGTGCAATTTGTATTTACTGCCTTGTGCAATTTGTATTTACTGCCTTGTGCAATTTTTTTACATCCTTAAAGTTTTCCTTTTTTTTTTTCATTTTTAAAGGGTGTAATCTTTTTTTGTTATTTAGTACATGTCTTTTCCAAAATTGTACCGTTTTTTTTGGGGGGGGTTGTCTTTTTGGCCTTTTTTAGATTGTAATTCCTCTTTTGTAAAGTCAGAAATTTGTTATCCAGCCGTAATAGGCACATATAAGGAAACTGTATTGTACCCTTTTTTTTGTTTGTACTTGTCCATTAAATGTTTTTCCTTTAAAATTTGTTGAGTCCTATTTTGCTATTTGCGCCTATTTTGACCCCAAGGAGAAAAAAAGCACATGTTCTCTTTTCCCTAAGTAGCTTTTGTGTTTTGTTGATATCAACAAACCCTTTAATTCATTATTACTTATCGAAAACAGATTTAAGTCGCTCATGTAAAATAAGTAATTAACGACTTATTATTATTATTATTATTATTATTATTAATAGGCGGGGGTGGTTGAGCCCCGTTGTGGCCTCTGCCATTTCTTTCATTTCAGCACTGTTTTATGGCCATTTTTTTTAAAATTACCTAAGTTTTTTTTTTTCTACCTAAGTTATATTGTCACTCATCAACTATAATAATCGACAAGGTCGATACTTACTACCCCGAACCTCTCAACCGCGTGTGGGGCCCATCCAATAAAATTATCTTTTATTCCGAGATCACCCACTAAGGAGGATTTCTGATTTTTTTTTTTTTTTACTAATAGTAATACTAACCAGAAGTCCACGGCTAGTAATTAAATAAAATTTCTAGTTCCTATTTTTTTTACATTTCTAGAAACATAAAGTCGAAAAAATGGTTGCTTAAAAAATAAAAATGTTTAAAGATTTCAACACATGAAAATTTTCCCCAAAACTGAAGTACTGTTTTTTTAAAACAAATTCTTAAGAGAATCCCGTTTGTGCTGTGTTGGAATTTTTGTAACACTTTTTTCAGCGGAGATGCGTCGACGCTTAATCTTTATGGAAATTTGCGACTTAAACCTTTTTTCGAGTAAAATTTAGTCATGAAAATATTTGTAGTTATTAAAAAAAAAAGAATATTTTCTCAGATTTCTTAAAATAAAAAATCCTATTCATTATAAAAGTAAATAATTAATGAATATGTACTGAAATTTGCATTGAAATTGGATAATTCCCTGATTTTTGGTTATTTAAAAAAGTGCTGAACCTGCAACCCACAATTCTCCTTGGAGGCTTTGTGGCCTCCTAGTTGGGAAACATTGAAATCAACATGTAGTAGATGTGGCACCGTATCAAAGTTTCGGGGGTGGTGTTCAGACCCTAGCGCCGGCTCTGGCGAAAATGAGTTGAAATGTCTCCTCAATATTGTAAAATGTTTTAGCAATGACATCGGTATGGATTTCGGATTAGATACATTTGCAAAAGTAACATCCAAAAAAGGGAGAATTACAGAAACACACCCAATAAATTTAGATTTAATCGCTAAAATTAGGGAAATGGAACAAGAAGAAGCCTAAAAATACCTAGGGGTCAGCGAAGGGAATAGAATACAAATTACCCAAAATGAAGGAGAAAGTAAGAAAAAAATACTACAGGCGTGTGCGTCTGATGTTAAATACCGATTTGAATTCACAAAGCAGAGTATCAGCCATAAACACTTTGGCTGACCTTGGGATGCTATTCAGTTTTCCTTGACTGAACAATAGTTGACATTAAGCGAATAGATGTCAAAATGAGAAAGCTTCTCACTTGCCACTGCTGATTTTGATCGTCTGAATGTGTTCAGATCCGAAGAAGGCACAGGATTAGTTCAACTAGAACTGTTTTACAAAACCACAACAATCGGTCTTCAAAGATAAGTGAAAACTACAGAAGACTGGACGATGAACTGAATCAAAGAACATGAAAGAAAGAAATTCTATTCAGTAATAAAGAAAGCCAACAAATTCAAAATGGAATTTCTAGTGGCTGAAGAAGTGCAAGTAAACCATAATACACCTAATGCAGCGACAAAAAGTCTATAAATAAAGCAAAAGCAAATGTAATTTATCAAATGCAGAAACGATGGCGAGATAAACATCTTTACGGTCAATACTCTGCCCATACCAAGCAAGCTGATGTAGAGAAACCCCGTGTCAATCACTGGCAACGCAGTGCAGGGTTAAAAGCTGAAACTGAAGGTTTTATCCTTGCTGCACAGGTCTAATGCTTGCTAACTAGAAATTACCAAACACATATACTGAAATATTGTGTTAATCCAAAATGTAAATTTGTGATGACTATCCAGAAACAATTGGCCATTTTGTATCAGCCTGCACGGTATTAGCTCCCACCGAATATAAAACTTGGTATGATGGAGTGGACCAATATCTGCACTTGAAAATTTGCTACTTTTACAGAGTGGTAGCTGCAAGAAACTGGTATGAACACCACCCAGGTCCGGTTACAAAGATAGGACCTGTAACAATTTTATGGGGCTTATAATACACACAGACAGAACATTCAAGGCTAATTGTCCAGACATCCTGATCCACTAAAACAGAACGTGCTTTTCTTATTGACATGGCAGTTTCTGCAGATTGTAATGTATCTTTTAAGATCTCCAAAAAACTATCAAAATATCAGGTCACCCCATAAGTTCTGTCCGAATTTTAACTTTTTGTTAAAATGAACGAAATTTAAAGAGTATTTTATAATGTCTAATGGAGCTGAACATTATTTTTATGTTTAGATGCATTTAAACTGATCAAATTTTATTTCAGAGAACAATAAAATTAAATTTTGTTTGATTTTGTCTGCTAACATGGAAGTACCCAAGAATCATTTGAGGCACATAATGCTTTATGAGTTCAAGAAAGGAAACTCAGCAGCTGAAGTGGCTAGAAACATTCACTCAGTTTATGGAGAGGAATGTGTGAATGAAATAACTTGGATTGCAAAATTCAGAGGTGGAGATTTCACCCTTGAAGATGAAGATCGAACCGGACGTCCAGTTGAGTTTGATGAAAAGCTTCTTGAAGCAGCCCTTGAAGAAAATCCTGATTTATCAGTTGAGGAATTGGCAGTGGTTCTCAGTTCAAACCATACAGCTGTTCATCGTCATCTTCAACAACTTGGAAAAGTTCCTAAACTTGGAAAATGGGTGCCTCATGAATTGTCTGAAAACAACCTCAAATCCTGAGTTGACATCTGCTCTTCTCTCCATTCTCGCCAACTTGTTTCACCTTTTTTGGATAGACTTGTGACTGGCGACAAAAAATGGATCTTTTATCAAAATGTTAGGCGTCGTAGACAGTGGCTTGGTAAAAGGGAAGGACCCCAGCCACAGCCGAGAAGGGAACTTCATGGGCAAAAGGTTCTTCTTTCAATCTGGTGGGATCGCCAAGGAATAATCCACTTTGAATTCTTACCACCTAATGCAACAATTAATGCTCAAATATACTGTCAGCAATTAGAGCGTTTGAACCAAGCTTTGAGGAAAAAAGAACTGCTCTAGTGAATCGAAAAGAGGTGATGTTTCATCAGGATAATGCGCGACCACACACAGCAAGAATCACGTCACAAAAGATCGAAGAACTTGGTTGGGAGAAAATTCCTCATCCACCCTATTCTCCTGATCTTGCTCCTTCAGACTATCATTTGTTTCGTAGCTTACAGAATCATTTGGAAGAAACAGCTTTTGTAACACAGGAAGAGGTTAAAACTGACATTTGTGAGTTCTTCGAATCAAAGCCAAAAGAATTTTAAAGTAATGGAATTAACAAGCTTACTAGCTTGTTAATAGACGGAAGGAAGTCATAGATAATCAGGAAAAATACATTGTTGATTGAATCTGTAATTAAATGTAACATTTGGTCACTTGTTTTCTTTATTCAAAATTCGGACAGAAGTTATGGGATGACCTGATACAAAGATCTTGAAGTGGTCGTTTAACTGTGTATTTGTTTAATCACTCCTACCTTTGATATCACGGGATATATTCTGTCTTCGTTTCTCTCATTTAAAAAAAAATCTATTTATAGCAAATTGTCAATTCTATTCAGGATGTAGGCGATCACCATTCTCCACCTGTTCATTTTATTTATTATTTGTGAATTGTTATGGCTGAGAGAAAATACGATATTTTAAGAGTTTAACAATATTCTTCTCCCTCTCTCCCCCTCCCCCCCCCCCTCTCTCTCTCTCTCTCTCAGACACACAGGACTGAATTCCTATGTATGAACCCACTCACAATAACAAATAAATGCACAGAGCTTACGGCCATAACAGGTTGAGACACCGGTTCCCGTACGATCAGCAGAGTTAAGTAACCACGAACCTAGTCAGTACCAAGATGGGTGACCGCTTCGAAATACCAGGTGGTGTAAGCTTGGATGTGCGGGTGGTGCAATGGATAACGGCTCGGAATGAGAAATAGGAGAGCCGAGTTCAAATTACAGCCGGGTTCGTTATATTCACTTCCGTACGATCATCCTTGGGAAAAATATTAATTCACCTTTTCGCCCCCAAGACCTGTATCAGTAAATCATTATCATCTCCCAAAAATTCTCACAATCACAAAATATTTTCTGGCTTTAAATAACTTGCAAATGGTTGATAAGTCGTAAAAAAAGGCACATAGATCTATAAAATTCTTCACAAAGGGAGCGTTAAATAGAATGACTACCTCGTTCTATTGAATTTGATTAAATATTATGGCAAAGATATATTACAAATAAAAGAGAAAGAGTATACATACATATATATATATATATATATATAATAGGTTGAATAACATTTTTATTTAGATTTTAGCAGGAAAATAAATGAATAAAGGGAAGGTAAAAACGTTCAGTTAATGTGGCTGGACAAGTAATTTGTTTCTTGTAGATTAGATGGACCAAAGAAAGCAAATTGCCACACACGAATTCGATAGAGATGAGGAATCGATCGTTCTGGATGATTGTTCAAACACAAACACACACACACACACACACGTGCGCAAGACCGGTGCAAGGGTCTTGTGCCCCTACTCGAACCTATGCTGCTCCCCATGAATTTACGATAATCTCTCCCCACTCTACTACATCTCAATTTGCATACATTTTTAATACTTACATATGATGACAAACATGCACTCATGAAATTTGTGCACACACATACAAACGCAAACACACACATACAAGCATAAACATACGAACTCACATACATACGAGGCAATACATATACACGAACAACGTCGAAGAAAGTTGGAGAACGATCCGGTTGAAAGTCAGTGAGAGAAAACAACAATAAGGAATGTCTCATAATTGATCAAACAAAAACGACGCACAGGTACGACAAAACGAAATTTTAAAAAATTATTTCGAGTTTTAAAAGCACTGGTAGCTCAGATATAAACATAGACACATAGATAGATATTACACACACACACACACACACACACACACACACACACACACATATATATATATATATATATATATATATATATATATATATATATATATATGAATGATCAAATAGATAGATAGATAGATAGATAGATAGATAGAAAGATAGATATGTGTTTTAGTTTATTCATACCATCAAAAATAACAACCTGTTTTGTTAGTGAAAGTCTTTTCTTGTACACAGCTCTTTCACGGAATCGGTCTTTTAATTTACAAGCTAATAAATATTTTCAAACAATTCATCATTGCCATAATGAAGACAGACAGCATAAGTACTTTTAAAGGTTTATGATGCTAACGATGTGAGAGAAAACAACTGGGTGACTTCAGGTATTAATTCCATCTTAAATACCAATACAATTTACGTGTTTACCTTAAAATAATTTTACACACAGTAGTAATCCTTATAAAATGCATTGAATTTTATAATGACACTCTGAAGTTAACTATTTTCTAGGAGAGGAGATGAGTGCTGCCAGTGTAATGAGCATGGCATGAACTCTTTCAAACGATATCGAATATATCAATGTTTTAAGAAGCTCCTTCTCTTTCTTATTTTATTTTATTTATTTGTAATAGACATTGGCATCGCTTAAAAAAACAAAACAAAAAAAAAAAAAAACAAGAACAAACAAGCCTTAATTAAAACTTTATTGAAACATTTTATTTATCCAATGCATTTTCTCAAAAAAATCTATGAATTTATTTGACAAAATCCCACTTTATGTCTGCGTCGGTGTATGTGTGTGTTATAAGATCCCAGCGACAAATATCACCAATTTCAAACAAAACAAATATATATATATATATATATATATATATATATATATATATATATATATATATATATATTTTTTACACCCTTTTTAAACTCTTTCCGGTTCTTTAGAACCTAATGAAAAAAAAGTGTTCTTAAAGTTTGTTGAAGAAAAACCCATATTTTAAATTTTAAAAATGATCGTAGCAAAAAAAACATCATTCTTCGTGATCATTAATAAAACCGCCATTTTTACTATGGACACTGATTGTGAATTAGTAAAAGTAAATTGATAGGACATCTTCTTAGTGGATTGCGATTAATAAGGGCTCTTTTACTTTTTTTCTCTCTCTTTTTATTTATTTAAAAATAAAATAAATAAAAAAAACATGCCCGAAGTATAAAAAGGATCTGATATTTTATAGTTCAATAATTTTCATAAATAAAAAGAGTATATCTTTTATGTAACAAATTAATTTTTGACGCATTTTTGTTATTCAGTTAATTTCCTTAAATCAAAATAACTCTGAATTGCTTCCAGTTAAGAAGAATAACATCTGCTAAAACTGTTTAGAATATATTGTAGTAATTGGAAAAGAAAATAGAAAACAAAAAAAAACAAACTGTAAAACAAGTTTTACTCAAGGCGCATAAATTGCAATAATGTCATTAACACCGAAAACGAAAATGATATGAAGACAGCTCGGTGGTAATTGCAATTTGTTTAGCTTACTAATGGTGATAAACAAGGGAGATTACTGTTTTATAATGTATTGCCAGTCAGTGCTCCACGAGGAGGGAAAACTCTTGCAAATAAACAAGGAAATCAACTCCCACTATCGCCAGTGTACAACGTATAGAGAACATCACTCACCTTGCGTTTGGTTGGTTGATGGTTTTTTTAAAAAATCACACTGAAGTAGTAAATGCTTAATACATTAAATCCTGTCATATTATGGATTTTTTTAAAACTAATTCGATGGTGATAAGTGTTACTGTTCAGTTAGTGTTTTATGAAAGCCTTACAAATGAAACTATGTGTCAGATGACTATGATATTCATCCAGTAAAATGAAACTTGTAAAAATAAAATCTTTTATGAAATCGATTTTATACTTTTCCCAGCAATGAGTCATGATACTAATATGGGAAAAAAGGCGGGAATATTTAAAGTATCAATTCTTTTCTTGTTTAAAGTGGACAATATTTTTATTGCTTATTTTTTTAAATTTCTTACCTCACCCCAAATATATTACTTCGTCTACATATCTTTTTGGGGTTCCTTTGAAAATGAACCGATTACATTTTTAAGTATCGCCAGGCTTTTATAAATAAAAATGTCTAATAATAATGTTTTAAAAAGTTTAAATTGGTTTATTTTCCCGGGACTTAACATAATCTAGTTCGATTATACTACCTGCTAATATCTTGCTGATAAATTTAAATAAATAAGAAACGGATATTGAAAAATATTTGAAAACAAAATTTGAAAAAGTATTTCTAAAATGATTTTTATTTAAAAAATATTATTTCCATAACCAATTTCAATCATTAATTAATAATTGACAGAAATGTTACTTAAATTTTATAATTAGTTGATTATCGGATTTTTAAAAAATTTCTCGGTATGCATGTCGATCAGTGCGCATAAAAAATGGAAAAAAATGGATGAATCTCCATCAGGAAACGATTTCATATTTTTTATCAAATTTAATATTTTTATCTTACATGATGAATGTCCAGCAATTAAACGTTTGATACTGCATTTAGTACAAAACTTCATTTGCTGTTTGTCAAACTCAATTCATCTGTAAATTCACTATGGCTGTAAGGAATGTCAAATGCCTTTGAAAGTTAGGTACTGCCAAAATGGATGCGTGTTTTTTTCGGAAATGAAACCAAAGAAAAATTTTTACAAAATAAGAAACCCTTGTGTTTTTTTTAAAAAAATAAAAAATACTAAAAATCAGGGAATATTTCTACTAACTAAAATTTTCAGCACTTATTCATTAATAAATGAATTGTATACTGAACAGGTTATTTATTAGAAAACTTTGTAGAAATATTTTGGGGGTCAGTTATTCCTCCTCCATTTTCATACTTCGTGAATACTTTTAAAACTGGTGAAGGTTGATGGTAAATGTTTTATAGTTTTACAAAGAAAAATCCCCGAAGATTTTATTTCAGTAAAAAAAAAAAACTTTACCAATATCAAATAAAAAAAAAAATCTTTAAAATTAGTCCTGAAACCTACAAAATAATTCAATAAATCTCGAAAAGTAAGTTTTGTTGACAGTGCTTATAACATTTTAATATAAACATTATTTTCTTTCTGATTTGATAGTATAAAAATAGCTACAATGAATATTTATTTTTGAGAAATTTACTTGTACTTTTTCAGTACGATTTGACAAAATCGCTGATGATGAAAGAGAATACATTTTATTAAATAAAGATGTGTTTGAAGAATCGAAAAATGAAATTTCTAATGACATTTTCGCATCTGAAAAATTTTTCAACGAATTTTGTTTTATTTAACATGTTTACATCTGTCCGATTATTTTTGTACGAAATAATACGGAATTACAGATAACAGGAAAGGGCTATGGTAAAAAAAAAAAAAAAAGTTGATTTTCTTATTTACATTTTCCCGTGAAGTATAGAGGGATAATGACGAGGAAACACACGTGTTATATTTAACGAAACAAGATAAGGAATTTATTTACAAATTTGAAGTTGTCAATTGCTTGTTTCAGGAAAAGGAATCAAATATTTAAAGTTCGTAGTTTCGATGAATTGTCAAGAAAAGAAAATGTTCACATTAAATAAATCATCGAACACAAAGTAATATTCCAAAATGTTTAAAACAAATAGTGAGAATTAGTTTTTCAAATAAAAGTTATCGTTTGTATTCAACATGAATCAAAAGATATATTTTAAGGTAGTTAGCTTTGGGGTTGAATGGAGTTATTTGAAATTACCCTCTTCTCATTAGAGGCTGATAATGTATCATCGTGTAATTTGACACCGGTGTTATTCAGATGCGTGGAACTCTGACTTTCTACTTCCTTATTCTTTCTGCTTGCTCTCTCTCTCTCTCTCTCTCTTGATTCAACTCTCTCTCCCTCTCTCTCTCTCTCTCTTTTGATTCAGCTCTCTGTCTCTCTCTCTCTCTCTCTTGATTCAACTCTCTCTCTCCCCCTCTCTCTCTTTTGATTCAGCTCTCTGTCTCTCTCTCCCTCTCTCTCTCTCTTGATTCAACTCTCTCTCTCTCCCTCTCTCTCTCTCTCTTTTGATTCAGCTCTCTGTCTCTCTCTCTCCCTCTCTCTCTCTCTCTTGATTCAACTCTCTCTCTCCCTCTCTCTCTCTTTTGATTCAGCTCTCTGTCTCTCTCTCTCTCCCTCTCCATCTCTATCTCTCTCTCTCTCTCTCTCTTGATTCAACTTTCTCTGCTTATGCTTATTTATATCAAAAAGTGATTTCACATCGGCCCGTTACTTTTTCTCAGTTTGTAAGCCGATCCCTTTGGTAAAAATAGATTTTCACATAGGCCGGTTAAACTTTGCCTTGTCTTTTCTTCAGCCCGGAGCCAATCCCATTTTCTATTGGTCAAAATAAATTTTCGCATAGGCTCGCGAATTTATTGCCAGGTTTGATACCTCATTGTTATCCTTGTCACATGGGTCAATTAACAGTCTTGGAACTTGCACATGACATCCCGTTACTGCTGTATATGGCAAGTAAGTTTCCTGTGATTCTGATACCTAAAAGTACAATTGGTAGTGCTTATTGCCATGATTCCTTCCTTCCTTGCACTAACTGCTGTTTTTAACGTCCTGTGCCCACGTT
Organism: Acanthosepion pharaonis; assembly: GCA_903632075.3. Lineage (NCBI taxonomy): Eukaryota > Metazoa > Mollusca > Cephalopoda > Sepiida > Sepiidae > Acanthosepion > Acanthosepion pharaonis. The sequence goes on along the minus strand of CAHIKZ030002323.1, from coordinate 464,703 downwards.
CCATTAATCTGCTCGCCCGTGGATGGTACGAAGTTATTCTCAGTTTGTGAAAGCCTATGATCTTTGACAGCTCTGAAAACAACTTATTTCAGTTGGAGGAACCGCCTCCATCCGTCTAGTAATCCTATCAATCATGATTAATAGATACCAATATGGCGAAAAAGAGGGCTCTGTTTGGTTTCTAACTGGCGGTAATAGACCAACCATGTCTAAATGCACTATTTGAAAGCGCTCAGATGGTCGTTCGAATGGTTGTACTTCACTCTTGGTATGTTTAATAAATTTTGCTTGCTTGCAATTATGGCACTCTTTGCAGAACTCTTTGACTGACTTGTCCATCTGTGGTGAGTAACGCCTTGATTTTAATAAGTGTAATGTGGCTGATATTCCTGGATGTGACAATGCGTGCAGACTATTAAATACAAATTTCCTAAGCTCTTGCAGTACAAAAGGTCTCAGAAACGGTAACGATATGCCGCACATTATAACTTGATTTTTTTTTTTACCTGCGTGGTAAAGTTTCAACTTGTCTTTTAATTGTTTAAGTCCTTTATTCGAAAGCTGATGATCGACAGTTTCTTGTAAGTCACAGAGATTTATTGTTACAGCTTTATCCGGCCTTGATAAGCAGTTTTATATGAGAAATGTCTGTAATATATTCACTGTCATACCTGAACGTACCTATTCTATTATTAACAGACTCTCCCACACATAATAAGTAGTAGTAGTAGTAGTAGTAGCGGTCGCCAGTTGAGCTCAGTGGTGTGGAGCGAGTCAGTCGATGTCGGACATTGAAGTATCAACCATCACAACTAGATTGCTGCGTCATTAACTCTTATTTCAAGTTCCTAACGTTTTGTACGTCGGACCCTTTTAGGACCGACTTAGCAAAATACAAGCCTCCACTGTGAAAACTACTCTACAACATTCACTTAGCTCAGATGACGCTGTTGTATGTCCGACTCTAATGGCAAATGGCTAGTAAAAACAATACACAAAGGTTTATGATCTGTTAACAAAAGATTATCCCCATCTTCTATGATGTGTTTAAAGTGCAACACTTCTAGATATGCAGCGATCAACTCACGATCGAAGGTGGAATATTTTTGTTGGGGTATGTGACAACTAGAGAAGAAACCAATGGGAACAGGCTGGTCGTTTATCATTTGATGTAGAGCAGTACCTACCGCATGATTCGAACTGTCTGTGACAAGTTGATAAGTTTTAACTTTCAAATCTTGGAAGCCTGATGCCAGTATGCGTGATAATGACTTCTTCACCGCTTAGAAGGAAACTAATTCTTCCGCGGTTAAAATTAATTGTTTTGCATTAGGATTCAAACGGATACATTCTGTGAGTGGGAAGATTAAGTCACTAAATTTTGGTATTAATTTTCTGTAAAAATTGCCCATTTCAATAAATCGTCGCAATGTTTTTGAATCAATGGGAGGGGGAAAATTGTTCAGGTCTTGAAGCTTATTAGCGTTAAGTATAATTCCTTCCAAATATTAAACCCGAAGAAGTTAAGTTCTGTTGCACTGAAAATATATTTTGAAATTTAAATTTTAAAATCATACTCACTTAGCTTCCGAAATACTTGATCCATATGTTTAGAATGATAATCCCCGTCATCGGAATGTATTAAAATATCATCGATATAAACAAATGTACACTCCATGACCCGGAAGATGTCATCCATCATCCTTTGGAAGTTACTTGCAGTGCTCCGAAGCCCAAAAGACATGAAGTGATATTCAAATAAACCTTGTTCTGTCAAGATAGAAGTTTTACAAACATCATCAGGATGTACTAGTATCTGGTGGTATGCCGAGGACAGATCAATCTTTGAAAATATCTTTTTTCCCATTCAATTATTAGGAATTGGGTCGCGGTCTGGTTTCGTAATGCCACTCAACTGTCTGTAGTCGCCCACTGGCTAGGTACGTGCCATCCGATATTGTCATCATTTGCATTGCTGAATTCCACTCTGATCTGGAAGAGAAAATTATGACAGCTTGCTGAAGCTTTTTAAATTCTTCCATGGCTATCTCAGACTTCTTCAACAGCTGTTGCATTTTCGTAAATACAAGGGGATTGCTTCCTGGTTCATTTCTGTGAAAAACTTTTGATTTTCTTGCGTTAGGATATTAGATTAGTGTAGCTTCCCATAAGTTTTGAATGGTTCCCTTTGGATTTTTGTCATCATGAATTGCAATGTGTAAGACAAAAGTTGATAGTTTGGAGTCATTTTGCTTATTTGTAATTGTGTCGATCAACTTATTATTTTTACAGTCCACTATTTGTCCATAGTGACTTAGGAAGTCATATCACAAAAGTACTTTCGTAGTGTTAGCTACAATAAATGTCCACGTGAAATTCCTCCTAAGGGTTTTTTTTTATTGTCACAGTTTGTACCGTCTGTCTAGAGTACTCTATTTTTACATTGTCTGCAGAAACCAGCGCAATATTTGTAGGATATCGGACAGTGTTTGTGAGGTATATGGAATAATTGATACAGCAGCCCCAGTATACACAATGAACATAATTTTCTGAGCCCCTGTGTAGTTACTGCCACATACACTAAGGTTTACAAGATCTAGTACGGTGTGCATAGCAGATATTCGACCTTTATATTTTTGGTTTCTAGTCGAGATGATACAGGTTTATAGGAGATTGGAATTTGTAATTCTGACTACGGCAATCTTTTTCTTTCTTTGTTTGGACCTGCTGAACGGGGTTGGAGTTTTGCTCATTAAAATATAGCAGTAGGTCGTCAGTCATTTTCCCAAATCTTTCTATTTCTAAATCAATTTAGGCTGCTAGGACTGATCCTAAATTAATTGGCATTGCTTGGATGAATTTGTGTTGTATAATGTCGCTGCTCACTCCAATTTTTGTAGCTAACGCCATCAGTTCATTTAAATAAACAGATGGTTTGCTTGTGAGAGTACAAGAAGACAAGAATAGATATGTGTTTAGTTTCCTCACAAGTCGTAGTTAACCAGTAAAGTATAGATAGGTAATGAATTTATTTACAAATTTACACATTTGAAGTTGACAATAGCTTGTTTCAGGAAAAGGAATCAAATATTTAAAGTTCGTAGTTTCGATGAATTGTCAAAAGAAAATGTTCATATCAAAACATCGGACACTAAGTAATATTCCAAAATGTTTAAAACAAATAGTGAGAATTAGTTTTTCACATAAAAGTTATCGTTTGTATTCAACATGAATCAAAAGATATATTTTAAGGTATTTAGCTTTGGGGTTGAATGGAGTTATTTGAAATTACCCTGTTCTCATTAGAGGTTGATAATGTATCATCGTGTAAATTGACACCGACGTTATTCAGATGCGTGGAACTCTGGCTTTCTGCCTTCTGCGTCTTTCTGCTCTCTCTCTTTCTCTCTCTCTTTCTCTCTCTCTCTCTTCTCTCTCTCTCTCTCTCTCTCTCTCTCTCTTTCTTTCTCTGCTTTGATTCAACTTTCTCTGCTTATTTATATCAAAAAGCGATTTCACATCGACTCGTTACTTTTTTCAGTTTGTAAGCCGCTCCCTTTTTCATTGGTCAAAATTAATTTTCACATAGGCTCGTCAAACTTTGCCTTGGTCTTTTCTTCAACCCGGAGCCAATCCCTTTTTGTATTGGCCAAAATAAGTTTTCGCATAGGCTTGCGAATTTGAAAACAGTGGAGAAAGAGAGTTATTTTTACATAGTATCTACCACACCCAATTATAGGCATTATTATATTGTTGGGATCTGTCTACCCAGGTTTTGTTTTTATCTGAGTGTCGGGATCCCAAACGTTTAACATCAACACATTTTTAAATGTAAGATATAAAAGGTTATTTTCTGGAGGAAAAGCAGAACGTCATTTAAAATAACATTTGTATATTCTATTCAGAAATATACAATAACAATAAAATGTTCAATTTTCCTTTTAGTGAAGTTTGTTTTATCATGTAATTAAGTATTCGTAGTCCGGTATGAAATGTGTGAACAGACTTATTTTATGGCGGTCTGCCTAATGTTTTTGTGAATTCGTAGTCGGCGGTTGCAGGGTAATCTCTTCTACTGTGTGCGTGGACAATGCCTTAGTCGGCGGCCCCTGGCTGTCGTCTTCTTCCATTGTGTACGTGTGTGTGGGTGCGTGTGTGTATACGCTCGTGTAAATCAAACTGGCCTCTGAAATTGTTTTTAACCTTGAGAAGTAGTTTGCTTCTATTTTTATATCCGTAAGGGGATTCAAAATATAATTTCACATACAGGTGTGAATTTTTTCAATACAAGGTTTTCATTAGTTAGATAACGATTGCACACTGGCTTGCGAAAATCTCTTTCTCGAATTTGCGGGAGTGGTGAAAGGAGTAGTTATTGCTATTTTCTAAATGGTCCAAAAATAACGTGTTAGGTCTACAATTATTTTAGCAGTATTTGCCTTTGTAATGATTATTTATCAAACAAACATTTTCATGAGATTTTATTGGTTAAAAAAATATATAGATAAATAGGATTTAATTCCTACAATATCCATGATATAACACCGTATTTCACGGAAGGAACGGAATAGCTGAAAGGAAAAGAAATAAAAAACATGCTTTGTTCACGGGGAGACTTTTATACCACTAACACATCCACAAAACTATATATACATATTTACACGTGTTCCGCACAGAGAAAAATATGTCATATGTCTGCACAGTTAAGCAGAGTTTAAGGAGAACGAAAAGATAGTGTCTTACATATAATATGAAGAGTTTCTTTTGGCGTTATTATAATACAAAAGTTCATAAGAAAAAATATATGCCGCAAAAAGAGAAAACAAATAAAGTTAAAAAAATGCCTGAGTCATTTAAAATGATGCCGAGACTGGTTGCAGTTTGACTTTGTAAATCTGGTGCTACTTACCTCCTTTAACTAACTATTATTCCATACCAGAACAAGAATATGGCATTAATATCAATTTAATATCAATCGTTCTGAATCAGTCAGCCAGTTTTGTGGTTTCTAGTCCATCGATAAATGTCCATTTTTTCGCTTGTTTGTCCATTTTCTGCTTATTTAGTCATTTTAAAAAATCTATCTCAACTATTTTCCTTGTTTTTAAAAAGTTTTTATGATGTTTGGAGGCGTCTATACTTTTTATGACAATTAAGTCTGAAAGAAATCGAAATGAAAGCAATTAACAGCATCAATTCAACAACTCTTTATCAAGTTACTTCATTTTTTCATTACTAGCAATTTCGTTGTTTTAATAAATTGTTCTTAAATTCAGAATAATTAAAAAAATATCTCACTGAATAATGAAAAAAAAATTAAATATCTTATGGCATCAAAAAGGTTCCAAAATAACAAAAAAAAAGCAATGAATTAAATTCAAAAGTATAATTTCACTAGCTTTTAATTAATTTGCTTTTTATACATCTAATGTAGTATAAAATTAAAATTATTCATTCTACTAAGTTTTACAAAGGCGTACAGAATTTAAAAAATATATTCTAAAACTATTGGTTATATAAAGTTAAAGATGATTTATTTTTAAACATTTAATACCAATGTGGAAGGTGTAGGAACATTATTATAAGAAATAAATAAAAAATAAAATATAAAATAATAATAATGATAATGAAAATTATAAAATAAAATAAAACAATAACATAAAAACTTTGTATAAAATAAATTGAATAAAAATTAAAAATAATAAAAATTCTTCCAGTATGCAACAAAACTGTTTCTGTCGGAAATACGGACATCCCGCCAATAGACGTTAAATTCAATCTCTTCACCATGAACCTTGGTACGAGTAACACGTGTCCAACTTCTCTCTGTGATATGGCTTGTAATACTACGGAATAAATGTCCCCCTTTTATCACATGTAACATAAAACAAATGTAGCCTAAAAAATACACACACCAATACACACAAAAATATAAATAAATTGAATGAAAGTCACATACACTTTATCATGCTTTTCCTGCTATTTGTGTACGTTTTATTTCCTGTCAAGTATGTTTTTATCTCCGTGAATACGAGGTTAATTTCTGCTGCTATGATGTGAGAGAATCCCCGACATTTTGGTGACCGCCGACGTGTATAAGAAAAACAACCTATTCACCCACAACCCGTGTCCTGCTCGTCATAATCCAGTGTTTAATTCTGCTGCTGCTGAGTTTTCTTTCCCTCTTCGTTGGCAGATTATCCGACCAATAAGAAGAAAATCCCTTTAAGCTATTTCGGTTTCAAGAAAATGGCGAACGAACAGTGGAATTCAGTGGAACAGCAACCGAGAGTTGAATAGCTTGAAAATGTGTAACTCGTTGTGATCTATGCGACGTTCAGGAAGTAGGGCGTATCATCCCTCTACCGTTGAGTGGTGGAGCATTTGCAGTATAGAGGCAACGCGGCAAGGAAGAAAGGTCCTATGCAGAGCTTGACAATACGCCATGTTAATCGCACATCGGGATTGCGTTACGAAGAACTTTTGTTGATGTTACCCGATATCGTTTCAAATTCGTTCGTCCCGTGTGTGTGGTATTTCAATGTAGAAGTATTGTCTCTACCCTGCTTGTCATAATCTAGTGTTTGATTCTTGTGCTGCTGAGTTCCGTCTCTCTTCAACCAATTTATTGATTATTACACTGCTGGTGTTCCGTATTTCTTCATTTTTAAAAAAAATTTCGCGCGCTTTTAAGAGTCTACAACTAATGTTGTTGACCTATGATTTTGATGACTGCCCACATGCTACCATTCGTAAATATACTTTATTTTTCATAGTGGTTTAAACAAAAAATAAACATTTCTTTTACAAAATCCAGTTAAATAATCCTTAAATTTTCTAATTTACTGATTTTTACATTTGTTTACATTCTTCGTCTCTAATAACGATTCGATGAATCGATGATTGACGAGTGAACGCGAGAATGTTTTAAAAATATCTAAAAACTTTTATTTATATACGAAAATATTTTTCTTTTTATACTTATTAGCTTTAGACTTATTTTTCAAATAAAGCCATCATTTAACCTCCTAGAAAACATTTAAATGGTTTATAATGCGTTTTTCGTTTTGGTTTTTTTTTTATGAAGTTCGTTTCATTAACCACTGAGTTTCAGCACAGGTCAAGATCCGAAGATACTCTCCCTGCTAGACGAGCAGCTCACCTTTTATTCAGGTTTTTGGCTACGCATGCAAATTAGTGGTAGTTTTAAAAGCACTAGAACCACGCAAGCGTTTTACCTAAATTACAAATGGTGTTCCCGACCGGATAGACGAGACATCGTGGCCTCTTAGCCACGGGTAGGTTAGACTTTCCCGGCTAATCTTGTAATCACAAAAAGTACAGCCGGACGCACCTAACGCATACTCCTTCTTAAAATCAATCTAAGTCGTTGACGTATTTTTTTTTCATTAGGTCTTGGCAGATTCAAAGACAGAAGTTTATCTAATTTTCTTCTACGGGAGACATATCTGTAATAATTACTTGAGGAATATAACGTGAACGCCTTTTTTATACAATTTTTTACTACCTATTAATCATAAAAATTTAGGAAAATATCTTCCGTAATCTAATGTTTTACTTCATTTTAGATACTTTGGCCTTAAATTAAATATAGTTAGTACACTTATTTTCTGATAATGTCGTGTATTTACAACAATCGGTACGTTTATATATATATATATATATATATATATATACAAATTCTTTTTCAAATACTGGTGTCACTGAATTGTAGCAAGCTTTTCCATTTATGATTAGTAAATATAGTTTTACTTAATAACAATATCACCTAACCGATACAAATTATTACAGAATTTTAACAGACTTGAAACTTTACAAATTCTTTTTAAAAGAATGAAAACAATTCTTGCAAAAATTTATTATGCTTCGAAATTTTTTCTTGAGACAATAGTGGCCATAATATATCTCATTCATAAAAGCAATTAAAAACTTTTCTAATTAAATAATGTCTTAGTTTTATTGCTTTTTTATTGTACGATTCAGATGATAATTGATGATTTAAATTCTCCAATGACTTTTGCATATAACTAATATAAACATTCACCACAAAAAAAAAAAAAAAAAAAAAAACAGTAACATTTCCTATATACTAATTTTTGGTCCCCCTACTGACCCATAAAAGACAAAATTTTTAACTAAAATCTCGAACCTTCTAAAAATATATTTTAATAATCAAACAATACTTTGGTCTTTCTTCCTAACATAACATACATATTTTGACGATAAAACTTTTATTAAGTTTGGGGCATTTTTTCATCATGTATACTCATTTTTTAGCAAATCTGTGGAGGTAATGTGTGTTGACCATTTTTGCCGTAGTCTTTGAATATAGAATCCAGTGAAGTACGTAATGTGTTCAATATCAGAGGGTGGCAGTGAAGATTTGGAGGAAGTAGCAGCTGTTAAGTAATTCTTTAAGTCTTCGATATCAGAGGTCGGCAGTGAAAATATTTTGAGAGAAAAAACAAAATGGCTGCCTTTATACACGTCGGATTGAATATTTTGAGCTTTCTGATTGGTTAACCCTTCTCTTGGTGGACTATAAAATGAATCAGCTCATTTTGGTTGACTCACTAGTACAGAGTACCCAAAAATTTTAACAAACCCCCTCCATTTTGGGTACATTATGGAATCTTCTTTCAAAATATTAGTAAAGTCAATATTTATATGGAACAAATACTTTAATATTCAGAATTTGTTTTTTAGCATTCATAAAATAATATTTTTTTTTTAGTATTCATAAAATAATTAATTTTTTTTAATATTCATGAAATAATTTTTTTAAAAGAAAATTAATACCCACAAAAATTAGTTATATCATTATGTCCACTGTTAAGTACTTCAGGTTAATAAACATTAAGAACAATATTATAAATTTGAGTCGTGATCACAACAAAAAAGGGGAAAAAATCGTTATTTTACCCATAGTTGGGACCCATTTAAAACAGTCACCATCACTCCGGGTCAGAGTGATTCTGCGAGTCATTCGGAGGAGGATTGGACTAAAAGTAGGACTGTTTACGTTTATACCCCGAAACTAAGGACTCACATTCATACCAAAAACTGACTTCTCTTAAGACAATAACTAATGGATGCAGTTTTACGTTCTACCCAGGACTAATAAGGATTTTATAGGTCAGTACCAAATATGACAAGAATGAAAGGCCCTAATTTCAATTTTGTAATTGGCTTTGTAAATAAATCCGACACGTTATTTTCCGATTGAACATATTCAATTTGTACTGTTTTCTTTTGTACCAGATCCCTAACAAATTGATATTTAATATCAATATGCTTTGATATTTCATGTATTATTGGATTTTTAGTCACAGCAATAATGGCCTGATTATCACAGTAAATAGTTATAGGCTCACTTTTTATCAGTGTTGTAATTGTTTTTATTAGTAATTTAAGAAAAATAGCCTCTTGTGTTGCTTGCAACAACGCAATATATTCCGCCTCACAAGTAGAAAGTGAAATCATTCCCTGTTTCTTAGATTTCCAGCTAATTATTGGATTATCTTTTGCCAATCTAAAGCAATAGCCTGTGATACTTTAACGATCTGGTGAATTTGCCCAATCAGCATCACAAAATCCTTCCAGTTGTAGTGGATTTTTTGATTGTCGAAATACTAGGCACTGGTTCTTAGTTCCTTTTAAATAACGTAATACTTGCTTAGCTCTTGTTAAATGCACAGTGCCCGGTTTATTTAAGTTTTGGGACAACTTAGTAACCGTATAGCAGATGTCTGGCCTGGTTGATGTCATCACGTAAATAAGACTTCCAACCAATATTCTGTATTCTTTCACACGCCGCTATACCATCTTCATTATTCATAATTGTGTTTAAATCCATTTCACATGGAGTAGTTCGTGTTTTACAATTTTGCAGGCTGAATTTCGATGTATCTGGATTGATTCATTGTAATAGTGTTGTCTTTAAATTTGAACTGTATACCAAGAAACCATGATAGTCGACCCAAATCTGTCATTTTAAACTTTATATTTAAGGATTTTTTAATATTTTTTTCACATTTTGAAGCAATTAATATATCGTCGACCCAAATAATCAGAATTACTAATATTTCATTATTAAATATTCTTGTGTACAGGCATGGGTCAACTTGGGAGGATTCAAAATGTCGTTCAATTAAATAGGAATGTATTAATTTATTCCACGTTCTTCCGCTTTGTTTGAGTCCATATAGTGACTTTTTGAGTTTCCATACATAATTATCATCTTTTTCAAAACCTTCTGGCGGTTCTATGTATATTTCATAATCGATCGGAGCATTTAAAAACGCTGCTTTAACATCCTTATGGTGTATATCCATACCATAATGTGCGGCCATTTGCATCAAAATTCTAATTGTTGTCATGTTTGTTGTTGGACTGAATGTTTCTACATAATCTTCCCCGTATATCTGCGAAAATCCTTTAGCTACAAAACGAGCTTTATACACCGGCAAGCCATCCTCAGTTCGCTTTATAGTATAAACCCAACGGCTGCCGATAATATTTTTATCATCCGGGAACTTTTTTAATTCAAAAGTATCATTTGATACTAAGGATTCCATTTCTTTTTGCATGGCGGCTATCCACCGTTTGGAATTATCAGAATTTATGGCTTCTTGATAGTTCTCCGGGATACATTGCACCGAATAGCAACAGTCAGAGGTTGGCAGTGAAGATTCGGAGAAAGTAGCAGCTGTTAAGTAATTCTAACAATGTGACAGAGACCAGGTAGGGATCCCAACTCGTAAAAAACGCGGAGAAAAGTTAAAGGTTTGTAGAACGTGCTACGTTTATTGAAAAGGATCCTCAATGATGTTACTAAATCATAGGTACTTTCAAGATTATGCGCACTTTCGACATGTAAAATAAAATAAAAAACAACAAAAAACGATACCCCCAGTTTTAAAAACTTACCAAAAATCAGGGAATTGTTGGATTCCATTGAAATTTTCAGCTCTTATTTTCAACTCTTCCAGTGGCCTAGTAAGAATCCTGACTTTAACCCAATTGAAAACCTTTGGTAAATAAGGAATAAGCGGGCCCGTAATAGGAAAATTAACACAGAAAATAAGCTTTGTCCCGAATTAAAGAAATGCTGGAAAAATCTGAAAAAGGACGTTGACTTACTAAAGAATTTAGTCTATAGCATGCCACGAAGAATTAAGACCGTTATTAAAGCAAAAGGTTACCCAACAAAATACTAAATCATTTTTTGACTTGTATAATGTACATATGTACACCTGTATTAATATCCTGTATTAATAAACGAATTCTGTTACTCATTTGTTTCGGTAAAAATACAAAAATCAACTTCCTATGGATGTGTCCATTTTGTTTTTTTTTGTTTTTTGCTTTGTAATGTACCTATAATGCATTATAATATACAGCTCAGTTTAGACCATGACATGTATAAGGATAGGTCATAGGTTTTCACAATCATTTGAAAACAAATTTTATGGACTGTTCATTGGGATTCTGATAGTCTTACAATAGTGTCATCTTGATAAATGTTGCTACCTTGACATTTTATCAGTTCCGTCAGACGAGTTTCTCTTTTGGGAGAATGTTTAACCGAAACAACAATCTCTCCAGCACGTTTAGTAGTCTGCCTTAGTATTTCACCTTTTTGGTTATGCCACTGATTGACTGTGGCAGTAAATGTACATGTTGGTTAAACCTATCTCGCTTTTTGGCTATTATGGCATATGGGGGCTTCCTTACTTTCCTCGATTCAACAGTAGCAGTAGCAGAAGTAATCAGCAGGGTACAACCGGAATCCCATAACCATAAAAATGCTGACCGATCCATTCCTTTTCAGCGGCCGCTACCTTTCAAGGCCCAGCTACTCACAAGGACTACTCACAATCCTTGCTGCAGAAGACACGTGACGTGCTCTGGCAGTCTGAGACTCAGATTTCTCGTTCCTCGTGTGAACAAGTGGAGAAATCTCTCTATACGAAACAGCTACTCAAGAAAGAAATTTATTAACTCGGAAATCCGACTATTTTCCCGCAAAATACCACCATTTCTTTCAACCGCAAATAAAAGCTGTTTACTTCTAGCCTTAGGTTTTGTTCATTCCACTCTCACTGCCGAGATTGCGCGCATCCCCACACACAGACACACACGCACGCAACCGGGAAAATTCCTACTGTGAGCTTTAAGCTACTTTAAAAGGTATGATATTTGAAATTGGATTTTAATATAACTTAATAAACATTGGTGTCTGCTTTTGATTTATTTCATGTATCTTAACTAAAGAATTATACTTTTAGTAAGTAAATAGATAACTCTGAACCACGGAGCAGAAGAAAAGCTGTAGGATTAGCCCGTTTCTCTGCTAAAGTATTTTTGCTAATGACCGCTAGATGTCGTTTCAAAAGAAAAAGGCACCGAAGTCACATCCTCATTTCTTGATTTAGAAGGTTCTTTAGAGATAAGACGTGTCATGTTTCTCTTTTGGGGGCCTTTTTGGTTACTAGTGAATCTCAAGTCGCATCGAACATAACACATAAAATGCACAACATACAATACTCTACTTGATTACTTGACTACAGATAGACATTTCTTATAATTCTACCAAATCCATGTATGAAGAACTCTCTCACAATCGTTCATGAGAACTTTGTACACTCGTTCGTACAGAAAAGACATATCTCTATAAATACACTTTCATTCACCTCTTTTCTATTCTTGCCATTCTGTTTGCTCAGGCAATAAAATATGTCCCCAAATATTCCTCATCAATTTTAACCATAATTTCAAAACACCCACAAAAAAACAGTAAAATTGAAAAATTTAATTTTAAAAAATTTTTTTTTTTTTTGAAATCGCTAACTTTCTATTTTTTAATAAAATTTAATTTTATATAGTTTGATAAAACTATTGTAGCGGACCGTGGGTTTACGTGTTGTTAAATTAGGAACACGTGCGTTTATTCCTTCTAGTATATTAAAAGGTCCACTACAAGAACATGGTGGACTCAGAGACTGAATCCACCATAAAGAAGGGTAAAGAAAACCAACAAGACTGATATATATATATATATATATATATATATATATATATATATATATATATCAACAAATATATGTATTAAACAACAAAATTTACAATAAACATAGACATTAACATTTGTATTTGTGTGTGAACGGAAAGAGTTTGTATTTTGGTGAATGTTGGTACGTACATGTATGTGCGTATAATGTTCATGGCGTCTCCCACAAATGGGAAGACGCAGTCTTCTGCGAGAGCTTACATTGTAGATGTGTTCGCTGAAAATGAACAAATGAAAAAGAGAACGTGGCAAGAAATCGCCCAGTATTTATAGCGTAGGGAGAACGTCCCCTAGTGAACAATTTGGACAATTAAGGAGGAGTTAACTCCGACACTATCTTTAATATAATTAATGTGACTTAACTAAAAATTACATCTAGTGTTATGAAAAATGTATTTATTATATAACTTCAATTTTTTATTAAATGAATGAAAACGTTACTTATTTTATTTAAAAAAAATAAAAAACAAATTTAAACAAATTTTACGAGAAATGTTTACTATGGGAGAAATCGCATAACGAAAAAAGAGTGATTCTTAAAAAAGTGCGCTTTATACACCGTCAAATACAGTATTTATTTTAATATAAAAAAATACCAGTTTAAAATTTTTAAAAATACCTGCTTTCTTTAGTAACTCTTCTACAAAGTCGTATGTCGAAGATTTGAAAACAAAATTTCCATCATGACTATTTTTTCTAGATTCAATTACTTATTGCAAATAGACAGGGAGAAACGAAAATAAAATAAAAAGCAATATAATTGAAAAAAAATCATTTTCAACATTTATTTAAAACTAGCAGCATGGCCCGGCGTTGTCCGTGCTTGATTCAAAAATTGTACGACTCATACAGCAATCGCTATCACTTGATTTAAAATATTTTTGCCCTTCCTTGTCTTTAAAGGAGTGCCCTTTGTCGTGCTGATGTTGCTACACGCCTTACTTCTTGCCTATCTCACACGGTGAATTTTTTCTAAGCTCTATACTAAACATTAAATCTGTTACGAAAAACGAACTAAACAAAATGAACAAAAAACGATCAGCTTTAAAAAAGGACTCGTAACTGGAAAAACCGAATGAAAAAAAGAATGTTAACAACAAATACTTTTTCACACCCAACCCAGTTCTGCGGAATCAGAATAAACGTTGAGTTTAAGCAAGCGAATGAGCCAAATGGAGTAAAGTGCCATGCAGATTTAAATTTTTTCCACTTGTGATGAATGCAACTATCGATTTTTTTTGCATGCTAGTTAACATTCATGTCAGTCAGCTGTTGGCTCTCATGCTGGCCAATAGAATCTTCCTGCCTATTCGTGGCAGCCAGCTATAAGCTCTTACTCTGGCCAGTAGAAAATGGCAGCAAACTACATGAAAACTGCCGTAGAAGCATGAAAAACATCGATTATTTCCACTATCGATGGGAGTTGGGAAATGCAAAATTAGTCTTGGCCTTCCCACTAACTTGGAGTATGTGCACGTAAATTTTGGTGCAAATCCGTCGAAAATTGCGGCCTTGCATTCGTTACACACACACACACACACACACACACACACACACACACACACATCCTAATTATTTTATTAGATGCTTTTGTCAGTACCCTAATTATTTTATATTCAAAGTTTTGTTTGTTTTTGTGGGTTTTTTTGGTTTTTTTTTTTTTTTTTTTTTTTTTTTGTAAGCATTTCACCCCAAGCAAGTCAGAAGTGCCGTTAGCATCGTAGTCGGTTGGCAATATCTTTTGGTTGATGACTAAAAATTAACTTCCGCATTTTGACTGTATACATGGGTTTCATTTAGACACCATGTGTATTTAAAGTAGTTTCCGGTTATTATTTTTAGTTAGGAGGACTTGTGTATGTTTAGGTTTCATTTGTCTACTTTTTGTGTATCGTTCTCTGAAAAAAATAAAAAAAACGCTGAGTCACCGTAAGTTAACGGCATTCGTTCTGTTTTCCGCGGTGACGCTTTCAGACGTTTGAGTAGCGTTTGAGTAGCCGGCAGTAACTTCCGGCCCAGTGCGATACACTTACCCGTGCTTTCAAATTGATTTTGTGCAAAAACAATTGTATTCTGTCAGAACCACCGCCGGGTAATTTTACGTAATCCTGTGAAGTTTTGTTGAAATCGGTTGAAAAATGTAGGAAATACGATCCCATATATAAACGAACACACACACACACAATCACAATCTGCGTTTTATAATAAGTAAGATGAACTAGCGGGGATACCCGGCGTTTCTCAGAAGATCTCTGAATAATAGTTTATTATTTACAATTTATTTATATTTTTTAGCCATCTTATGAAAAATAATTGTTTATTCAATCTTTAAATTTCATTTGTTTTCTTTTTTGGTGGGGGACTTGTTACAAAATAACTAAATTTAGGAAAATACCACACTACCAATACCACGCTCGGGGTGGAGATGGGGCTGAGTATCCCTATATTTTTATTAAAAAATTCACTTTAATTTAAATAAGATATAAGTAAAATCGTAAAACAAATATTCAACATCGTAACCCGTATCTGTCTCTCCTAATTTTTATTTAAAAAAATATTATAAGTCAATAACACACAGAGACACACGCATACACAAACAACAGCCCTTTAGAGTGATACTGAGTCTTATATATATTTATTTTCGTTAATTATTGTAGTTTTTAGTTTTAGACGGACACACGTACACTCGAATATTTGAATAAATAAATGTTAAACGTTTTGTCAAATAACTGTAGTTAATATTCTTCTTCTCTTAAATTTACTTTGTTGTTTTAATATTAATTTTTTAAGTTACGCTTTTATTTACTATAGATGCGAAAAGAAATTCAATAGAATAAAATTTTTAAAAATGCATACATGTATAGCGTTTCAAATGTATCAGCAGAATTAAAAAGGAAAAACGAACAGTAATAATAGTCGGAAATAAGAATTATTACTGTTTGTTTTTACCTTTTATTTCTGAGAATTTCGAATGCATTTTAATTTTAAAATATCCTAGTAAATACAAATCATACGATATTTTTTTACGAAAAGCTGGGTTTGGTAATAATGAGTCTGTATATATATTTATTTTGTCGTATTTATTGTAGTTTTTTTAGTTTTAGCCGGACACAAATACACACATACAGACAACTGCCTTTTATATATGTGTAGATAAGGTATGTCACTGGATCTAACGAACGCCTTTATCCACTGTGCCTTATGACATAAAGGGTTCAATTTCGCGCTTTGGGTTAGACTGTTTAATGTCAGTTATCAGTTATCTCCTGTTAATTCCCCTCTGCAAGTTCTCACACTCTTTGGGTCCTGTCACTGGATCTAACCAACGCCTTTATCCACTGTGCCATGTGTCCTTGTGACATTCTGTGTATGAATTTCTGGATATTATAAACCTAATGTCTTCAGCAACCATTTTTACCAGTGCTCATATTGCACTTTTTGCTGTTATAATTATATGTTTTTACCAGAGCTCATAATGCAAATTTTGTTATTATCGCTTTTCTCTGGCACTCCTTATTACTGGTTCTCATATTGTATTCATTTCTATGCTTGGTCGACTCGGGAGATGTTTGTGGCCTAGCATATGTGCAGATTCCTTACGTTTGCGAATTTTCCAATGGTGTTCTTTGTCTATGATCTCAACCTGATCCCTCAGAGGGCAGTGATCTCCCTTTTCTCTCCATATGTGGTCAGCTACACCTGGTTTTTCCACTTCCCCTCGTGTAACAGGGTGTTGTTCTTGAAGCCTTACCTTAAGGGGGAGGCCTGTCTCCCCTTTATATTTCTTTCCGCAACTGCACGCGATAGCGTACATACAGTCTTTAGTCATGTTCTTTTTTATTCATAGTCATCTAAGAAAAGATTGACAGCAAGCGCCATTGTAAATTTAATCCTTCCTCTCAACGACCTTCAGAAGATTTCAGTTTTTTGCCCCTTTTCTGCTAAAAGATCGATTTGAATAAAATAGTTGTCCAGTCGTTCTCACGATTCCTCATTCTTTTATTTGATCCTTTAAAAAAAAAATGAATATTTTTTACTTTTGCTGCTATGATGTGACAGAATCCCCCACAAGATTTTGGTGACCGCCGACGTGTATAAGAAAAACAACCTATTCACCCACAAAGTCATGCCCGTGTCCTGCTCGTCATAATCCAGTGTTTGATTCCGTTGTTGCTGCTGAGTTTTCTTTCCCTCTTCGTTGGCAGATTATCCGATCAATAAGAAAATCCCTTTAAGCTGTTTCGGTTTCAAGAAAATGACGAACGGATAAACATTTTTCGCAATGTTTTTTTTTTTTCCTTCTCTACTTATTTTCTGAAATTAGAACTATAGACTTTTTTTCCTCATATAAGACTCATATAAATGTTTTAAAAGCTAATATTTCGAAAAAAATTATTTGTTTGATTGATTTGTTTCTATGCCTTACAGGTTATTTAAAGCCAGAAAATATTTTTAGATTGTAAGAACTTCTTCGAGATAATAATGATTTACTGATACAAGTCTTACTAATTAACCAATAGCTGGGACGATAAGAAAAGGATTTATACTTTTCCCAATGGTATTTGCTCGTAAGTAAATATAACGAAACCTACTTGAATTAGAACTCGGTTATCCGCTTTCCAGTCACGAGCCATTATCCATTACACTACCTGCACACACAAGATAAAGAAAAAAAAGAAAATGGAATTTTATGATTTATTTTGAAAATTAATATTTCTGATAAATTAATAATACCACTCATCTGAGCTCAATAGCACTGGCCTAGACGGAGGCCAAGAAGCCACATTGAATATTCTATTCTTACTACCATTGAAAGGATATGAGCTTAAAGCACCACACTTTATAGCTCCACGTATGATAACAGCATTGTCATATTTTAAGTTTATTTATATTTGGTATTCTCTGATTACAGACTGTCTATTGAGTGTAGGAACTTTATCGATGAATGATGACCTAATAACTTGTTATAGTCAATGTGACAAATGTAAACTAAATAAACTAACAAAATTTTTATTCAGATCGCTAATCTTGTTATCTGGACTTAAATTAAGCAAAGAGAGATATTTGAGCGCGGGTATATTGATCCTTTCGTTGTCCAGATGGGTTATAAGGGGACCACGTCTTGGGAAACACCATTTAACACTCTGAAAAAGCCCAACTTTCGTGGGATTACTTTTAAAAATCAAAGCACATCGCTTCTAAAAAAAATATATGGAAAAGAAAAAGATCCCGACGCTCTGCTCTCTACTGACACGAGAGAGCGAAGAGATTTTCAATCAATGAGATTTCGGATAGATCCTTTCTGAGGAGCGTTACTGAGCCTGATTGCGAGTAAGTACATACATTGTGTTCAGATAATAAAGAAAGGAATGTACTGGTGAACGACTTGAGAAAAGTTATCCTCTTTAAGTTCATTTTCAAACAATCAGAAAGACAGAATCTGAAACCTGAGACAGTTTTGAACAGTTGTTTATTGAGCTGAACAGAACATAAGACAAGCCGTTATTTGGCTATGTTGCTATTTATCACGATTCTGTTCGTAGTCAAGAAGAGATGTAGGTTAGCAGATCAAGTAAACGTAGCGGTTAGTTCAGCAAAGTGGACGCTGGATTCTAAGATACCCCGTGACAAAGAATTCCAGAACAATATACAAAAATTTAAAAACAGATACTTTTGTGTGTCTTTCAGAAATAAACCTGCAACCAGGCTATCGTTAATAATACAAACACAACCCAATCTCTTGAAGAATTATAATTCAACAATGCAGTAGCTACTTCTCATAATTTTGCATAATGTTAATCATTTCACAGCTCCTTCCATTCAACAGACTCTCCCTCTACTGTGTTGAACTATCGTGAACGTCGCTGACACTTTACACTCTCATGAGCTTATTTGTTGGTGAGAGAGTGAGTATTAGGTGAATCATTGAATGAAATTGTCTAAAAATTATATGGGAGGTTTGATCTGTTTAGAAAATTGGCAAGCGTGATGGATTTTCATATGCAAGTGATATTTATACACCTTTTCGTGCAATTTTTCGTGATGTGTATTTTCCCAATTTAATAAAAAATACTTTACTAATATTGGTTACAATTAGTCATACATCAGTTTACTACAATATTGTATCCCGTAACTTACCTGTGTGTCACATATCCCAAGACTCATAGCGAATACCTGAAACCACAGATTATCACGAATCCCATAACTTCCTCGGGTCGTAGAGGCACCGCATCTACTGCAGCCACAACAGTAGTGGCGTGTCTTTGGCAAGACAGCCTAACGGAACCTAACTTCTCCAGGCTTTTTTGAGTTAAGTTTCCCTTCTCCTGAACTGGTTTCCAACCAAGGCTATAGAGTACAATTTATTCACAATGCTATTTACCCATAACTGGGGTAGAGATGGATTTATACCGTTCCCAATTTTATTAGCGCGTATTAGAACTCAACTAGAAACCGAACTCGACTCTTCGATTCCTCAATCCGCTATCCATTAATCCGTAGATAATCTGCCTTGATGAGTTAGAAGCCATTGTTAAAGTGAAAGATAAATAACACGATCAGAATTAATAAAGTTTGCAATGAAAAAAAAAAGATGAAACAGCAACAATCATGTAATGGAGCATACAATATAGTTAAAGGAAATCAAAATAAAAAAAAAAAAGTAAAAAGGCAAAAGAATTCACGAACTAGGAGTTAGTGTTTGTACACAAAAGCAGGGTCGACCAAGCGAACACAGTATGTCTGTCATGTAGTTAAGGCAGATCTGGACCCAGTCATATCAAAACGCAAGCTGTCCCATTTTACAGGCTAAGAAAAATATCCCAGTATGTATTATGTGTCCTTCTGACTATAAGAAGAGGAGGGCCCTTATCCGCGGAGGATATATTCCAAGATTCCCAGCGAATACGCGAATTGCAGACAGCACCGAATCACACACACACACACACACACACACACACACACAATTGTAGCGATGCAAAAGGTGGTTATCTCCCTTTGGTTGACATGAAGTAACGACGGTTACGTGACAGCCGCTTAGTGACATCAATTCATAGAGTGACGACAGGGGTCAGTTTTTAGTTTGCACCCCTCGAATCAAGACGAGCTTTTGCATTCTTAGCACCGGTGAGGCTAAACCAGCGCTCCCGGCCAACTGCCATGTGCACGGCACACAAACCCATAGCGCCGTTATTCAGTCGGCAAATATGATCTCACCAGAGACATAAAAGATAAATCCGGTCCGTTCGAATTATAGACACTGTTTCCGGCTTGCTTTCTTCTCGTCGTGAAATACGCACGATTCATCATTTTCCCGTTGGCAAATATGTCCTTAATAGAGTCATAGAAGATAAATCAAGCCCGATCGAATTTCAAATATAAATATAGCTTCTCCAGAAACATAGAAAAAATCCTCCGATAGCTCGAATTTCCGTTGGGAATTATTACAAGTAAGACCCTTTCTCTCTTCCTTAGTTTCCCACCGATTGTTGTTGTATACATGTGTTATATTTTCTCTGTGTGCGATAAGTGTAAATGCTTGTAAATTATTTTGTGTATGAAGTTCTTTTTGAAAACAAAACATGTTTGTCATTCTTTTTGTTTCAACTATTCTCTTCCGTCCGTGTATTAAGGTGTTGTTATATCATGGATATAATAGTGTCCATAATAACGGAAAATATAAATAGTAAATATTTCTTCCTTGCATAGTGACACCCATTATCTGGTGACACGACGCGATATTAACGAAGTATCCTTTCTTGCCTAGAAAACCCAGTAACTGGTGACCCGGACCTGATATTAAGGGAATATTCCTTTCTCAAAAATCTTTTTGTAGATTTTTTCTTTGTCCACGTGTTCATGCAGAGGTCATATAGAATGACAAACGGCTTCTCCTCTGCTGGTTCTTTGTTGCTGTTTCAATTTTACTTGGCGACAACGATAGTAGAGTTAAATATATAGTTTTTTCTAGACGACTAACATATTTTACACGTGACGAAATTTACCCACATGGTTCCTAAAATACGAGAAATGTGACAAAAAGATATTCTATTAAATATAGTGAAAAAAAAAAAAACAATACCTTTTTGTCACATTTCTCGTATTTTCGTCACGTGTACACTTTTTATTATTAAATAGGTTAAGTATATCGGGCACTTCTTTTTATATGTTGCTCTGCGGCGTGATAGAAACTAATTTCTACATATTTTGGTAGTTACATGAACGCCAGACAATGTTAACGATGTTAACGCCGTGGTACAGAACCTGTTTTCATATTTTTCATGGAATTGGGGTTTGTGTTAACGCAATTCTTTTTATATGGCCGCCTTTTTCTTCACCTCCAAGCTGAATTTTAAATTTGGCGCGCTTCAGAGATCATATTGTTTCATACTCCAGTAGTGAATCTACCCTTTACACCAAGACGTGTAACAGGTGATATTAAGTCCATCGCAGGCATACATTTGGTGATATTTAATTCAAATAGTTTTCTTTTCACGTTTATTCGTGTATTATTTTATTTTCCTCTCAGATTGTTTTTTTTTAAATATATTTTTCTGCATTACATGATGTTTAGTTAAAGCACAATGTACGAGCAGAATTCTGCCATGGCAGTATTTCCAAAAATTAAATCAGTATTGTCCCATGTAGTTGAATTGTCTTATATCGCTTTAAGCAAGAAGTTGTGTTTGGCGACTTGGTGCTTCTTCTATTGGCCTAAGCGATGTTCAGTGGAAATCATTTCTTTTTTTTTCTCTAGAAAACACCCCCCCCCCAGATACCATGACACGTGGCATTAATCCTTTCCTGCTAAATACACATGCACGAAATACCAGTCATTTGTGGAAGAACAAGTAAGGGACCAACAGCTCCAGAAACTTCTTCAAGACATCTCAACATCTTTGACATTTTCGAAGATGCATGTCCCGTACACTGGATTCGAAATATACGCGACTTAGCCACCTTACAGAAGATTATTTAAGATCCTCAAGAAACATTGTATATTTTTTTTACTGTGCGCATTAACAACGCGAAGCAAAATATTTGTTTGGACATGCCAGCTTTTCTAGAGGCTACATGGCTGACTATGGATACCCCAGCCCCTCCTCTATACCCAGTAGGGTCAGCTTTATCAAAGCAAACAGTAACCAGGTGTGGGCGTCATATTAGATGGTCAACGGGTTATTTATCTTGTTTTCACCTTTTGCAGGACATTTTTTCATATGAACTCTCGCATGTCACTAATACAGGAAGAACCTTTCGTGCTAATAAATGGGCGTTGTTCAAACATTCAAATACTCACTAAAGTATCCACCTTTCTATTTAACTTTATCACAACAATGAAGACAAAAGTAACTCGTTGTGGCAGGTTCTAGAACCTGTTTAAGGAGCAGGTACTTGTAACGATGCAAAAAGCGATTATCTCCCGTTGAAGTCACTAGGGTCTTGTGACGGCCGCTTAGTGACGACAGGTCACAAAGTGGCGAAAGTGGAAAATTTTTAGTTTGCACTCCTCGAGTCAAGACGAGATTTTTTTAGCACTGGCGAGGCTAAACCAGCCCACCTGCGCCAGCAGTCATATGGGCGGCACACATGCCAATAGTGCTTTTCTGTGGCATATCTACATTGTCAGTATCACTTGTGCATTGAAGGTGTTATTGAGGTTGAGTTCTTCCAGACCACTTCCCATTTTTATTTCGCTGGGACCGAGAATTAAACAGAACACTAGATTTTTTTCTTAACCTCAATCTTTTATGGGACCGACCTACCTTTATGGACTAAATAGACTCGTCCTATTACTATATTATGCCTCTCAAGAGAGCTTTCTACAGTTGACGAGTTGACTACTGTACTTTTCTGGCAGTCAGACTTGCAACACTTTTATATTCGTTCTTTTTGTTAATAATACGTTTTCACTAAATTGCTGAGTTCGAGTTTTTTTTTACCTATTCTGGGTCCACAACACAATCAATGACTGCTACATTAAATCATTAAAAAACATGACAGACTTAAGCTTAGGCGAGAGCCGACACAACGTGAACCGGCTTTTTTCATGTAAGAGGAGGAAAAGAGAGAGAGGGAGAGAGAGAGAGAGAGAAGAGGCTTATGGAGAAAAAGGGTCTATAAGAGAGCGAGAAGCGCGTTCTTTAACGTTGAGTATGGAGCATATATTAAACTGTAATACAAAGGGAGTATACATTAACCAATAATGTAACTATGAAAATGCTATTGACCTGAGTTGTATCATTGTATCTAATATCATTATTGCTATTAATTTAAACCCCCAAATTTAATTTTATCTTTTTTAATGCCAGAAACATTAGATTCTACAATTTTTATATAAGTATAGAAATTAAATCCTATTTTTTTTTTTCACCCAATAAAATCCCATCAGAAGGTTTTTTGAATTAACAATTATTCCCAGGGCAAATACCATCAAAATACTTGTCGAAGTAGCACGTGTTATTTTTGGACGAATTAGAAAATAACAGTAATAACTCCCTCCACAACTTTCTTTTCTAACCAATGAAAACCTTGTATTGAAAAAGTGAACACCTCTATGTTAAATTAGATTTTGATCCTCCTTACGAATATAAAAATAGAAGCCTACTTCTTCTCGAGGTTCAAAAACAATTTCAGGGACCAGTTTGAGCTATACATGTGTACATATATGCATCCATAACCACGCACAGAATGGAAGAGAGAAAGCCAGCAACTACCGACTAAGGCCTTGTCCACGCACACAATAGAAGGGACTAACCAGCAAGCGTCTATTAAGCCTTTGTCTACGAACTTACACACACATTAGACTGACCGTCATAAAATAAGTCTGTCCACACATTTCACGCCTACTAAGAACATGTAACGACTTAATAAAACTTAACTGCAAGGAACATTGAATATTTTATTGTCAGTGCATATTTCTGAAAAGTATCTATAAATGTTACTTCAACTGATGTTCTGCTTCTACCTTTCATTCCCTTTTATAGGTTTAATTTAAAAGGTGTGTTGTTGTTGTTGTTGTTGTTGTTGTTGTTAAATGTTTGGACATTCAGTTAGCAACAAAAAAAGATCTGTGTAAACGGATCCCAACATAAGTCATATATGCCGAAAAAGTCTATAGGTCACATCGCAGTAAACGAAAAGAAAAATGTGTACTTAAAATCAAAACAAACTATTTTCAGTAGGATAATATTATGGAATTAACACATTAATTCCATTTATATTTTATGCGCGCACGAGTTTCCTCCCTTCCTTTCACACTTGTGCGTGTGTGCGCGCGGTTTCCCCCCCCCCCCTACCTTCCACTCACAGCTAAACATAGCAGTAACCTCGCTAGCTCCTACTGATGGACTCATAACAGATTTTGAATTTCCCGCGCGTTTTTCGGCGTCTCAAAAACTGCTAGCGTTTGCAAGCAGTTGCCTCTCGACTTTCGACCTGACTAGATGGGCAACTCATTTATTCCGTGCCCTTAACCCATATGCGGGCCGGAATATCTTATTTCAACAATGGCGACTTCACACTCTACCAAGACTTCTTCTCGTCTTGAAGCTGCCCTCAGGTCAGACCTTCTCCGTTTTCTGCCAGAAGACGTTAGAGACACACGACACGGTCGTGAGCAAAACTTCGTATTCAACTAATAATGGCTTATTTTTATCCCTCGTCAGCGAACCAATAAATACAGACAGGGATATCCTACTGACGAACAACTTGCTAATTGCAGGTCAGACCTTCTCCGTTTTCTACCAGAAGACGTTAGAGACACACGACACGGTCGTGAGCAGAAACTTCGTATTCAACAGGTAACCAATAAAACCACCAAATAATTAATTCTGCGTCCTTTTGGCTCGTCATTCAAAAATTCTCCTACGAGACGATGCAACTCCAAGTATTAACTTTTCGTCCCTTTTGGCCTCGTCATAAATCTGTTTTGAACCAGTACAAAAAAGAAAAAAAAATATATACATAACATTTCACTCACATTAGCAAAAAACTCGCAGTGAGTATTTTTCCTTGTATGTATATTATCATGTACATTGACTTATCTGGAACCTTCTCCTTCTTCAAGAACTTTCCCGCCTTAGCTATCTTGTTTCCTATTTTGGCGCGGAATATTTTCATTGATCCCTACTACGGGATAAGTTACTTGTTTTTCCTGCATTTAATAAAAATTACTCTTGTTTGAATCCAGTCTTCTCCTGTCATTCTGTGTCGGCTATCTTAATATATTTTATTTTATGCACGTGTGGATTAACCACATTTCTTCGTTGTTCATTCACGCATTTTTATTTATTTTTTTTACTTTGCTTGTAGACTCGGTAGTTTAGTGTGGTGTCTGGCACAAGGCCACTTCGTAATAAACCAGCACTGCACGCTGCCGGGTCTGCAACAATATATATCCCCCACCCAAATATTAATTTTATGAGATAATTAGAAAATATAAGATCAGAAATGTTTAGAATTTAATATGTGATTTAGGCGTCCAGTGTTGCTTTATTTTTTTATTTTTTTATTTTTATTTTATTTATTTATTTATTTTTATTTTTTATTTTTTGTACTATCCTACTTGTTTATTTGTTTGGTTGACAACAGATAACCGAAAACGCCAAGGAAGGGCCACTGTAATGAAAGAAATTTTTCAAAAATCACGTTCATTCTCTGAAGTAAAAGACTGGTTAGCCTTTTGCTTGGAATGCCAATGAAGAAAACTGTTTTATTCTTTTTATATTTACAAAAAGTTGAAAGTTGTTTTAATATTCTTGTTTATTTTGTTAGTGAATTTTGTTCGTTTCGTCGTCGAAGCTTTGACTTAGGCGATTGGGTGAAAAAGTCACTCTTGTTCCTATACTCATTGAATTACTATGAGTGTGAGCGCGGAGCAGACAAGAAAGAAAGAAAGAAAGAAAGAAAGAAAATGACGATAGCAAAGGATTTTATCACTTAATTTTATCAATTTACGAGAGTTCTTTTCCCTAAGATCAATCACTCTTATCGACGCCTAATCTTTTTCTACACCCACTCTGTCTCTATGTAAACGATTCCAGAACTGAAGAAAAAAGACAGGAATAATGATCTATTTGGAATTGGGCAAATGAATGCTACTATAGTCAATTTCTCTAAAATTTGATTTTTTTAAATTTTGAAATATTACCGGATTATCTTGCTGAGACGAGAAGAGCAGGCGTAGTCATTTGAAACAAAGAAAGGAAGACTTGTTATCACTCCTTTAACGACCAAATGAATAAGATTATTTTTCTATGTGGCATGTCTCTTTAGCGCGTGTACGATCATGGCTTCCCACAGTTACCTTTCATTTATAGCTCTTTGTAAGGTTTGTTTTTCGCTATCCTTCCCAGTTTCTGTTCTGACATTCATTTATACAAGCTCGTTCGGTTACTAACAGCTTTCCTCTGCCCACTCCTACCTTCAATATGTCCAGTGAGTGTTAAATTCTCTAAGCTCTCTTTCTTCATTATGTTCTGTGAGTGTTAAATTTTCCAACCCTTCTTTCTTTATTATATGTCGTTTATTTCCATTTTCCTTAGAACATACTCGTTACTGACATGTTCAGTTCATGGTATTCTCAGCATCCTTCTGTAGGACTACATTTCTCTTTTTACAATTGATGTTTAGCCCTTACTTCTCACTTTCATTTACCACCCCTTCTCTAAGAGTTGCTGCAGTTTATTTTCTGTGTGTTGTAGCATACCTACGGACGGTAATGGGTATGCCCCCATTCCCATAAATACATTAGTAAATACTGTATGGTGGTCTAGAGTTGGACATTCGATTTAGACCTTTATTCTATCACGCTTTGAATCTTTTTGAACAACTAACTGCTGATCTTTTGAACCACTAACTGTTGTTTAGTTAAGTTTGATTTATTTTTACCGTTTTTCTTACGTTCTTTAACGACTGTTTTTGCAAATTTTTTGATTTTTCTTTTTCATTTCGTTACCCTCCCCATTTTTATTTTTTCCTGTATTTTGCTATTATTCTTTTATTATTTAATTTTTTTAATTTTCTCTAACAGTTAATTTCCGTTTTTGAATTTATTTTTTCCGTATCCCCTTCCCAGAGTTTATCTATTTATTTTTTTCTTTCTACGTATCGCGTTTGACTTTAATTATTAATACGTGTTACTTTGTTCTGTGTTTTTTCTTTTAAATATCCGTAAACTTCTGTTGTTTTTTTGTTTTTTTACTAACCTCTGTATACCTTTGTGTGTCTAATTTTTGTGTTTATCCTGTCTGCTGTTTCTTCTTTCCTCGTCTTTCTTTTTTTTATCGGATTGACTGTTATTTTAACAGCGGCCATATTGTGTTTGTGAATTGTTACGTATACATTGTTTCGTATTTCTCTTTATTTGTTCTTTGTATAGCGTTTCGTTTTTATTTTCTTGTATATTTATTTTAATTCATCCCGTCTGTCGTCTTTTGTACGTCCTTCTGTTTTGTGTTTTCTGTTTGTCGTTTTAAATTTGTAGTCTTGCTTACGGGCGAACCTTGTTTTTATTGTTTTAATTTTTCTCGTCTGTCGTCTAATTTTTGTACGTCTTTTCTGTTTTGCATTTTTTCTTTTTGACTATTTAAATTTATTTGTTCGCTGTTCGGAGAACCTTGTTTTATGTAAGCTTATTTTGTTGTATATTTTTAAAAAAAAATCTCGTCTGTTGTCTTTTGTACGTCCTTCTGTTTTGTGTTTTCTGTTGTTTTAAATATATAGTCTCGCTTACAGGCGAAACTTGTTTATATTGTAAAGGACCGTGGCGGTGATGAGTATGTAAAACACACGTGGGTAGATTTTCCTGCTAGCCGGTCCAACTACATGAGAAAGCTGGACTTTAATTAAGTCTAAAGAAGACAAGGAAAAACAAACACAAGACCGATAAATATGTGTAAACAAATATATGTATTAATAACAAGAAAGGTTACAAGTTACATGGACAGTTACATTGACAGAGTGCGTGTGGTAAATATTATGTGTGTGTGTGTGTGTTGTGGTGAGTGTTCGTACGTACGTGTATTGTTCTTAGCGTGTTCCTAGAATTTGGGAAACGCTGTATCTGTGAGCGTTCACATCTGCGAGGTGGTATAAGGCAGAAGGCCTGAGGAAAAAGAGGAAGAGGCGAAGGGTCAGCCAGTATTTATAGCCAGGGTAGAGAGACCTCTGGTGAAGGGTTAAGGAGCTGAGGAGGAGCTAACTCCGGCAATATTGTTTCAATTTTCCTCGTCTGTCGTCTAATTTTTGTACGTTTTTTTTCTTTTGACTGTTTTAATTTTGTTTTTTTCGCTGTTAGGCGAACTTGGTTTATTTATATTTAGTTCTATATTTATTTTTCTCTGTTTTTCAATTTATAGTTTCGCCTCTGGGCGAAACCTATTAATTACTATTTTTCTTTTTATCACCCCTCCCCTTCCCTTTAAAAATGGGAAAAAAAGGGAAAAAAAGTGTTCCGTCCGTTTTAAATTCTTAAAAAGAAGCCAAAGATGGCCGACCTTAGAAAGTCGGTCAGGAAACATTTTATTTTCCATTAATAAAGAACCTCCAGATAAAGACAATCTTGACGAGTACTCTGCACTTCCAAATTTACTCTCAAATGAGGAGGCCTTTGGTCAAGACAAGTCAAACAAAAATATAGAGGCCAATAATTGCCAAAAAGATTTGTCCAGGGATATGGAGGCCAATAATGGCCAAAGCAAAAATAAGACTACAACTAATGCAGAGGCCGGGGAATCGCCTTGTTGTTGGAGTTCCCCCCCCCCACAAAGTGCATCATCGATATTGCGAATTTCTTGGAGCGTGGCAAGATTTACGCACACCTTGTCGTAGAAAGTGGGCTCTT
The DNA here is from genome assembly GCA_903632075.3 of Acanthosepion pharaonis. Classification (NCBI taxonomy): domain Eukaryota; kingdom Metazoa; phylum Mollusca; class Cephalopoda; order Sepiida; family Sepiidae; genus Acanthosepion; species Acanthosepion pharaonis. The sequence goes on along the minus strand of CAHIKZ030002323.1, from coordinate 435,766 downwards.
GGAGGACCCCACAGAACTTAAGAAAATCGAGAAGAGAGTAGTGTCAGTCTTCGTCGTCGACAAGCATACGCGCAAAACTTGTCGTTCGACGAAAGACACAGTAGTAAAACCGCTGGAGTCCCTGTGTTTAAAGCCACTTAGAAATGTGAAGGGTTCGGGTTTCTTCATGTGGGACGTATTGCTACCCACACTGGAAGATTGCATGAAAATGACGAGTAAAGAACTCATAACGAAAGATCTCATACTGCGCACCGCGTATGAAGGCAAGAGAAGGACCTTCTAGCGATATACGAGGCCCTCTCTTCAATTTATCGGGGAACACCTGGCGGCTTTCTTGTCGAAGTATGGAGAAATACTGGGTGCTACCTGAGATAGCCTGACCGGGGGATGGAGCTTCGACATAATGTTGGACCACTAAGCTTTCCTCTCCATCCCCAACTGTCTGGAAGTAGGGTGCCTGAAGTTGCCGGTCATTGTAACCGGCCGCAAACCGGTCTGTTGGAAGTGTGGAGAGACTGGTCACCTCTCCTTTTCCTACCCAGAGAAGAAGGCCTCTGGAAGTCAGACCTCAGTTGACCAAACTCTCCCTCTGACCGCGTCTTTGATTTCTGCCATGCCTGTGGTGGGCATGCTAGCTTCCAGGACCGGAGTGATTAAATCCCCTCTGTCAACATTAAGGGCAACGCCCCGGTCTCTAAACCTACATTAAGAGATCTACAAAAGAAATACAACCCAGGCTTCGAAAAAACGTAAAAAATTAAGGCGTGAAAAGAGAAATTAGAAAAGCAAAACCGACAAAAACCACTCCCACTAAAAAGACCACTCAAACATCATTCTCTGCTCCACATTCACTACAAAACTGCAGTCATCAAAAGACCTTCTCTGCCAAAAAGGCCACTCCCGCCACTCCCTCTGCCCCATTACAATCTTCCCTTCCCTCAACCACTCTACATAAGACCTCTCCTACCAAAAAGACCACTCCCTCTACATCTTCGGCCCAGACACATTCTACACATACCTGAACCTCTCTCAGTAGAGACCCCAGCCCTTTCAGGCAATCATATACTCCTCAACATACGCCCAGTCCTTTCAAACAGCCGATATGGCCCCTCCTCACAACAAAAGACAAAGAAGACATTCACAGGACTCGAAAGATAAAAGGAAAAAGATGCCAAAACGCATCTATAATACCGGAAAGGACGTATGCCGCATTTCCCCTGCCCATGGCTGTCTACTGGAAATTGAACTGCTCATTATTTGGGGAGCAAGATTTCCAGGACCAGCTGCTACTAATGATACAGAGGGAACTGACGGGAGCTGTGGTGGGAAATGCCTGGTGGGATAATTTAAAATCCAAAATTATCTGCTGATTATAGTCGTCGGCTAAATCTAGATAGATTAGCGGCGCAAACAGCGTGTGAGCAAAAAGTTGATCGGGCGATCAAATCCAGTGATAGTGGCCTCCTTGCTTATCAAGAAGGATGAAGCTCTGATAGTCAGGGCTAGGTTAAAAAGAATGTCTTCTGAGGCAACGAATATGGCCGCTGAACTGCGTGCAGAGGAGGTTCGGAGTACATATCGGCGACATATCTCATACGTCACATTGCCGGTTAAGCGGACCGTGGCTACAAACGAGGGCATATGTGAGATTTTTCTTGAGTACTTTCAGGAACTTTTCACCAGGGAGCCAGGTCTGAGCCCTACTCAGTTCGACGCCAATTAATCTGACTTTCCCTGCTTTGAGGCAACTGAAGCGGCTAGGTGCGAGGATCCCATTACAGAGTCGGAAATCTGGGAAGCGCTGAAACAGGTTGGCCTGAACAAATCTCCGGGATTAGATGGTCTCCCTACGAAGTGTACTTGAGGCAGTCGCCCGTTTTTGTTCCATTGCTGGCACTGTTTTTCGGCAACTGGGTGAAGCAGGGGTCTATACCCCAACGCCTCACCAAGGGCGTAATCAAGTTGTTACGCAAGAACAAGAACGGTGGGGATGGGTTAGGTAACTTTCGCACTTTAACTATGTTAAACACAAAGTTAAAGATTTTGGCTATGGTCTTAGCAAACCGTTTGCAGGCTGTCCTGTCTAGTCTGATTGGCTCCGAACAGACTTGTGCTGTGAAGGGTAGGACTATTCAGGAAACCTTCATATGGTACGATTGATCATCGAGCAAGTCAACAGTGAAGCCGCGCTGATCAGTTTAGATCAGTCTTCGATAGTGTTGACTATCAATTTCTCGAGGCTGTACTTTCGGCGGTCGGTTTCGGGCCGTACTTTCTCACCTGGATCCGACTTCTGTATGCGACTCCTGATGTTCTGGTGGAAGTGAATCCGGGTACGATCGGAGTCTTTCGTATTGTCTCGCTCCATTCGTCAAGGTTGTCCGCTTTCGACTTTGCTTTACGTTCTTGCGTTGGAACCTTTCCTTCGTCAGTTAAAGACGAATCCGGCCCTATGCGGAATTCCTTACCTGGTGCTACCACCTCGGCCAGGTATTCTGCTTTGTGCTGATGACGTTTCTGTTCTTGTGTCGAGCAGGGCCAAGATTGACGGAGTCAGCAAAGAAATCAGTGGTTATGAGATGGTGACAGGGGCCAAGATTAACCGCGATAAGTCAGTTGGCTTGCGGTTGGATGTGTGGAAGGGAATTTCTCTTCCCGGACCTTTCCTCTGTACGGATGGGCTGGTCAAGATTCTCGGCGCCTGGTTCGGTCCTGATATCCAGTTGAAAATGAATTGGTCGGAGGTGCAAGGAAAGGTTGAGATCGTTAATCTGTGGTCTCGGAGGAACCTTCTTAAAGGGGAAAGCAGTTTCACACATCTACCCGATTCTCCTTTACCAACTCTCTGTGATTCCACTTCTGTATGACACACTAATGGCGTTAATAAGTTCTACTTCTTGTGGGGAAACAAGGCAGCCAATGTCTCTCGGGAGAACTGTTGCCTTCATCCATTGAAGGCAGGTCTCGGTATGACTAGCACTGAGTTTCGTCAGTATATGCTTCGCATCGGGTTCCTGGATCGAATGTGTCGCGAATCGGATGAGGAAGGAGCCTTCTGGAAGGAAGACGCCCGTACGAACTTCCTATCCCTGAGAAGTTTGCATTCGTGACAGGAGAAGTCCTGCCGTTTACCCCGAGCCGAATGCTCCTTCTATCGTGAGTGTCGTCGTGCTCTGAAACGCCTCTTATGGGCGTTGGATGGCCTCTCCAACGTCCAGGCGTTGTCTCATAGGGCATTATATCAGGTGTTAGTTAGGAGGTCCGTTCGTGATGAGCTGATTGACGAGCACAGCCTTACGAAGCAGGAGGCTCGCTAAATATGGCCTTGAGCGCCCGGTTTGAAATGTCTCAATAATAATGAGGTATGGTGATAGTGATGCGTGGGGCCTTCTGGGTCGCCAAAAAAATTTGCACGGAGGACTTGGAGAAATATCCAAACTGCCGACACTGTGGTGAGAAAGTCGAGACCCTGGGTCACACCTTCTTTCATTGCAGGGTTGTAGCACCGTTGTGCAAGTTTGTTGAAGGTCTCATAGTTCGCATGCTGCACGGAAAATTTTTTGTCCTTGAGGCCGCTTCTGTTTATAGTAATGTGGCACCGCCGTTGTCGAAGGCTGAACATTATGTGTTCTTATGCTTGCTAGGTGTTATAAGAGTCGTGATTTGAACGATACGTCAGAAGGGATTCTATGAAGGCGAGAAGTTCACTTCTTCCCAACTGATCATGTGCTTTATGCATCAGCTTAAAGTCAAAATTAGGACGGAAAGGCGGCGGTTCACTTCATCAGAATTTGGCAAAATGTGGGTATTACTTGCGCGTTTGTGTCGTGTGAAAGGGGCTGACCTGGAGTGGTACTTTGATGCCGGTTAGGCATCAGGATATTGTTTTTCCTGGGTTGAACTAGGGCAACCCATCCCAAAATTAGGAAAGCTTAGGTTTAGTTTTTGAATCTTTAGTTTTCTTTTTCAGTTAACTTAGCTAGGGTATGTATGCTCATTCGCCTCTTTTATTTCTGTCCCTATTTTTCTTTGAGTTTAATTTCCCATCCCCTCCCTTGTTAGGTGGTCAGTGATGTCAGTTCTCTGGTGAATGCGGGGCGACTTTCGTTTCGTGTGTGATTTTTTTCGTATTTGCTGTTGTGTCTGAATCAGTGCGTGTCAGTGTGAGTGCTTGGGATGAATGAATGGTTTATATTATTATAGTCCAGTATTGATTTCGTCCAGTTAACTGATGTTTCTGCCATATTTAGAGATTGTGGGGTTTTTATTACTAACATCATTTTGTTTAGTTTCTTGTAAATAGTTTTATTTCATATTGTAAATACTCATTGGGGCTAGTTTTTAAAGTTGTTGTTTTATTCCCCTCTACCCACAGACGATGAAATTGTACATTTGTGGATTAGTTAGTATTTTTCATGGAGACATTGAGGTATTATGGTGGATGTGGTAAGAAAGGTACGTACGGTACGTATGTGTTGTTTTGGTGCAAGGAATATTGTTTTGTATGATTGTGTCAGCGTTTGTGGCTAGCTAAGTTTAAAGTTAAGACAGTCCTTTTCCCCTCCTTCCTCATTTCGGCCTTCTGCCACATTTTCTGGAATTTTTCAGAAATAAATATCTAGAGTTGGAGATTCGTCTCCGGATGTGCTGGTCAAACTCTCTGCTTCCGGGCAGAGAGGATCCCCAGATGAAGCTATGTCGAAGGAAAGTGTCGACTTGGGAAACCGTTACCTGACCCCGTTTTATACGGGGTCTACGGGGAATTTTTGGCCGAGCCTACGAGTTCGGATACCCCACATAAAATTAAATTCGGCCCTGTGTCACATCTGACTGCGTGGGGCGGTTCGTAGATATCCTAGAGTTGGAGATTCATTGGGGATTTCACTTGACTCACTTCTAGAAGTTTCTACTTCTTTTACGCGCCGCTGGCGAATCTTATGTGTTGTTCTTGTGCTAAGTATTATCATTCATTACCAACCTTCGTTTGATTATTCTGTTCAGTAACCTTCCCTAGGTTACAACACTGGGTTTGCTATCAACACTGTGTAATCTGTATTTCTTCTCTTGATAAGATTATTACCGCCAATAATAGATCATGACATGATTTCTTGTTCTCTCAAGATCGCCTCATTGTAAATGTTGATTAAGTCTAGTGAGAAGACCCATCCTTGTCTTACCCGCTTTCTATTTTTGTGTATTTACTGAATTCATTCGTTTTATGCAGGGGAATTGCTTCCATTATACGTCATAAATTATTCTAATATTTTCCCAAATAAATTAAGCTTACCTATCAGTTTGAACAGCTCTTTGTGTCGTATCGTATTGAATACTTTTGCATAATTTACACATCATAGGGGATACATTATTCTGCACGTGTATTGCTCTTTATGATATCATTCTGAGCATAAATATGTAACAGAGAGAGGTATACACACACACTCACATGAATGCACACACGCAAATATAACTTTTATTGACTGGAAGTGGAAATGGTGTTTATATATCAAAGTACAATTTGGGTTAAGATGTGTGTTTACCGATGAGAAACACGATCTCAGGCAGGAGGCGATGTTTTAAATCTGGGTCACGAGAAAAAACAATGAAAAAATGATCTAAATAAAATTTATCGGTTAAAAATTGAAATAGAGCTTACTCAGGCTACGAGATATTTGTTTTTTTTTTAACAGTATTTGCTTTGATTAAAAGGTTGAATCAATGTTTAGATACCCCAAAGTATTGGGGAAGCGAGAAGAACTCGTTGTAAATAATTGGAGAATCAGTTTACATGTCAAAGGATAGTTTTTGGCACTCATGATATTCGCGTGCCAGGCCAAGGGTCGATTCATGATCAAACAGATTTATCTATATAAACCAGCGTAGTTATGCTGAAGAAAAAACAGCCGAGAAAGGCCGACGAGAAAGAGAGACCGCAATCGGTCGGCACATCGTCGTCATGTGCGTGAGCACCCTCAGACGACCATTACGGGTCGCGGTGCTACAAGGAGACGGTCGAGCGGAACAAAGAAGCAGACGGTCGAGCGAGACGGAAGAGGCAGACGGTCGGAGGAACAAAGAAGCAGACGGTCGAGCGAAACGGAAGAGGCCAGACCCTCTCTCTGTTGGAAATTCGCTGGATGCATTGTGTCTTTTTCTTTTTCTTTTCTCATTTATGTTAAATGTTTTTTATTCTCCCTGTAACCTCTGTTCTGATGTTATCTTATATAAAAGACGTCAATATTTCCCCCATTGTTGTCTGGCTTCTGCAGATATTATTTCTTGTTTTATTTTGCCACATTCTAAACTTCCTACCGCCAACTCTCACAGCCGTGTCCACACCCCCAGTCGACCGTGAACGTATGGACAACACCCCGCTTACTGGAGCTAAAAACTAACACAGCGTGGGCAGCAAGCAGGACTTGACCAGTTGACCGGTCGAAATAATCTACGGGTACCCAGGGAGCGTACGTCCAGTTACCCCTAAGTTCGGTTCGGACCGAGTAGACACCTCAACCCAAAGAGGAAGACGCCGGAGGTTGAGGGGCTGGGAACGAAGTAGTAGAAATATCGTATTCCTTGTTCCAGTGTCTTTAACGAAACCGTACTGTTCTTATCCGATTTCCGCACTCTATTCATCAGAATTCGGATCATGAGTTTTATTATGTGGCTGATTATTATGTTTTATTATGTGGCTGATTATATGATGGAGCTCGTATTCCTTTGTACTTGGCTTCTTAGGCAGCGCTGTGAAAATGGATCTACTAAGGCCAAAATCACCCAAGGCATCCCTATTACAATTCCATCTCGTCCTGCTGCTTTGTTCCCGTTCATCTTGGTCAGTGTCGACGTCACTTCAAATTTGAATATTTGAGATCCTTTCATATATTTGTGTGCATTGTAGGTTTCATCACTTTTCGTTGTAAAAGAGTCCTTTGATGCATTTATTCAATCTTCGAAGTGTTTTTCTTTCTCTTTTATCAGCGTTACCACATTTGATTTTATGCATCCTGTTGATCAACTAATCTAAGCAAGGTGATAAAGCCACTAAGACGCAAAGGGTTACTGAGTGCGAAAGAGAAACAAAAACATTATTGAGGCGAAAGGACAATAAAAGAACAGGATTCGAGGAGATAGAAAATGACGATTGATGATGCATTTCTTGTATTTCTTTTCTGTTATTTCTTATTATTTTATGAATATCTCTCTTATGTGTGATGTTAATTCTTTCTATTTCTGTGCACATTTCATCGACCCCTTCTTCTCTTGCCTGCTTGCATTTGTTTCTAATTTCTATATGTAATGTTATATATTCTGTGCCTTGTTTGCGGCCTCCTTTTCATCATGTTGAGAATTTTATCTGTCATCCATGCACTCTTTTTTTTCTCGTCTAGTTTTCCTTTAGATTATCACGTTTGCTGATGTTATTAAAGCTTCCTGTATTGTAGAATATGAAATTGAGCCAGCATTACTGGAGTGCTTGGAGTAGTTCTGAAGAATGTTGCAAAGTGGTTAGAAGAAATGGAAATCCAAGGAAGAATCGAAATAATACAGATAATAGCAATACTAAAATCAGCAAGAATACTGGGGAGAGGGCTGTAATGAAGATATTTGCTGTCACATGATTTCCAGTAAAAGCTATCAAGTACCACCGCATTTGAAAACTCAACGGGTACATTAATAATAATAATAATAGTAATAATGTATGCAGTGACGATCCTAAGGTTGTTGGTACCCCGGGCAAGCTGAACTTCGGTACCCTTAAGAGTATATATTTTTTTAAATTTTCACTGTAAGACACCAGTATTGTTCAAGGGTGTTACTATAGTTGTATCTGCGATTACAAAGTCTCTACTACAACGAGTATTACGAAAGTAACAGTGAGTATTCACTGACATTACAAAAGTGGCAATGAGTGTTCATTGACATCACAAAATAAAATAACGAGTTTATTCCAATAACTTAATACAAGCTAAAGAAAACAGTCATTATCCTACCTAAAACATTTTGTTCAAGTCTTCATATCTGCAAATATTTTTATGGCACTTTTTGTACCTATCTTCTTTACAAGATAATTTTCTGTTGACATAATAGCCAAAGAATTTAGTCTCCCTTGAATCATGGACAACGGCAAGTATTTTTTATAAGCTTTAGTTTTGGAAGATTCCAAACACTTGACATAGCGACCTGATGGCGCACTCGGCTTTGCTGGGCGCCCCGAGCGACTGTCCGAGTTGTCAGGACCTTGAACCGGCCCTGGCTGTATGCAGATCAGGCGGTGACTGGATATTTCTTGGGGCTGAAGTCAACTATCTTCTTAGATAATTGAATGGAATTAAAATGAGAGAGGATGAAAAAATTTTGAACATTTTCATACGAACCGGTCAATCAATGGGCAACGTCACACGAGGGTCGATCTCAAAATATATCACACATAATTGCCAAATTGTACAAAATGTTTCTTAAAAGTAAAATCGATTGGATGCATTGTTAACAATGGTAATGTAGAAGATAACGACACCTTAAGAAAAACGGAGCTACGAGAATTCGCGTGAGTACGCAAGCGAGGAGGACAGCGTTCTTTTTTGGAACGCTGTGCTGTTTTTGAGTTGGGAGAAACTGGGACAGTTAGAAAGCGATTATTTGGATCAGTTTCACACAGGCAGTTAGATTTCATAAACAATCTTAAACGGAAGAATTTGTTGTTTTTTTTAATTTTTGTCAATGATTACAACAATAATGGTGGTAATGTGCTCCTAATGACTGAATAATGATGGCTTACTTGTCATTTCAAACTGAAGGGACAGGAGCCGACTGTGTGTTTCTATAAGAAAAAGACAATATGAAAAATCTGAATAAGTGATGCCAGTAAATCTAAGAGCACTCAGAGTGATGAAAAGGGTGTTAAATCAATAAATAGATGAATAAAAAGAAGAATTCCAGGGATAGATCTACTTGGGACATGTGATAATATTAAAAGAAAATCACCAAAAGAAATAAAACGACGTATAATGATGGGATATGAAGCATTTAACAAAAAACGGTGATTTTTTTTAATTATTTCACACGAAAGAAAGCAAAAATGCCATTAAGACACAGAGGATTACAGGAAATGAAAGTGAACGAGAAGACGGAGAATAAAGAGAATTGAGAAAGGGGTTAACGATGAACGGGTTTCAAGAAAACAGAAGATGGCGATTGATGATGCATTTAAATTTTTGAAGATTCTAGTTAACAGGGAAGCAAGGAAACGGAAGGGAATTCCACAGGCGGGAAGCATGAGTATTATAACTTCCTATTATAAGGTTATTGTTATAGCGCAATCTCCTACTTGGTATAACGTAATTCGTTAAAGTATTCTATATACGTAATGATTAGGCTATTCGTTAAAGTATTCTATATACGTAATGCTTAGGCTATTCGGTAAAATATTCTATATACGTAATGCTTAGGCTATTCGTTAAAGTATTCTATATACATAATGCTTAGGCTATTCGTTAAAGTATTCTACATACGTAATGCTTAGGCTATTCGGTAAAATAGTCTATATACGCAATGCTTAGGCTATTCGTTAAAATATTCTATATACGTAATGCTTAGGCTATTCGTTAAAGTATTCTATATACGTAATGCTTAGGCTATTCGGTAAAATATTCTATATACGTACTGCTTAGGCTATTCGTTAAAATATTCTATATACGTAATGCTTAGGCTATTCGTTAAAGTATTCTATATACGTAATGCTTAGGCTATTCGGTAAAATATTCTATATACGTAATGCTTAGGCTATTCGTTAAAATATTCTATATACGTAATGCTTAGACTATTTCCGTAACGCGATTGTGAGAGACTTACATTTAAGAACTCTTCTTTAGCTGCTGGTTTGGTAGAATCGCTAAAATTTCTGTTTGCTCGAGTAAGTTTAGAACAGTTTCTGTTGTGTATTATTCTGTTTTGTGTTCAATGCAATATGAAGTTCACTGTTGGCCAAAAATCATCCCAGCCCCAACCCCATAGTGATAGCGATACACGTTTTATTTTTAAGACATCCTATGGGTCAAGAAAAGAAAATGAGATCTTTGCGCCTGTTTCTTACACCCATCAACCCCAAGCTGACTGTTGTTAGCAGAATTTCTTCAACAGACAAATGTGGCAATCCCATAGCTTTTATTCCGCTTCATATTTTGAAGTTATCAATGTACTTGTTGCTGACAATAAAGACATATTGACGAGATATCAGTTCAGTTGAGACATGTGCCATGAAGGTGCTCGCCTTTTTTGCAGAGATCTTACATCTTCAACCCAAAGATCTTTACATTTGTTGTCATGCCCAATCGTTATCATTATCAGTCAGATATGTAACCAAAAAAGCTCAAAATATGAAGGAATAACACTATGGCATGTGCTAGGGATTTGTTTGTTCTGATTAGTTATTATCTCAAAGGAGAAAATATCCAAGATATTCTAACGGAACAGATAGAATGTCAGGATAGAACATTTATCAAGTTGACAGTATTTAAAACCTATCAGAAATGTTATGTACTGCTTTTTAAAAAAGAATTTGTATTAAGTGAACCCCCACGAAGTCAGTTTGTAACACAAGGTCGGTTTAATGTGGGGAACCCGAGCGCGTACACCCGGGCTAGGAACAAAAATTGCCCGAAGCCCACACAAACGTCGGTTGCGCTGGCCTCGGTACGAGCGCCGATCTCTCTCTCTCTCTCTCTCTCTCTCTGGTGCAATGAGAGGGCGTGACCTCGGGCAGCTGTTCCCCAGGGCTGGGCACCTCTCAGTATAATTTTTCTCAATTGCGACTCTGTCCTATGACGGAGCCACCCCTGAGCGCACTCTGCCCGAAGACAGAGACGCAACTGAGAGATGATAAGTAGGGTGTTACAAACTACTCGGGAGAGTAATTTACACACTGTTGTTTTAAAAGAATTATATAAAACTATGGACCATTGTTGAATGTTCGGTAACACTGTCTTCATAATCATCAATTGAAACTCGATTTTAAGGCACGAATAACTGGAGTAAAGAGGTAGATGGAATCATTTTATTTATTTTGAAGGCTGAATACTGAGAATCGAATTTATTAACACAATGAAGATCAATCTACGTCATTACAAGGGAAAGAAATGTTGGCATATATCTGTAAGAGGCTTACAGAATTGACATTAAATGTTCTTGAAAAGTTCAGAAACGAAGAAACATTTCGTTTTAGGTCCCTATCGTAAAGAATACAAAAGACTTATTAAACAACCAATGAAACTAAGACAAAGGGAAGCGCATAATTATTTAATGGTGCACTTTGTAGATAGTCACTATAAATAGTAAGGAAGAAAGCTATTATCCTGAGGCATGCCCTAATCAATACCGAGCTACATTCTTGTGCAAACTAATTGAAACAGAATGAATAATGCCGTTATTACCTACACTTTTTTTCGCATTTTCCCAATGAAATATGACCCAGTGCACATGTTAGTACTTCGTATATACATTCCTTGATGTCGTTCTTTGCAGATTGACCACAAATTCTTGATTGGATTTAAATCAGGAGAGTTTCCGGGCCAATCTACAGTACTTTGAATTGCTCACTGGTAAGGCTTGCATTGTGTTCGTGCAGCGTTACAATTTTCGTATGCTTCCTTGGGGTAACGTCCATCGCAGACAATGACCGTAGGACAACTAATCGAAAGTCGAGACAATAGTGTCTGGGCGTGATGAAAATCTGATGCAATCACGGATGACGCAACATTTCTCAAGGCCAAACAAATTTCATCATATACACCGAAAATAGATTCATATTAATGCACACCACTACAAATGACCTAATCTGAGGAACAAATACAAATCGATTACACCCTGTCACTCCAGTGGATCTAAAACTGACCGTATGGTGAAAGAAAGGAAACTAAAGTGGTTGTTTCAATTAATTTTCACAGACCTATAACCTCCGGTCGGATGGTCACCGGTGCTGTTGATGCAGATTCTATGGGGATTTCGCCCAGTGGTAGTTGGGATTCTGCGGAGATTTCACGCGTGAAATCCTCGCAGATTTCTTTGCTGAAAATTAACATCAAGGCACAAATCAGTAAACTGTTGATATCTAACAATGGCTTTAATGATACTCTCTCTCTCTCTCATTCTCTCTCTCTCTCTCTCTCTCTCTCTCTCTCTCTCTCTCTCTATTGATTGATTGATTGTCTTGGAGGTGGTAAAGTTATATAGATGACGTTCTTTTATTATATCCTCGAATTAAAAATCTACAAAACATAATAAGGAAACATAATAACGTTGAACCTACCATCAAATTCACACGTGAATCTTAAATAGCCAAACCCCTAGATTTCCTCAATATCTTATTTATACGTAACAATAACAAATTACATTTTAGAGTTTACCGTAAACCCACTAACAAAAAACATCTTATTAATTTCTATTCCCACCACAACTATAACATAAAAACAGGACTAGTCATAGGATTCTACTCGAGAGTCCTTAGAATATGTGACCCAGAATACTTAGGTGAAGAAGAGAAATACATGAAAAAAAAATGTAGATTTCTTCACTACCCACATCATTTCATCCTCAACGCTAGAAAACGAGCATACAAAATCCACAAATCCTAAAAACTAGACAGCGCCCATAACACATCTAACATTTTTTATCCCGTAACCCATCAATGTCGTAGTGCCACCATGTGTACTGCTACCAGAGTGAAAGTTGTGTTTCTTGGGCAAGATAGCCTGATGGAGCCCAACTCTCTACAGGCCGGTTTTGAATTCAGAGGTTTTCCTTCTCATAGACCGGTTTCCACCCAAAGATATAGAACTCAGTCTGTCCTGCTATTTAGCCGTAGCTGGGGAGAGAATATTCATACCTTTCTCAAGGGTATTAGCATGTAAGTGAATGTAATGGATCCGATTGGAATTCGAACTTGGCTCTCCGATTCCTCAAACATCTAACATGAACAACACAAAATTCATGATCCCACTAACACACTACAAAATTTGAAAATAAATTAATTATCCCTAAAACTAGGGGCTTTACAACCACCTCCAAGACAAAAGGAGATATAATTTGGAAGAAAAATAAATCCAACACCGCTTCAGATGCCGGTAGTTATCAAATAAATTGTTTGCAATGTAAAAACACTTATATCGACGAGACAACTCGCAATCTAAAAGCCCGTATCTACGGACATGAAAAGGACAACCCTTTAATCTCGCACGTAATACACAGGAACAGAACTGGCAATAACTTTGATTTTACAAATGCCACCAGAATTAAAAAAAAAAAGATTATAATTCTTTACGTTGAAAATACTTCGAGGACTATCCTGATAAATAATTTACCAACTATATTACATCACCAATCTTTATTAAATCTATTCTTAAAGAATCTAACGTATATTTATCTACCACAACCGGTGTTTACGTAAAAACATCCCCAAATAAATATTCGGACCACCACCAAACATAAATAATGTCTAATGGACGGACACACACACACACACACACACACACACACACACACACACACACACACACACACACACACACAATAATAATTTACGAATATATGTTATCATCTGAATTCCACAGAAAACAAAATTATGATAGACTTACATACATCAAGCAATATTTATGCTTTTCAGTTAGGGTTTGGAATCCATTAAGTTTTTGCAGTTTCGAAAGGAAGCGTCGGTCGTCTTTCCTTGTCTTCGAAATGTCATAAATTATATTAACGCTGCTTAACAAATGAAATATACGGGAAGCATGATTAACCAATGAAAATCAAACAACTAAAAAAATAGCAGAATTTCATTCTTCGCTTTTTTTTCTCCATATCTCATTCTCTAGTGAAGCTTTAATAAAAGTGAAACATGTTAAATTGATAGACGTTTCCCTATTTGTTATTTTTCCTATCATTCTATCGGATTCCGATCCTTATTTTTTAATAATCGATTTCGTCCCAAGCAAGAGAGTAAAGCCACTGAGACACAAGGGATTACTGGGTGTGGAAGAGAAACAGAAACATTGCTAAAGAGCAAGAACAAAAGAGTAATCAAGAGGAGAGTAAATAGCGATTGACAATGCATTTAATTTTTTGCAGATTAAAGTTGACTGGAAAGCATGGAACCGGAAGAGAGATCCACAGGCGAGAAGTGCGACTGTTAGTATAGAATTTATGGTTACATCTGACCAACTCAACTGTAAACTGTCTTTGATCCAATATCACACACACACGGTGCGATGGGTAAATTGTCGCCATTTTATATTTTTAATTTTGTGCATGGTTTCGTCGATTGCACACTATATAGTAGGGTCAGTTAGGCATCGTCTATGGGGAAAAGAGCAATATGATGCAATTCACTCTGCCAGAAATTTGGAAATAGCATGCTCTACTGCTTAATATTCACGCCGGAAGCTCCAATACAAACATTTCAGTGTGTCTGGTTGTCAATCTGAGGACAGTGCAGAGGATTTGAAAAGAGTCGGATGAGTCTAATGTGATTACAAAGGTACAACAGCTCGGAAAAGTCAATCTGATTGTTCTGATAAGAAAAGAACTCCCAAAATTTGTTGGTGAGGGCCTCAGACTTAACACGGAGGCCTACATCAAGTGCCTTGAGGAGTTAGTGTTACCCTTGGTCAAGAGGGTGGCCGCTAGAATACACTAGAACTCTGCATCATGCCACACAAGCAGGAGATCCCAATCATGCTTGTCAGACAATATCTGCGACTACATCAGCCCTTACATCTGACCACCACAGACTGAAAACTCCTTGATTATTATGTGTGGGGTGCAGTCGAACGAGAGACCAATAAATCTCCTTGTAGCACTAATGACGAACCAATGACGCAAGGACTATGGCAGCATTCACTAACTTTAACAAGGAGATCATCCAAAAGAGTTGCAGGAGATTCAGAAATCGTCTGGAGGCCGTGGTCGAAGCCAATAGTGATTTTATTAAATATATTTACTCTTTAGTATTTCAATATTTTGCGTAATTTTGGTAAATATATCTGTTAAAATGAGATATCAGTATTATTTTCATTATGGCGTCATTTAGACAACAATTTATTCACCGCACCCTGTATATTTGTTAAAATGAGATGTCATTGTTATTTTCATTTTGGCGTAATTTAGACAGCAATTTATCCATCGCACCCTGTATATTTATATAAACTCACTTGTGATTATCAAAATTTACTTTTAGAATATATGCAATTAAAATGCTTAATACAATACCATGTAGAGATTGTAAAATGTCAAAAGAACAAGACCTATAACTACTCGAGTTTCACCCTTTTCAATTGGGGATATTCAGGTCAGGCTATACTTTTACAAATATGAACATGGCGCTAGCAGTGTAAACTCTTAAATATGGAGAACTCAATTTTCTCTATTAGCCCGAATGTAGGCTTCGTCCAGTTTCCATATTTGATAGTAAATACTTTTTAGTGCGTATGTATCTCAACTTCCACTTTTGTATTCAATAAGCAAAGCTGAGCTCAGGTACAGAAAAATTATTACCCCTTTCTCCAGGCACAACCTGAAAATACCCCTGCAAAGTTCCTAGCTTCCCCTATATATATGTCTCCAGCTATGGATTAAATAATGGGACAAAACGGACTCTTCAGATCTGATTGGCAACCAGTCTAGTGCAACTCTGAATTCAAAATCACCAGGACAAAACTTTATGCAATAATTTGGCTAGCCATAATTACGCCGATATAAGCCAGAAGCAAAACATTAGATACACTAAATTTACAATTTCTTCAAATTCATTGTTTTTGCTCGTAACGGGTTTGCTTGCAAATTGAAAAGTAATACCTTTGTGTTCTCTACTCTCCAATGCTCACATTAGGAATTAGTATATCCATCTTAAGACATGGAAGAACTAGAATAACTGAAAGAAATTAATCCCCAAAATGAGTTATGTCTGAAAACATTTTATATACAACACTGGAATATAAAAATAAAAATGTTATACAAAAATAAATATATATATTTGTTATAATTGCCTACCACAAAGAAACCTCTGATTGTTCTTGCATCTGTGTTCCTCGAGGTCTAAAAAGTAATTGAACTATTCTCACCAACGGATTGTCAAGTGACGCTCAGATCTCTTGGGACGTGAGTACGTTCTGTAAAAATGGACACAATCGCCTTCTGCATGCCTATACTGGAATTCGGTTACTACATCTGCCACTGATTTTACTTTTGACAATACACACACACACACACACACACACACACACACACACACACATATATATATATATATATATTTCACAGTATCACAGCTTATCAGTGTGGCTACACATCAGATTACTTCAAGCCAGAAGCGAAACTCGGCCGATTTGGCATCAGTCAGAGACTCAACCCTAAGCTATTGGCGCACGGCAGATATAGGTAATCTTTTTAACGTATTATATACGTGATGTATATAAACGCCAAATATGCATATATATATATATATATATATATATATATATATATATATATATATATTATATATAATTGCTTTTTGTTTTTAATCCGTTTATTTATATTACATCAAACGTTATATTCGTATTTGAAATAGATGCCGTAATGTTATTAAGATTTCTAGAATACGTAGGCCGTTGGACGATTATAGTAAAAATAAAATTTGGGCGTCTATTTCAAATACGAAATAAGAAATCCAGAAATTCGATTCAAATTAGCATCTTTTTTCTATAGAAAATTTCTATTTGTCGTCGGAACACCAGACCAAAAGATGAATTTATTGTTTATCTTATAACAGTAAGTCACCAATTAAAATAAATCATTGTTTTAATTTATTGTAAAGTTTTGCAAAAGTGACCATATTCTCATTACAGTTCATTAGGTGCTTTCAAAATCATGCGAACTTTCAGCATATGAAGAAAAAATAACAACAGCAAACCAATAAACCCAGTGTGGACTTTGACTCGGTGGAAACAGGGCGAACAATAACTAAGCAGTACTAAAAATAAGAACTCGACGAAATATCCCTAGGTATGGGCGGTGAAATTATTGATTAAATAAAGGGTTCAGTTCAGAATTCGCTGTAGGTTGCGCAGATCGTTATACAACGGCCGAAATGTCGTGTTTCTCATCAACATAGATGGGGACAATAGATTGAATATGAATAGTGTCAATACCGATAACCACATTTTTTTAAAATTTGGCGTAAAAGCAGAGAATTATTTGATTACATAGAAATTTTAAGCATTAATACTTTAATGTAAGTTTTCTAAGGCCGAAAGTATGGAGCAACCAGTGAGGATCAAACTCACTGTTCCAAGCGTAGATTAGAGGTGACACAAGGCCGAAAGTATGGAGCAACCAGTGAGGATCAAACTCACTATTGCAAGCGAGGATCAAGTGAGGATCGAACTCACTATTCCAAGCGTAGCTTAGTTGTAGCACAAGGCCGAAAGTATGGAGCAACCAGTGTGGATAGAACTCACTATTCCAAGGGTAGCTTAGTTGTAGCACAAGGCCGAAAGTATGAAGCAACCAGTGAGGATCGAACTCACTATTCCAAGCGTAGCTTAGTTGTAGCACAAGGCCGAAAGTAAGGAGCAACCAGTGTAGATCGAACTCACTATTCCAAGCGTAGCTTAGTTGTAGCACAAGGCCGAAAGTATGGAGCAACCAGTGAGGATCGAACTCACTATTCCAAGCGTAGCTTAGATGTGGCACAAGGCCGAAAGTATCGAGCAACCAGTGAGGATCGAACTCACTATTCCAAGCGTAGCTTAGATGTGGCACAAGGCCGAAAGTATGGAGCAACCAGTGAGGATTGAACTCACTATTCAAGCGTAGCTTAGATGTAGCACAAGGCCGAAAGTATGGTACAAGGAGGCCGATCAAACCAGTGAGGAACGAACTCACTATTCAAACGAACTTAGGCCGAATGAAGCCCAGTGAGGATCGAACTCACTATTCCAAGCGTAGCTTATTTGTAGCACAAGGCCGAAAGTAAGGAGCAACCAGTGTAGATCGAACTCACTATTCCAAGCGTAGCTTAGTTGTAGCACAAGGCCGAAAGTATGGAGCAACCAGTGAGGATCGAACCTACTATTCCAAGCGTAGCTTAGATGTGGCACAAGGCCGAAAGTATGGAGCAACCAGTGTGGATCGAACTCACTATTCCAAGCGAGGATCAAGTGAGTATCGAACTCACTATTCCCAGCGTAGCTTAGATGTGGCACAAGGCCGAAAGTATAGAGCAACGAGTGAGGATCGAACTCACTATTCCAAGCGTAGTTAGTTGTAGCACAAGGCCGAAAGTATGGAGCAACCAGTGAGGATCGAACTCACTATTCCAAGCGAGGATCAAGGAGCAACCAGTGAGGATCGAACTCACTATTCCAAACGGAACTTAGATGTGGCACAAGGCCGAAAGTATGAACAACCAGTGAGGATCAAGATCGAACTCACTATTCCAAGCGTAGAACTTAGATGTGGTAGCACAAGGCCGAAAGTATGGAGCAACCAGTGAGGATCGAACTCACTATTCCAAGGCCGAAAGTATCAAATCCAGTGAGGATCGAACTCACTGTAAGCGTATCTTAGATTGCCAAGGCCGAAAGTATAGAGCAACCTGTGAGGATCGAACTCACTATTCCAAGCGTAGCTTAGGTGTGGTACAAGGCCGAAGGTATGGCGCAACCAGTGTGGATCGAAATCACTATTCCAAGCGAAGATCAAGTGAGTATCGAACTCACTATTCCAAGCGTAGCTTAGATGTGGCACAAGGCCGAAAGTATGTGCAACCAGTGAGGATCGAAGTCACTATTCCAATCGTATCTTAGTTGTAGCACAAGGCCGAATGTATGGAGCAACCAGTGAGGTTCGAAATCACTATTCCAAGCGAGGATCAAGTGAGTATCGAACTCACTATTCCAAGCGTAGCTTAGATGTGGCACAAGGCCGAAAGTATGTGCAACCAGTGAAGATCGAACTCACTATTCCAAGCTTAGCTTAGTTGTAGCACAAGGCCGAAAGTATGGAGCAACCAGTGAGGATCGAACTCACTATTCCAAGCGAGTATCTAGTGAGGATCTAACTCACCATTCCAATCGTATCTTAGTTGGAGCACAAGGCCGAAAGTATGGAGCAACCAGTGAGGTTCGAACTCACGATTCCAAGGGTAGATTAGATGTGGCACAAGGCCGAAAGTATGGAGCAACCAGTGTCGATCGAAATCACTATTCCAAGTGAGGATTAAGTGAGGATCGAACTCACTATTCCAAGCGTAGCTTAGATGTGGCACAAGGCCGAAAATATCGATCAACCACTGTGGATCGAACTGACTATTCCAAGTGAGGATCAAGTGAGGATCGAACGCACTATTCCAAGCGTAGCTTAGATGTGGCACAAGGCCGAAAGTATAGAGCAACCAGTGAGGATCGAACTCACTATTCCAAGCGTAGCTGAGTTATAGCACAAGGCCGAAAGTATGGAGCAACCAGTGAGGATCGAACTCACTATTCCAAGCGTAGCATAGTTGTAGCACAAGGCCGAAAGAATGGAGCAACCAGTGAGGATCGAACTCACTATTCCAAGCGTAGCTTAGTAGTAGCACAAGGCCGAAAGTATGGAGCAACCAGTGTGGATCGAACTCACTATTCCAAGCGTAGCTTAGATGTGGCACAAGGCCGAAAGTATGGAGCAACCAGTGTGGATCGAACTGACTATTGCAAGCGAGGATCAAGTGAGGATCGAACTCACTATTAAAAGTGTAGCTTAGTTGTAGCACAAGGCCGAAAGTATGGAGCAACCAGTGTGGATCGAACTCACTATTCCAAGGGTAGCTTAGTTGTAGCACAAGGCAGAATGTATGGCGCAACCAGTGAGGATCGATCTCACTATTCCAAGCGTAGCTTAGTTGTAGCACAAGGCCAAAATTATGGAGCAAACAGTGAGGATCGAACTCAGTATTCCAAACGTAGCTTAGATGTGGCACAAGGCCGAAAGAATTGTGCAACCAGTGAGGATCGAACTCACTATTCCAAGCGAGGATCAAGTGAGAATCGAACTCACTATTCCAAGGCTTACTTGTAGCACAAGGCCGAATGTATGGAGCAACCAGTGTAGATCGAACTCACTATTCCAAGCGTAGCTTAGTTGTAGCACAAGGCCGAAAGTATGGAGCAACCAGTGAGGATGGAACTCACTATTCCAAGCGTAGCTTAGTTGTAGCACAAGGCCGAAAGTATGGAGCAACCAGTGAAGATCGAACTCACTATTCCAAGCGTAGCATAGTTGTAGCACAAGGCCGAAAGTATGGATCAACCAGTGTGGATCGAACTCACTATTCCAAGCGAAGCTTAGATGTGGCACAAGGCCGAAAGTAGTGAGCAACCAGTGAGGATTGAACTCACTATTCCAAGCGTAGCTTAGATGTGGCACAAGGCCGAAAGTATGGAGCAACCAGTGAGTATCGAACTCACTATTCCAAGCGTAGCTTAGTTGTAGCACAAGGCCGAAAGTATGGAGTAAACTGTGAGGATCGAACTCACTATTCCAAGAGAAGCTTAGTTGTAGCACAAGGCCGAAAGTATGGAGCAACCAGTGAGGATCGAACTCACTATTCCAAGCGTAGCTTAGATATGGCACAAGGACGACAGTATGGAGCAACCAATGTGGATCGAACTCACTATTCCAAGCGTAGCTTAGTTGTAGCACAAGGCCGAAAGTATGGAGCAACCAGTGAGGATCGAACTCAGCATTCCAAGCGTAGCTTAGATGTGGCACAAGGCCGAAAGAATCGTGCAACCAGTGAGGATCGAACTCACAAGTGCCGAACTCACTATTCCCAGCGTAGCTTAGATGTGGCACAAGGCCGAATGTATAGAGCAACGAGGATCGAACTCACTATTCCAAGCGTAGCTTAGATGTGTAGTACAAGGCCGAAAGTATGGAGCAACCAGTGAGGATCGAACTCACTATTCCAAGCGTAGCTTAGTTGTATCGAACTCACTATTCAAGGCCGAAAGTATAGAGCAACGAGTCAGGATCGAACTCACTATTCCAAGCGTAGCTTAGTTGTAGCACAAGGCCAAAAGTATGGAGCAACCAGTGGGATCGAACTCACTATTCCAAGCGTGGATTAGTTTCAGATCAAGGCCGAAAGTATAGAAGCAACCTGTGAGGATCGAACTCACTATTCCAAGCGTAGCTTAGATGTGGCACAATGCCGAAAGTATAGAGCAACAGGGTGGATCGAAATCACTATTCCAAGCGAAGATCAAGTGAGTATCAAAACTACTATTCCAAGCGTAGCAATGGCCGAAAGTATGGAGCAACCAGTGGGATCCAACTCACTATTCCAAGCGTGGCTTAGTTGTAACAAGGCCGAAAGTATAGAGCAAACCTGTGAGGATCGAACTCACTATTCCAAGCGAAGATCAAATGAGTATCGAACTCACTATTCCAAGCGTAGCTTAGATGTGGCACAAGGCCGAATGTATGTGCAACCAGTCAGGATCGAACTCACTATTCCAATCGTATCTTAGTTGTAGCACAAGGCCGAAAGTATGGAGCAACCAATGAGGTTCGAAATCACTATTCCAAGCGAGGATGAAGTGAGGATCGAACTCACTATTCCAAGCGTAGCTTAGATGTGGCACAAGGCCGAAAGTATCGAGCAACCAGTGTGGATCGAACTGACTATTCCAAGCGAGGATCAAGTGAGGATCGAACGCACTATTCCAAGCGTAGCTTAGATGTGGCACAAGGCCGAAAGTATGGAGCAACCAGTGAGGATCGAACTCACTATTCTAAGCGTAGCTTAGTTGTAGCACAAGGCCGAAAGTATGGAGCAACCAGTGAGGATCGAACTCATTATTCCAAGCGTAGCTTTGTTGTAGCACAAGGCCGAAAGTATGGAGCAACCAGTGAGGATCGAACTCACTATTCCAAGCGTAGCTTAGATATGGCACAAGGCCGAAAGTATGGAGCAACCAGTGAGGATCGAACTCACTATTCCAAGCGAGGATCCAGTGAGTATCGAACTCACTATACCCAGCGTAGCTTAGATGTGGCACAAGGCCGAATGTATAGAGCAACGAGTGTGGATCGAACTCACTATTCCAAGTGTAGCTTAGTTGTAGCACAAGGCCGAAAGTATGGAGCAACCAGTGAGGATCGAACTCACTATTCCAAGCGTAGCTTAGTTATAGCACAAGGCCAAAAGTATGGAGCAACCAGTGTGGATCGAACTCACTATTCCAAGCGTGGCTTAGTTGTAGCACAAGGCCGAAAGTATAGAGCAACCTGTGAGGATCGAACTCACTATTCCAAGCGTAGCTTAGATGTGGTACAAGGCCGAAAGTATGGCGCAACCAGTGTGGATCGAAATCACTATTCCAAGCGAAGATCAAGTGAGTATCGAACTCACTATTCCAAGCGTAGCTTAGATGTGGCACAAGGCCGAAAGTATGTGCAACCAGTCAGGATCGAACTCACTATTCCAATCGTATCTTAGTTGTAGCACAAGGCCGAAAGTATGGAGCAACCAATGAGGTTCGAAATCACTATTCAAAGCGAGGATGAAGTGAGGATCGAACTCACTATTCCAAGCGTAGCTTAGATGTGGCACAAGGCCGAAAGTATCGAGCAACCAGTGTGGATCGAACTGACTATTCAAGGAGGATCAAGGGGATCGAACGCACTATTCAAGCGTAGCTTAGATGTGGCACAAGGCCGAAAGTATGGATCAACCAGTGAGGATCGAACTCACTATTCTAAGCGTAGCTTAGTTGTAGCACAAGGCCGAATGTATGGAGCAACCAGTGTGGATCGAACTCACTAATCCAAGCGTAGCTTTGTTGTAGCACAAGGCCGAAAGTATGGAGCAACCAGTTTGTATCGAACTCACTATTCCAAGAGTCGCTTTGTTGTAGCTCAAGGCCGAAAGTATGGAGTAACCAGTGTGAATCGAACTCACTATTCCATGCGTAGCTTAGTTGTAGACAAGGCCGAAATTATGGAGCAACCAGTGTGATTCGATCTCACTATTCCAAGAGTAGCTTAGTTGTAGCACAAGGCCAAAAGTATGGAGCAACCAGTGTGGATCGAAATCACTATTTCAAAGTATGGAGCAACCAGTGTGGATCGAACTCACTATTCCAAGCGAGGTTCAAGTGAGGATCGAACTCACTATTCCAAGCGTAGCTTAGTTGTAGCACAAGGCCGAAAGTATGGAGCAACCAGTGTGGATCGAACTCACTATTCCAAGGGTAGCTTAGTTGTAGCACAAGGCCGAAAGTATGGAGCAACCAGTGTGGGTCGAACTCACTATTCCAAGGGTAGCTTAGATATGGCACAAGGCCAAAAGTATGGAGCAACCAGTGTGGATCGAAATCACTATTCCAAGCGAGGATGAAGTGAGGATCGAACTCACTATTCCAAGCGTAGCTTAGATGTGGCACAAGGCCGAAGGTATCGAGCAACCAGTGAGGATCGAACTCACTATTCCAAGCGTAGCTTAGTTGTCGATCGAAGCCAAAGTTTGTAGCAACCAGTGGGATCGAACTCACTATTCCAAGTGTAGCTTAGTTGTAGCACAAGGCCGAAAGTATGGAGCAACCAATGAGGTTCGAACTCACTATTCCAAGCGTAGCTTTGTTGTAGCACAAGGCCGAAAGTATGGAGCAACCAGTGTGGATCGAACTCACTATTCAAGCGTAGCTTTGTTGTAGCACAAGGCCGAAAGTATGGGAGTATCTAACGTATATTTATCTACCACAACCGGTGTTTACGTAAAAACATCCCCAAATAAATATTCGACCACCACCAAAAATAAATAATGTCTAATGGACGGACACACACACACACACACACACACACACACACACACACACACACACACACACACACTTACGAATATATGTTATCATCTGAATTCCACAGAAAAACAAGAATTATGATAGACTTACATACATCAAGCAATATTTATGCTTTTTCAGTTAGGTTTGGAATCCATTAAGTTTTTGCAGTTTCGAAAGGAAGCGTCGGTCGTCTTTCCTTGTCTTCGAAATGTCATAAATTATATTAACGCTGCTTAACAAATGAAATATACGGGAAGCATGATTAACCAATGAAAATCAAACAACTAAAAAAATAGCAGAATTTCATTCTTCGCTTTTTTTTCTCCATATCTCATTCTCTAGTGAAGCTTTAATAAAAGTGAAACATGTTAAATTGATAGACGTTTCCCTATTTGTTATTTTTCCTATCATTCTATCGGATTCCGATCCTTATTTTTTAATAATCGATTTCGTCCCAAGCAAGAGAGTAAAGCCACTGAGACACAAGGGATTACTGGGTGTGGAAGAGAAACAGAAACATTCTAAAGAGCAAGAACAAAAAAGAGTAATCAAGAGGAGAGTAAATAGCGATTGACAATGCATTTAATTTTTGCAGATTAAAGTTGACTGGAAAGCATGGAACCGGAAGAGAGATCCACAGGCGAGAAGTGCGACTGTTAGTATAGAATTTATGGTTACATCTGACCAACTCAACTGTAAACTGTCTTTGATCCAATATCACACACACACACGGTGCGATGGGTAAATTGTCGCCATTTTATATTTTTTAATTTTGTGCATGGTTTCGTCGATTGCACACTATATAGTAGGGTCAGTTAGGGCATCGTCTATGGGGGAAAGAGCAATATGATGGATTCACTCTGCCAGAAATTTGGAAATAGTGCTCTACTGCTTAATATTCACGCCGAAGCTCCAATACAAACATTTCAGTGTCATGTCTGGTTGTCAATCTGAGGACAGTGCAGAGGATTTGAAAAGAGTCGGATGAGTCTAATGTGATTACAAAGGTACAACAGCTCGGAAAAACTCAATCTGATTGTTCTGATAAGAAAAGAACTCCCAAAATTGGTTGGTGAGGGCCTCAGACTTAACACGGAGGCCTCACATCAAGTGCCTTGAGGAGTTAGTGTTACCCTTGGTCAAGAGGGTGGCCAGCTAGAATACACTAGAACTCACTATTCCAACAAGCAGGAGATCCCAATCATGCTTGTCAATGTCCATCTGCGACTACATCAGCCCTTATTCCTGACCACCACAGACTGAAAACCCCTTGATTATTATGTGGGTGCAGTCGAACGAGAGACCAATAAATCTCCAAATGGCACTAATGACGAACCAATGACGCAAGGACTATGGCAGCATTCACTAACTTTAACAAGGAGATCATCCAAAAGAGTTGCAGGAGATTCAGAAATCGTCTGGAGTCCGTGGTCGAAGCCAATAGTGATTTTATTAAATATATTTACTAGTTTAGTATTTCAATATTTTTTGCGTAATTTTGGTAAATATATCTGTTAAAATGAGATATCAGTATTATTTTCATTATGGCGTCATTTAGACAACAATTTATTCACCGCACCCTGTATATTTGTTAAAATGAGATGTCATTGTTATTTTCATTTTAGCGTAATTTAGACAGTGATTTATCCATCGCACCCTGTATATTTATAAAACTCACTTGTGATTATCAAAATTTACTTTTAGAATATATGTGAATTAAAATGCTTAATACAATACCATGTAGAGATTGTAAAATGTCAAAAGAACAAGACCTATAACTACTGAGTTTCACCCTTTTCAATTGGGGATATTCAGGTCAGGCTATACTTTTACAAATATGAACATGGCGCTAGCAGTGTAAAACTCTTAAATATGGAGAACTCAATTTTCTCTATTAGCCCGAATGTAGGCTTCGTCCAGTTTCCATATTTGATAGTAAATACTTTTTAGTGCGTATGTATCTCAACTTCCACTTTTGTATTCAATAAGCAAAGCTGAGCTCAGGTACAGAAAAATTATTACCCCTTTCTCCAGGCACAACCTGAAAATACCCCTGCAAAGTTCCTAGCTTCCCTATATATATGGATCATTAAATAATGGGACAAAACGGACTCAGATCTGATTGGCAACCAGTCTATTCTCTGAATTCAAAATCACCAGGACAAAACTTTATGCAATAATTTGGCTAGCCATAATTACGCCGATATAAGCTGTGAAGCAAAACATTAGATACACTAAATTTACAATTTCTTCAAATTCATTGTTTTTTTGCTCGTAACGGGTTTGTTTGCAAATTGAAAAGTAATACCTTTTGTGTTCTCTACTCTCAATGCTCACATTAGGAATTAGTATATCCATCTTAAGACATGGAAGAACTAGAATAACTGAAAGAAATTAATCCCCAAAATGAGTTATGTCTGAAAAACATTTTATATACAACACTCACTATTCAAATAAAAATGTTATACAAAAATAATATATATATTTGTTATAATTGCCTACTATTCAAAGAAAAACCTCTGATTGTTCTTGGATCTGTGTTCCTCGAGGTCAAAAAAGGATCGAACTATTCTTCCAACGGATTGTCAAGTGACGCTCAGATCTCTTGGGACGTGAGTACGTTCTGTAAAATTCCAAATGGACACAATCGCCTTCTGCATGCCTATACTGGAATTGGTCAAACTACATCTGCCACTGATTTTACTTTTGTCACAATAAACACACACACACACACAAACTCACACATATATATGATGTATATATTTCAAGGTATGTCACTTAGGCTTATCAGTGTGGATCAAACTCACATCAAAATGATTATAGAAGCCAGAAGGAACCAGTGTGGCCGATTTGGCATCAGTCAGTGAGGATCAAACCCTGTCAAAATGACTGTATAGCGCACGGCAGATATAGGATGTCACTTTAACGCTGAAAGTACGTGATGTATATAAATCAAACTCACATATCAAATATATATATATATATATATATATATATATATATATATATATATATATATATACTATATAATTGCTTTGTTTTTAATCCACAGCTTTATTTATAAAGTACATCAAACGTTAAATTCGTATTTGAAATAGATGCCGTAAATGTTATTAAGATTTCTAGAATACGTAGGCTGAAAGTGTTGGACGATTATAGCTAAAAAATAAAATTTTCAAGGTAGCGTGTATTTCTGAAATGCAGAAACCCAGTAAGGATCAAACCACAGAAAAAATGACTGATTCAAATTAGATGTCACATCTTTTTGAGGATCGATACTCAAAAGATTCTATTTGTCGGCTGAAAGTGCGGAACACCCAGTGAGGATCAAAAAAATGACTGATGAATTTATTGTTTATCTTATAACAGTAAGGCTGAAAATTAAAATAAATCATTGTTTTCAATTTATTGTAAAGTTTTGTAGCTTAGATCAAAAGTGACCATATTCTCAGGCTGAAAGTGCAGAACACCCAGTGATTCAAACTTAGGTGCTTTCAAAATGACATGCGAACTTGTCACTAGCATAACTGAAGAAAAAGTAACAAACAGTCAAACCAATAAACCAGTGTGGACTTTGTCACTCGGTGGAAACAGGGCGAACAATAAACTCACAGCTGTCAAAAAAATAAGATTTCACGTGTAATTAGATGTCACTAGGCTGAAAGTGCGGTGAGGATCAAACTCATTGCTTAAAATAAAGGGTTCAGTTCAGAAATTCGCTGTAGGTTCAGATCGTTAGAACACCGTGACAAACTCACAGAAAAATGACTGTCTTTTCAAACATAGATAGATGTCAATGAAAGTGCAATACCCATAGGCAAACTCACAGCTAACCAAATGACTTAAAATTCACAAGTGTAAAAATGTCAGAGGCTGAATTTGATTACATAAGAAAACTCACAGCTGTCAAAATGACTTAAAAACTCATTTTCAAAGTGTAAGCTTTGTCACTTAGGCTGAAAGTAGAACAACCAGTGAGGATCAAACTCACAGTTCAAAATGACTGTAGAGATTTCAAGAGGATGTCACTTAGGCTGAAAGTGCAGAACATGGATCAAACAGCTGTCAAATGATGACTCAAATTCCAAGCGTACTTATTGTCACTTAGGCTGAAAGTGCAGAACACCCAGTGAGGATCAAACTCACTATTCAAAGCGTAGCTTAGATGTCACTAGGCTGAAACAAGGCCGAAAGTGAGGATCAAACTCACAGCTGTCAAAATGAACTATACTATTTCAGGGTGTAGCTTAGATGTCACAAGGCTGAAAGTGCAGGAGCACCCAGTGAGGATCAAACTCACAGCTTCAAAATGACTGCATAGTGATTTCACAAGTGATCAGAACACCCAGTGAGGATCAAACTCACAGCTGTCTGACTATTCAAAGCGTGTAGCTTAGATGTCACTTAGGCAAAGGCAGAAAGTATGAGGATCAAACCACAAAAAATGACTGTATAAAATGAGGATGTATGTCACTATTCCAAGTGTAGCTTAGATGTCACACAAGGCCGAAAGTATGAACAACCAGTATTCAAACTCACAGCTTCAAAATGACTGTATAGATGTGTACAAGATGTCACTTAAAGAAAGTGCAGAACAACCAGTGAGGATCAAACTCACAGCTGTCAAAATGACTGTATAGAGATTTCACAAGTGTAGCTTTAGATGTCACTTAGGCTGAAAGTGCAGAACACCCAGTAAGGATCAAACTCACAGCTGTCAAAATGACTGTATAGAGATTTCAAGTGTAGCAGATGTCATTGAGGATCAAACTTTCCGCTGAAAATGACTGAACACCAACAAGTGTAGGATCAAACTCAGTGCATTCAAACTCAATGTCAAAATGTTTGCATAGAGATTTCACAAGGTAGCTTAGATGTCACTTAGGAAAGCAGAACACCCAGTGAGGATCAAACTCACAGCTGTCAAAATGACTGTATAGTGATTTCACAAGTGTAGCTTAGATGTCACTTAGGGCTGAAAGTGCAGAACAACCAGTGAGGATCAAACTCACAGCTATTCCAGACTGTATAGAGATTTCAAGTGTAGGATCGAATGTCACTAGGCTGAAAGTGCAGAACACCCAGTGAGGATCAAACTCACAGCTGTCCAAATGACTGTATAGTGATTTCAAAGTGTAGCTTAGATGTCACTTAGGCCGAAAGTATGGAACACCCAGTGAGGATCAAACTCACTGTCAAAATGACTGTATTGATTTCAACACAAGGATGTAGCTTAGATGTCACAAGGCCGAAAGTGCAGAACAACCAGTGAGGATCAAACTCACAGCTTCAAAATGACTGTATCACAAGTGTACTTAGATGTCACTTAGGCTGAAAGTGCAGAACACCCAGTAAGGATCAAACTCACAGGATCAAAATGACTGTATAGAGATTTCACAAGTGTAGCTTAGATGTCACTTAGGCTGAAAGTATAGAACACCCAGTGAGGATCAAACTCACATTTCACAAGTCCAAAATGAAAGTGCAGAACACCAGTGAGGAGTGATTTCACAGCTTCAAAATGTAGCTTAAATGTCACTTAGGCTGAAAGTGCAGAACACCCAGTGAGGATCAAACTCACTGTTCCAAATGACTGTATAGTGATTTCACAAGTGTAAACTTAAATGTCACTTAGGCTGAAACTGCAGAACAACCAGTGAGGATCAAACTCACAGCTGTCAAAATGACTGTAAAAGCAGAACACCCATTTCAAACACAGTGTCAAAATGACTGCAGATGTCACAAGGCCAAAGTGCAGAACACCCAGTGAGGATCAAACTCACATTCCAAGCAAAATGACTGTATAGAGATTTCACAAGTGTAGAAAAGATGTCACTTAGGCTGAAAGTGCAGAAATCACCAGTGAAGGATCAAACTCACAGCTGTCAAAATGACTGTATAGTGATTTCCAAGTGTAGCTTAGATGTCACTTAGGCTGAAAGTATAACACCCAGTGAGGATCAAACTCACAGCTGTCAAAAATGACTGTATAGAGATTTCACAAGTGTAAAGATGTCACTTAGGCTGAAAGTGCAGAACACCCAGTGAGGATCAAACTCACAGCTGTCAAAATGACTGTATAGTGATTTCACAAGTGTAGCTTAGATGTCACTTAGGCTGAAAGTGCAGAACAACCAGTGAGGATCGAACTCACATTCAAAATGACTGTATAGAGATTTCACAAGTGTAGCTTAGATGTCACTTAGGCTGAAAGTGCAGAACAACCAGTGAGGATCAAACTCACTAGCTGTCCAAATGACTGTATAGAGATTTCAAAGTGTAGCTTAGATGTCACTAGGCTGAAAGTGCAGAACACCCAGTGAGGATCAAACTCACAGCTGTCAAAATGACTGTATAGTGATTTCACAAGTGTAGCAAATGTCACTGAGGCTGAAACTGCAGAACACCCAGTGAGGATCAAACTCACAGCTGTCAAAATGACTGTATAGATTTCACAAGTGTAGCCGATGTCACTTAGGCTGAAAGTGCAGAACAACCAGTGAGGATCAAACTCACAGCTGTCAAAATGACTGTATAGAGATTTCACAAGTGTAGCTTAGATGTCACTTAGGCTGAAAGTATAGCAGAACACCCAGTGAGGATCAAACTCACAGCTGTCAAAATGACTGTATAGAGATTTCACAAGTGTAGCTTAGATGTCACTTAGGCTGAAAGTGCAGAACACCCAGTGAGGATCAAACTCACAGCTGTCCAAATGACTGTATAGTGATTTCTAGTGTAGCTTAGATGTCACTTAAGGCCGAAAGTATGAACAACCAGTGAGGATCGAACTCACTATTCCAATGACTGTCTTAGTGTAGCATTTCACAAGTGTATTAGATGTCACCAGGGCTGAAAGTCAGAACACCCAGTGAGGATCAAACTCACAGCTGTCGAAATGACTGTATAGTGATTTCAAAGTGTAGCTTAGATGTCACTTAGGCTGAAAGTGCCGAACACCCAGTGAGGATCAAACTCAGTGAGGATCGAAATGACTGTATACTATTCCAAGTGTAGCTTAGATGTCACAGGCTGAAAGTAGAACACCCAGTGAGGATCAAACTCACAGCTGTCCAAATGACTGTATAGTGATTTCGTGTAGCTTAGATGTCACTTAGGCTGAAAGTATGAACAACAAACTCACAGCTGTCAGGATCAAACTCACAGCTGTCAAAATGACTGTATAGATTTCCAAGTGTAGCTTAGATGTCACTTAGGCTGAAAGTGCAGAACACCCAGTGAGGATCAAACTCACAGCTTCAAAATGAGGTGTAGCTTAGATGTCACTTAAAAGCAGAGTGAGATCAAACTCACAGCTGTCCAAAATTCCAAGTAAGTTCTGAGATGTAGATGTCACTTAGGCTGAAAGTGCAGAACAACCAGTGAGGATCAAACTCACAGCTGTCCAAATGACTGTATAATTTCACAAGTGTAGCTTAGATGTCACTTAGGCTGAAAGTATGGAACACCCAGTGAGGATCAAACTCACAGCTGTCCAAATGAGGATTTCACAAGTGAGGAGAACAACCAGTCAAACTCACAGCTGTCAAAATGACTGTATAGAGATTTCACAAGTGTAGCTTAGATGTCACAGGCTGAAAGTGCAGAACAAAAGTATCAAACTCACAGCTGTCAAAATGACTGTATAGTGATTTCACAAGTGTAGCTTACAAGGCCGAAAGTATGTGAGGATCAAACCACAGCTGTCCAAATGACTGATCGAACTAGTGATTTCCAAGTGTAGCTTAGATGTCACAAGGCTGAAAATGGTGCAACCCAGTGAGGATCAAACTCACAGCTGTCAAAATGACTGTATAGAGATTTCACAAGTGTAGCTTAGATGTCACTTAGGCCGAAAGTGCAGAACAACCAGTGAGGATCAAACTCACAGCTGTCAAAATGACTGTATAGTGATTTCACAAGTGTAGCTTAGATGTCACTTAGGCTGAAAGTGCAGAACACCCAGTGAGGATCAAACTCACAGCTGTCAAATGACTGACTGTATAGAAGATTTCACAAGGCTGTAGAACTTAGATGATCAAACTTGTCCAAATGACTGGTGCACTTGAACACCCAGTGAGGATCAAACTCACAGCTGTCAAAATGACTGTATAGTGATTTCACAAGTGTAGCTTAGATGTCACTTAGGCTGAAAGTGCAGAACACCCAGTGAGGATCAAACTCACAGCTGTCAAAATGACTGTATAGTGATTTCACAAGTGTAAACTTAGATGTCATGTCACTTAGGCTGAAAGTGCAGAACACCCAGTGAGGATCAAACTCACAGCTGTCAAAATGACTGTATATAGAGATTTCACAAGTGTAGCTTAGATGTCACTTAGGCTGAAAGTGCAGAACACCCAGTGAGGATCAAACTCACAGCTGTCAAAATGACTGTATAGTGATTTCACAAGTGTAGCTTAGATGTCACTTAGGCTGAAAGTGCAGAACAACCAGTGAGGATCAAACTCACTGTCAAAATGACTGCTAGTCACTTAGGCTGAAAGTGCAGATTTCCCAGTGAGGATCAAACTCACAGCTGTCAAAATGACTGATAGAGATTTCACAAGCGTAGCTTAGATGTCACTTAGGCTGAAAGTGCAGAACAGTGTGAGGATCAAACTCACAGCTGTCCAAATGACTGTATAGTGATTTCACAAGTGTAGCTTAGATGTCACTTAGGCTGAAAGTGCAGAACACCCAGTGAGGATCAAACTCACAGCTGTCAAAATGACTGCATAGGATTTCACAAGTGTAACTTAGATGTCACTTAGGCTGAAAGTGCAGAACACCCAGTGAGGATCAAACTCACAGCTGTCCAAAATGACTGTATAGAAGGATGTCACTTAGGCTGAAAGTGCAGAACACCCAGTGAGGATCAAACACTCACAGCTGTCCAAATGACTGTATAGATTTCGAACTGTAGCTATGTCACTTAGGCTGAAAGTGCAGAACACCCAGTGAGGATCAAACTCACAGCTGTCAAAATGACTGTATAGAGATTTCACAAGTGTAGCGAAAGGCTGAAAGTGCAGAACAACCAGTGAGGATCAAACTCACTATTCAAAATGACTGTATAGTGATTTCACAAGTGTAGCTTAGATGTCACTTAGGCTGAAAGTGCAGAACACCCAGTGAGGATCAAACCAGTGAGACTGTATCGAACTCACTATGTCACTTAGGCTGAAATGCAGAACACCCAGTGTCAAACTCACAGCTGTCAAAATGACTGTAGATTTCACAAGTGTAGCTTAGATGTCACTAGGCTGAAAGTGCAGAACACCCAGTGAGGATCAAACTCACAGCTGTCAAAATGACTGCATAGAGATTTCACAAGTGTAGCTTAAATGTCACTTAGGCTGAAAGTGCAGAACACCCAGTTCAAACTCACAGCTGTCCAAATGACTGTATAGTGATTTCTTAAGTGTAGCTTAGATGTCACTTAGGCTGAAAGTGCAGAACAACCAGTGAGGATCAAACTCACTATTGTCAAAATGACTGTATAGTGATTTCACAAGTGTAGCTTAGATGTCACTTAGGCTGAAAGTGCAGAACACCCAGTGAGGATCAAACTCACAGCTGTCAAAATGACTGTATAGTGATTTCACAAGTGTAGCTTAGATGTCACTTAGGCTGAAAGTGCAGAACAAACCAGTGAGGATCAAACTCACATTCTGTCCAAATGACTGCTGTATAGATTTCAGAACAAGTGTAGCTTAGATGTCACTTAGGCTGAAAGTGCAGAACAACCAGTGAGGATCAAACTCACAGCTGTCAAAATGACTGTATAGTGATTTCACAAGTGTAGCTTAGATGTCACTTATTCAGAACACCCAGTGAGGATCAAACTCACAGCTGTCCAAATGACTGTTCCAAATGACTGTAAGTGATTTCACAAGTGTAGCTTAGATGTCACTTAGGCTGAAAGTGCAGAACACCCAGTGAGGATCAAACTCACATTCTGTCCAAATGACTGTATAGTGATTTCACAAGTGTAGTTAAAT
The DNA here is from genome assembly GCA_903632075.3 of Acanthosepion pharaonis. Classification (NCBI taxonomy): domain Eukaryota; kingdom Metazoa; phylum Mollusca; class Cephalopoda; order Sepiida; family Sepiidae; genus Acanthosepion; species Acanthosepion pharaonis. The sequence goes on along the minus strand of CAHIKZ030002323.1, from coordinate 401,910 downwards.
GTCACTCTGAAAGTGCAGAACAACCAGTGAGGATCAAACTCACAGCTGTCCAAATGACTGTATAGAGATTTCACAAGTGTAGCTTAGATGTCACTGATAGGCTGAAAGTGCAGAACACCCAGTGAGGATCAAACTCACAGCTGTCAAAATGACTGTATAGAGATTTCAAGCGTAGTAGCTTAGATGTCACTTAGGCTGAAAGTGCAGAACAACCAGTGAGGATCAAACTCACAGCTGTCAAATGATGACTGTATTTTCCAAGTGTAGCTTAGATGTCACTTAGGCTGAAAGTGCAGAACAACCAGTGAGGATCAAACTCACAGCTGTCAAAATGACTGTATAGTGATTTCCAAGCTTAGATGTCACTTAGGCTGAAAGTGCAGAACACCCAGTGAGGATCAAACTCACTATGTCAAAATGACTGCACAAGCATAGCTTAGATGTCACTTAGGCTGAAAGTGCAGAACACCCAGTGAGGATCAAACTCACAGCTGTCAAAATGACTGTATAGAGATTTCACAAGTGTAGCTTAGATGTCACTTAGGCTGAAAGTGCAGAACACCCAGTGAGGATCAAACTCACTATTCAAAATGACTGTATAGAGATTTCACAAGTGTAGCTTAGATGTCACTTAGGCTGAAAGTGCAGAACACCCAGTGAGGATCAAACTCACAGCTGTCAAAATGACTGTATAGTGATTTCACAAGTGTAGCTTAGATGTCACTTAGGCTGAAAGTGCAGAACACCCAGTGAGGATCAAACTCACAGCTGTCAAAATGACTGTATAGTGATTTCACAAGTGTAGCTTAAATGTCACTTAGGCTGAAAGTAGAACACCCAGTGAGGATCAAACTCACAGCTGTCAAAATGACTGTATAGAAGATTTCAAAAAGTGTAGCTTAGATGTCACTTAGGCTAAAGTGCAGAACAACCAGTGAGGATCAAACTCACAGCTGTCAAAATGACTGTATAGAGATTTCACAAGTGTAGCTTATGTCACTTAGGCTGAAAGTGCAGAACACCCAGTGAGGATCAAACTCACAGCTCCAAGCGAGACTGTATAGTCAAAAATGACTGTACTTAGAGATTTCACAAGGTAGCTTAGATGTCAAATGACTGGAAAGCAAACAAGTGCAGAACAGTGAGGATCAAACTCACAGCTGTCCAAAATGACTGTATAGTGATTTCACAAGTGTAGCTTAAATGTCACTTAGGCTGAAAGTGCAGAACAACCAGTGAGGATCAAACTCACAGCTGTCAAAATGACTGTATAGAGATTTCAAGCGTAGCTTAGATGTCACTTAGGCTGAAACTGCAGAACAACCAGTGAGGATCAAACTCACAGCTGTCAAAATGACTGTATTCCAGATTTCACAAGTGTAGCTTAGATGTCACTTAGGCTGAAAGTGCAGAACACCCAGTGAGGATCAAACTCACAGCTGTCAAAATGACTGTATAGTGATTTCACAAGTGTAGCAGATGTCAAGGCTGAAAGTGCAGAACAACCAGTGAGGATCAAACTCACAGCTGTCAAAATGACTGTATAGTGATTTCAGTGTAGCTTAGATGTCACTTAGGCTGAAAGTCAGAACACCCAGTGAGGATCAAACTCACAGCTGTCAAAATGCGTAGTTCACACAAGGCTGAAAAGTATAGAACAACCAGTGAGGATCAAACTCACAGCTGTCAAATGACTGTATAGTGATTTCACAAGTGTAGCTTAGATGTCAAGGCTGAAAGTATGAACAACCAGTGAGGATCAAACTCACTATTCAAAATGACTATATAGTGATTTCACAGATGTCACAAGGCTGAAAGTGCAGAACACCCAGTGAGGATCAAACTCACAGCTGTCAAAATGACTGCATAGAGATTTCACAAGTGTAGCTTAGATGTCACTTAGGCTGAAAGTGCAGAACACCCAGTGAGGATCAAACTCACAGCTGTCCAAAATGACTGTATAGTGATTTCACAAGTGTAGCAGATGTCACTTTAGGCTGAAAGTGCAGAACAACCAGTGAGGATCAAACTCACAGCTGTCAAAATGACTGTATAGCGATTTCACAAGTGTAGCTTAGATGTCACTTAGGCTGAAAGTGCAGAACAACCAGTGAGGATCAAACTCACTATTCCAAATGACTGTATAGAGATTTCTGTGTAGCTTAGATGTCACTTAGGCTGAAAGTGCAGAACACCCAGTGAGGATCAAACTCACTATGTCCAAATGACTGTATAGTGATTTCACAAGTGTAGCTTAGATGTCACTTAGGCCGAAAGCAGAACAACCAGTGAGGATCAAACTCACAGCTGTCAAAATGACTGTATAGCTTAGATTTCACAAGTGTAGCTTAGATGTCACTTAGGCTGAAAGTGCAGAACACCCAGTGAGGATCAAACTCACAGCTGTCAAAATGACTGTATAGTGATTTCCAAAACTCAGTAGGATCAAACTCTAGATGTCACTTTCAGGCTGAAAGTGCAGAACACCCAGTGAGGATCAAACAAAATGACTGTATAGTGATTTCATGTACTGTGTCACTTAGGCTGAAAGTGATCCAAATGTCAAAATGACTATAGTGATCACAAGGGCTGAAAGTGCAGAACACCCAGTGAGGATCAAACTCACAGCTGTCAAAATGACTGTATAGAGATTTCAGATGTAGCTTAGATGTCACTTTTAGGCCGAAAGTGCAGAACAACCAGTGAGGATCAAACTCACAGCTTCCAAATGACTGTATAGTGATTTCACAAGTTAGCTTAGATGTCACTTAGGCTGAAAGTGCAGAACACCCAGTGAGGATCAAACTCACAGCTGTCCAAATGACTGTATAGAACTCATTTCTATGTAGCTTAGATGTCACTTAGGCTGAAAGTGCAGAACAACCAGTGAGGATCGAACTCACAGCTATGACTCATAGTGATTTCACAAGTGTAGCTTAGATGTCACTTAGGCTGAAAGTGCAGAACAACCCAGTGAGGATCAAACTCACAGCTGTCAAAATGACTGTATAGTGATTTCACAAGTGTAGCTTAGATGTCACTTAGGCTGAAAGTGCAGAACACCCAGTGAGGATCAAACTCACAGCTGTCAAAATGACTTCAGTGATTTCGTGTAGCTTAGATGTCACTTAGGCTGAAAGTGCAGAACACCCAGTGAGGGATCAAACTCACAGCTGTCCAAATGACTCACTATTTCACAAGTGTAGCTTAGATGTCACTTAGGCTGAAAGTGCAGAACAACCAGTGAGGATCAAACTCACAGCTGTCCAAATGACTGTATATTTCACAAAGTGTAGCTTCAAGATGTCACTTAGGCTGAAAGTATGGAACAACACAGTGAGGATCAAACTCACAGCTGTCAAAATGACTGTATAGAGATTTCACAAGTGTAGCTTAGATGTCACAAGGCCGAAAGTGCAGAACAACCAGTGAGGATCAAACTCACAGCTGTCAAAATGTGACTGTATAGAGATTTCACAAGTGTAGCTTAGATGTCACTTAGGCTGAAAGTGCAGAACAACCAGTGAGGATCAAACTCACAGCTGTCCAAATGACTGTATAGTGATTTCACAAGTGTAGCTTAGATGTCACTTAGGCTGAAAGTGCAGAACAACCAGTGAGGATCAAACTCACAGCTGTCAAAATGACTGTATAGTGATTTCCAAGTGTAGCTTAGATGTCACTTAGGCAAAGTGCAGAACACCCAGTGAGGATCAAACTCACAGCTTCCAAATGACTGTATAGAGATTTCACAAGTGTAGCTTAGATGTCACTTTAGGCTGAAAAGTGCAGAACAACCAGTGAGGATCAAACTCACAGCTGTCAAAATGACTGTATAGTGATTTCACAAGTGTAGCTTAGATGTCACTTAGGCTGAAAGTGCAGAACACCCAGTGAGGATCAAACTCACAGCTGTCCAAATGACTCACTATTCACAAGTGTAGCTTAGATGTCACTTAGGCTGAAAGTGCAGAACAACCAGTGAGGATCAAACTCACAGCTGTCAAAATGACTGTATCGAACTCATTTTCCTAGCTTAGATGTCACTTAGGCCAAAGTGCAGAACAACCAGTGAGGATCAAACTCACAGCTGTCAAAATGACTGTATAGAGATTTCACAAGTGTAGCTTAGATGTCACAAGGCTGAAAGTATCAGAACAACCAGTGAGGATCAAACTCACAGCTGTCAAAATGACTGTATAGTGATTTCACAAGTGTAAAATGCTTAGATGTCACTTAGGCCGAAAGTGCAGAACAACCAGTGAGGATCAAACTCACAGCTGTCCAAAATGACTGTATAGATTTTAAGTGTAGCTTAGATGTCAAGGCCGAAAGTATGGAGCAAACTCACAGCTGTCAAAATGACTGAACTCACTATTCCAAGCACCCAGCTTTCAAACTCACAGCTGTCCAAATGACTGTATAGCCACAAGTGTGGAGCAAATGTCACTTTAGGCTGGAGCAGAACCCCAGTGAGGATCAAACTCACAGCTGTCCAAATGACTGTATAGTGATTTCACAAGTGTAGCTTAGATGTCACTTAGGCCGAAAGTGCAGCAACCAGTGAGGATCAAACTCACTATTCCAAAATGATGTTCGTAGATCGAACTCATTTCACAAGTGTAGCTTAGATGTCACTTAGGCCGAAAGTGGAGAAACCAGTGAGGATCGAACTCACTATTCAAATGTGTATAGTTGGTGTAGCTTAAATGTCAAGGCTGAAAGTGCAGGACAACCAGTGAGGATCAAACTCACTATTCCAATGACTGTAGTTTTCACAAGTGTACTTAGATGTCCAAAATGCAGAACAACCAGTGAGGATCAAACTCACAGCTGTCAAAATGACTGTATCGAAATTTCACTATTCAAGCCAATGTCACTTAGGCTGAAAGTAGAACAACCAGTGAAGATCAAACTCAAGCTGTCAAATGACTGTAAGATGACTCACTATTCAAACTCAGCTGTAGCTTAGATGTTTCACAAGTGGCACAAGGCCAGAACACCCATGGGATCAACTCACAGCTGGATCAAAATGACTGTATTCCCAAAGTGTAGCTTAGATGTCACTTAGGCTGAAAGTATGGAACAACCAGTGAGGATCAAACTCACTATTCTGTCAAAATGACTGGATCGAACTCACTATTCAAGGTAGCTTAGATGTCACAAGGCCGAAAGTATGGAACAAATCAGTGTGGATCAAACTCACTATTCCAAGACTGTATAGAGATTTAAGTGTAGCTTAGATGTCACAAGGCCGAAAGTATGGAGCAACCAGTGAGGATCGAACTCACTATTCCAAGCGTAGCTTAGTTGTAGCTTACACAAGGCCGAAAGTATCATTGTGCAAACCAGTGAGGATCGAATCACTATTCCAAGCGTAGCTTAGATGTGGCACAAGGCCGAAAGTATGGAGCAACCAGTGAGGATCGAACTCACTATTCAAGCGCTTTGATCCAGGAGGATCGAACCAAATGTGTGGGTGACCAGACGAACTCACTATTCAATCGTATGCTTACAAGCCGAAAGCACAACACAACAAAGTATAGAAACGTGGAGCAACCATAGTGATCGAACTCACTATTCCAAGCGTAGCTTAGTTATAGCACAAGGCCGAAAGTATGGAGCAACCAGTGTGGATCGAACTCACTATTCCAAGAGTGGTTCAAGTGTAGATTTAGGCCACAAGGCCGAAAATATAGAAAGTATGGACCTGTGAGGCGAACTCACTATTCCAAGCGTAACTAGATGTGGCACAAGGCCGAAAGTATGGCGCAACCAGTGTGGATCGAACTCACTATTCAAGGAAGATCAAGAGTTCAATTCAAGTGTGGATCAGGCCGAAAATATATGCAACCAGTGAGGATCGAACTCACTATTCCAAGCGTATCTTAGATGTAGCACAAGGCCGAAAGTATGGAGCAACCAATGAGGATCGAACTCACTATTCAAGCACAGAAATAGGATGAAAAGTTGATCGAACTCACTATTCCAAGCGTAGGATCAGATGTGGCAAGGCCGAAAGTATGGAGCAACCAGTGTGGATCGAACTCACTATTCCAAGCGAGGATCAAGTGAGGATCGAAAATATAGATTCACCTGTCGCCTCACTATTCCAATCGTATCAGTGTGATAAAGGCCGGAGGAGCAACCAGTGTGGATCGAACTCACTATTCCAAGCGAAGATCAAGTTGTATCGAACTCACTATTCCAGCATGTAGATGTAGGCCGAAATATCGTGCAACCAGTGGGATCGAACTCACTATTTCCAAGCGTATCTTGTTGCACAAAGGCCGAAAGTATGGAGCAACCAGTGAGGATCGAACTCACTATTCAAGGAGTCGCTTTGTTGCTTAGATGTAGCTCAAGGCCGAAAGTATGGACAACCAGTGTGGATCGAACTCACTATTCCATGCGTAGCTTTTTTGTTCACAAGGCTGAAATTTTTGGCAACCAGTGAACTCACTATTCAAAAGTATTAGTTGTAGCACAAGGCCAAAAGTATGGAGCAACCAGTGAGGATCGAACTCACTATTCAAGCGTAGCTTTAGGTTCAAGCGAACTCACTATTCCAAGCGTAGCTTAGTTGTAGCACAAGGCCGAAAGTATGGAGCAACCAGTGTGGATCGAACTCACTATTCAAGGGGAGCTTTTGTTGTAGAACTTTGGAGCAACCAGGCCGAAATTCAAGCATGGAGCAACCAGTGTGGGTCAACCACTGTATTCAGATTTCAAAGTAGATTTGGCACAAGGCCGAAAGTATGGAGCAACCAGTGTGGATCGAAATCACTAGTCCAAGTTATGAAGAAACCAGGAAACTCACTATTCAAGCGTAGCACTATTCAGATGTGACAAGGCCGAAGGTATCGAGCAACCAGTGAGGATCGAACTCACTATTCCAAGCGTAGCTTAGTTGTCGGCACAAAAGGCCGAAAGTTTGTAGCAACCAGTGTGGATCGAACTCACTATTCCAAGCGTAGCTTAGATGTGGCACAAGGCCGAAGGTATCGAGCAACCAGTGAGGATCGAACTCACTATTCCAAGCGTAGCTTAGTTGTAGCACAAGGCCGAAAGTATGGAGCAACCTGTGAGGATCGAACTCAGTATTCAAGCGTAAGATGTGGCACAAGGCCGAAAGTATGTGCAACCAGTGAGGATCAGCTTACTCACTAGGCCAAAATTCAAGCGAGGATCCAGTGAGGATCGAACTCACTATTCAAGCGTAGCTTAGATGTGGCACAAGGCCGAAAGTATGGAGCAAACGAGTTTGATCGAACTCACTATTCCAAGCGTCGCTTTGTTATAGCACAAGGCCGAAAGTATGGAGCAACCAGTGTGGATCGAACTCACTATTCCAAGCGTGGCTTAGTTGTAGCACAAGGCCGAAAATATAGAGCAACCTGTGAGGATCGAACTCACTATTCCAAGCGTAGCTTAGATGTAGTACAAGGCCGAAAGTATGGCGCAACCAGTGTGGATCGAAATCACTATTCCAAGCGAAGATCAAGTGAGTATCGAACTCACTATTCCAAGCGTAGCTTAGATGTGGCACAAGGCCGAAAGTATGTGCAACCAGTCAGGATCGAACTCACTATTCCAATCGTATCTTAGTTGTAGCACAAGGCCGAAAGTATGGAGCAACCAATGAGGTTCGAAATCACTATTCCAAGCGAGGATGAAGTGAGGATCGAACTCACTATTCCAAGCGTAGCTTAGATGTGGCACAAGGCCGAAAGTATCGAGCAACCAGTGTGGATCGAACTGACTATTCCAAGCGAGGATCAAGTGAGGATCGAACGCACTATTCCAAGCGTAGCTTAGATGTGGCACAAGGCCGAAAGTATGGAGCAACCAGTGAGGATCGAACTCACTATTCTAAGCGTAGCTTAGTTGTAGCACAAGGCCGAATGTATGGAGCAACCAGTGTGGATCGAACTCACTATTCCAAGCGTAGCTTTGTTGTAGCACAAGGCCGAAAGTATGGAGCAACCAGTGAGGATCGAACTCGCTATTCCAAGAGTCGCTTTGTTGTAGCTCAAGGCCGAAAGTATGGAGTAACCAGTGTGGATCGAACTCACTATTCCATGCGTAGCTTAGTTGTAGACAAGGCCGAAATTTTGGAGCAACCAGTGTGATTCGATCTCACTATTCCAAGAGTAGCTTAGTTGTAGCACAAGGCCAAAAGTATGGAGCAACCAGTGTGGATCGAACTCACTATTCCAAGCGAGGTTCAAGTGTGAGGATCGAACTCACTATTCCAAGCGAGGTTCAAGTGGAGGATCAAGTTTGTAGCACAAGGCCGAAAGTATGGAGCAACCAGTGTGGATCGAACTCACTATTCCAAGGGTAGCTTAGTTGTAGCACAAGGCCGAAAGTATGGAGCAACCAGTGTGGATCGAACTCACTATTCCAAGGGTAGCTTAGATATGGCACAAGGCCAAAAGTATGGAGCAACCAGTGTGGATCGAAATCACTAGTCCAAGCGAGGATCAAGTGAGGATCGAACTCACTATTCCAAGCGTAGCTTAGATGTGGCACAAGGCCGAAGGTATCGAGCAACCAGTGAGGATCGAACTCACTATTCCAAGCGTAGCTTAGTTGTCGCACAAGGCCGAAAGTTTGTAGCAACCAGTGTGGATCGAACTCACTATTCCAAGTGTAGCTTAGTTGTAGCACAAGGCCGAAAGTATGGAGCAACCAATGAGGTTCGAAATCACTATTCCAAGCGTAGCTTAGTTGTAGCACAAGGCCAAAAGTATGGAGCAACCAGTGTGGATCGAACTCACTATTCCAAGCGTAGCTTTGTTGTAGCACAAGGCCGAAAGTATGGAGCAACCAGTTTGTATCGAACTCACTATTCCAAGCGTCGCTTTGTTGTAGCTCAAGGCCGAAAGTATGGAGCAACCAGTGTGGATCGAACTCACTATTCCATGCGTAGCTTAGTTGTAGCACAAGGCCAAAAGTATGGAGCAACCAGTGTGGATCGAAATCACTATTTCAAAGTATGGAGCAACCAGTGAGGATCGAACTCACTATTCCAAGCGAGGATCAAGTGTGGATCGAACTCACTATTCCAAGCGTAGCTTAGATGTGGCACAAGGCCGAAAGTATGGAGTAAACTGTAAGGATCGAACTCACTATTCCAAGCGTAGCTTAGATGTGGCACAAGGCCGAAAGTATCGAGCAACCAGTGTGGATCGAACTCTCTATTCCAAGCGAGGTTCAAGTGAGGATCGAACTCACTATTCCAAGCGTAGCTTAGCTGTAGCACAAGGCCGAAATTATGGAGCAACCAGTGAGGATCGAACTCACTATTCCAAGCGTAGCTTAGTTGTAGCACAAGGCCGAATGTATGGAGCAACCAGTCTGGATCGAACTCGCTATTCCAAGCGTAGCTTTGTTGTAGCACAAGGCCGAAAGTATGGAGCAACCAGTGTGGATCGAACTCACTATTCCAAGCGTAGCTTAGCTGTAGCACAAGGCCGAAAGTATGGAGCAACCAGTGAGGATCGAACTCACTATTCCAAGCGTAGCTTAGTTGTTGCACAAGGCCGAAAGTATGGAGCAACCAGTGAGGATCGAACTCACTATTCCAAGCGTAGCTTAGATGTGGCACAAGGCCAAATGTATGGAGCAACCAGTGTGTATCGAAATCACTATTCCAAGCGAGGATCAAGTGAGGATCGGACTCACTATTCCAAGCGTAGCTTAGATGTGGCACAAGGCCGAAAGTATGGAGCAGCCAGTGTGGATCGAACTCACTATTCCAAGCGTAGCTTAGATGTGGCACAAGGCCGAAATTATGGATCAACCAGTGAGGATCAAACTCTCTATTCCAAGATCCAACTCACTATTTAGTCATAATTGATCTAGAAAGACAAGCTTGCTAACCATTACACCACGTCGAAGCATAGCTTAGACGTGGCTCAAGGCCGAAAATGTAGAGCACCCAGTGAAGATCGAAATCAATACTCAGTTGTAATTTATCAATTATTCCTTAATGAATTTGAATCTTGGTTTTTATATTTAATGTTTGTGAAATTATTTTTTCAGATCAGTTATAGTCTTATTTTACTCTTGGCTAATCCGTACTAACGAATTTGGAATGTTCCTAATTTTACATATTTATATAGTTAAATCCCCGAAGGTAGTATATCCTTAAAAATATTTAATATCGACAGTGAACACATCAAAATTATATTCCGAAATCTTAGGAAAAGAAAAAAAAGAACTCAACCATAATTTTTGTGGAAAGTGAAATTGTCAGCATTAATGTCTGAATTTTATACTGAATAGGTTATTTTATTAGAAAACTTCGTCGAAAAATATTTTGAGAGAGTCAGTTTGCTTCTCGTTCACACCAACACTTTCCGATATACTGTGTCTTTTTAAATTTAGGGGTGTTTATGAAAAAAGTATTTACGGTTATATAAAGAAAAATCCATGAATATATTAGTTCTTCTTTTTTTATGTGCCATATATATATTTGTACAAGAACGCACAACTGTAAAAATTTAAAATCAAACTCAGCGTTGCTACTGCACGCTTCAAAAACAATAACTCATTTCCAATAGCATTTTCGGACACAACAATACATATATTTTCGTTGTCCTCTTATTACTGAGAGAAAAAACAAGAACAACATCTATTCCATACCTGAAGATGTCTGTAGGAACAGACGAAAGCTTGTAGTAAAAATAAGAACTAATGCAGCAGAAATTTATAGAAACAAGGATCTTTTCATTCATAACAGGTTCGGAGGTTTTTGTATATTATTTGAATTGTTTGCGACGATGGATTTCTCGCCTATTAAATCATTAACCTTTGCATTTTTTTTTGTGTGAATAATTCATGAATATATATATATATATATATATTATGCGCCATATATATATATATGTGGACATTGAGGTTAACACCCGGTGGTGGCAATCTATTTCGTGACTGAATACAGTCTTCAGGCCAAGTTTGTCGTATTTTGGCACAACTATTTGTATATATTGGCCAGTGGTGCATTGTGGGTAGTAACGTCGATTTTATATATATTGCGTAAATAATTAAAAAAAAAAACACTATAAAACCACTACAAATAAGAGTAATCAGATGTACGATTATTTCCAGACAATTGTATATAGAATACTTTGGAACATAGCCGTTTTCAACAACTTAATTGAGTTAAAGCACAACACACATGAACCGAGAATTGTGTTTAAGCATGAAACTCACTGTCACAGCTTCAGTGTTTTTCTATTTATAAAACGCTCTAATTCAGGTAACACTTTTACTTAGAATTATAACATAACTTAAAACTATATTTTTAACATATGTATCTATCTCTCTGTGCGCATATATATATATATATATATATATATAATGTCATTCGCAGACAATTGTTTCGTTGCATCACAGCGGCTGGAATGCGACTAGACTAAATGCCTCAAGCCAGGATCGAAACCCAACTGATTTGGTGTCAGTCAGAGCTTCTACCAATGAGCTACCTTCATTCGGCAGAGTGAAACAGCTAAATCTAACGTATTGTTTTTACGAATGTAAACAAATGCCAATCAGCCTGAGTGCTCCAATTCATTTTACTGAAGAGCTTTGCATTAATGCAGGTGGCTGTTGTTTATAGAATTAGCTTATCACTCAACAGTGCTCAATTGAAATATATTTTCAAGAGCTAAAGTATAGAATATCGGATGAAGAATTTTCTAGTTCAGCGTGTAAAATTAATTACAGTAGTTAATTCGCTGTTACTGCCGACCAAATGTTGCTTCATCAATTAATTTCAAACACAGTAATACAGAAAAACATGAGAATTAAATTTTGATTCTTCTTAATTTCTGTTCTTTTATTGTTAATAAAGTTTTCTTTTTCTCATTTGCTCTCACACTCAATCGCCCATTGCATTTTAGTGGCTTTATTACCTTGCTTAAAGTAAAATGATTAAAATCAAGATTATTTTGAACATTCGTTTTGAAGATTTCAGATGACGAAATCTTTTTTTTAATTTTAGCTAAAAACATTGAAAATTGATTTTCCAAATATATTCAAACATCTTCATCTTACTTTCTCCTCCTTCTCTCATATTTTTCTTTCTTTGTCTATATTTTCCTCCTCCTTCTACCATAGAAAGTTTTTAACTGAACTAATGTTTCTACACCAACCCGTTTATCTTCTGAGTCACTAGAAGAAATGTGTTAAATACAATGAAGACGACAACAATACGGAATTATAAAACTTTTATAAGTCCTTATTGTTTTCGTCTTCTTTAGATTTTGCACATGTCAATTTTGTTTATGTCAATTTCACCATTAAATGCAATACGGAAATAAGAAATCAAATACAGGTTGAGAATCCTTTATCCGAAATTCTTTAGACCGGAAGTGCTTTGGTTTTCAGATATTTTCGGATTTTGGAATACCGGCTATTCAATTTGTATATAGCATCTATAAAATGGGGCAGTTTGGGAATGAAACCCAAACATAAACACGATATCCTTTACATTTCATAAAACAGCTTATACAAATACCTTGAAGGTAATTTAATATAAATATTTATTAAATTTTGTGTACATACAGATACCGGTAATGACGCCAGTCATGTAATGCTCACACGGAATTTTAAGTGATGAAATTAACATTTCACCATTTCACGTAAAAATAATGTTTTTTTTATTTTTTCTACGTGTACAAAAACATGATCACTACTTGATGATAAATGCAGGTTTTTTTGACATTTTGAATAATTTCTTTATTGATCACGAAACACCTGGTAAGTAATCCACGAATTAAGATTTTTCTGTGACGATTGGTAACAAAAAAAAAAAAACTGGCGCCAATGTAGGGTACGTAACGGGGCTGGAAACCCCCACTCAGAGCAGATGAAGTCACTTACAACAGCTGCATATAACCTAGGTACCTTCCCTGGGCTTTCTGAAATTTTCCATTTGTGGCAAATCAAGTCAGCACCTATAAAATTTCAGATTTTGGAGGTTTTCGGATATGGGAATTTTCGGATACTCAACCTGTAATACTTTTTATTGTTTAATAATTATATTACACAAAATGTTTAATTATCCATCTTAGGATAGATATTTCTGTCAAACTAAAGTTTCAGCGACTGAACGAGTGAAGTTTCTCTTTGCTGCTTTGCGTAAATAACTTGCATCGTGACATTCACTTTGAAGACATCAGCAGTAGTCAGCCTCCTTGTTTGTATCTCACCTACCTTGATACCTAGACACCATGGTCTTGATGTCTCGATAGAGTCTTTATCATTGCTCATCATTCAATGTACCAATGTTTTCAAGGAAGTAGTCCAGATGACTGTGCAGGAAATGTACCTTTACACTCATATTGCAGCCTAGTGCTCGAAAACTGGTTAACAGAGTCTGCACAGGTTTTTCATGATTCCTATTTCCCAGGAAATCAAACATAATCTCAACAAAAGCATTCCACGCTTCTTTTTCAACGCTAGACACGATCTCCAAAAATTGCTCGCTCTGCTATAACCGCCTAATCTGTGACCCGTCAAAACACTTGCCTTAATTTTCTCACAAGACAAGGTGAAAAAAAAATTCTGCGTATGTTTTGAAAGTCACCATAATGCTCCAAGGACTTTATAAATTACTTTATCAGCCCAAGGCTGATCGGGAAAATAAAATCCTTCCTGGAATTGATTAAAAATTCTTCGTTCTAATTTTGAACTCCGTTCTCTTTGGCCAAATCTTTCGTATTCAATGACCAATTTTTTTTCTCGATTGTCTCAAAGAAACAAAAAGCAAGGATACTTGGTATAACCATCTCGCAGACCAAGAAGCAATCCAATGATTTTCATGTTCCCACATAACGTCCAGTTGTGCTCCTCAGACTGCATTATTTTCATACAATCGAAGTTTCCTTTAACGTTACAGAATGTTCAATAGGTATAGAAGCAAACACACTGCCATTATACAACAGGACACACTTTAGCTTTTGAGCTGTCTACGAAAAGCCTCTAGTCTTCTCGATTGAATGCACACTTCATGACAGTCATGAGGCCTTATCATTGCAATCAACAAAATCACCATCCATGTTGAACAATGGAAGAAAATCATTATCGTGATGCCTATAAAATGCGAACTTGGTCCCGCTTAAAAGGAGGTTTTCTTGATTTAAACATGACCTAAGCAATCCGATACATTTCTTTGATAAATCTAGATCACAAATTAAATCATTTAACTCTGCCTGTGTTAAAGATTTTCGCAGAGTTTCCTGTTCCTTATCGTTGTCGTCTTCCAGGTTACCATACTCCGTCGCCTCATTCTTATCATCGCTATCATCAACAAAGGACATGAAAACCGGTGGCGGCAAATCGTTCGAATGTGGTACAGATCAAATAGCCGATGGCATATTCGGATAAACGACCTGATAGAACTGAAGCCAGATATAAAAGTAGCAGTCATCATCATTATGACTTTGTGGTTCCCTCCGTACCATGGGAATGCCAAAGCTTAGGCGATTTCTTTGGCCTTTTGTCCACCGTCTCGGTGTTTCAGCACATGGGTTACACACAATAGTGGATGCCCAGGATTTGTCTTGATCACTTAATTTCATGCTAATGTAAGGTAAGCTTCACAAAATCTGTGATTTTGTTTCGCTGCCGAGGTAAAGAGTTACATCCACAAATACTGGAGAAGACATCAGGTAGGTTTTTGAATTTTCTTCACTCACAGTATATTTCAGAAATACCAAATCATATCATGAAGCCAGATGTCACCTGAATTCTCAGAATTGCCAACAATTATAAAGTAATCAAATTAAGGTTTGTGATGACAAAGTTCCATAAAAAGTATATATACCGTGAAGTTATTTCTACAGTTTTTTGACCCTGCTTAAAAAAAATCGACCACAACTTATGTGACCTCACAATTACAGCATTATGGGTGTATTCAAAATACCAATTTTCATAAGAAATAGTTAAAGGTTGAACAAAACATATCTCACCTGGTTTGCAATGATAGCCAAATTAAATCAAGCACAGTGTATGCATATCTGTAGATAAATACACCAAATTTCAAAAATATGTAAGATGTCAAAGGTGTGTTATTTATTAACATCTAATTGTATAGAGGAAATTTCTATTATTATCATGACGTTTAAAACTGGTTAGATTGGAAATAGTGAAAGTTGCTAAAGTTTGATTTACTGAAGATACTTAAAACATGACTTTTTGTTGCATTTACTTTAAATGACAGGAAAAAAACTGTTTTCAAAGTTACGTCAAACTACATACATGGGTCTGCATTTGAGGAAGCCAAATCTATCCTTTAAAATGGTGACAGCACCGAAAAAGGTTGAAAAACAGACATTTTGTAAAAATAATCTTGAAGTGATAGAAGAAAGGAAGAGTTTCCTCCTCAATTATTTGTCCCAAAATATCCGTTTTTATTAACCTGAGCTAGACACAGCATCGCCATAACAAAACTAAGAATCAAGGCTTATTACAAAAAATGTTGCATCTGGAGACCCTCATTGGTTGATAATGTCTTCGCTTGGAGGAAATGGTAGCGGTCAAGTGGTCATATTATTTCACATTATTTTTTTTTATAAATTTGATTGAATAATTTGTTCGAACAACAACCGATCATTCATAATTATTTAAGCGGCAATGATAAGAACAATCAGTGATAACATCTCATGAACTGCTAATTTTTTTTTTTTTTTTGGTGTTTATTATGTGGCACGTCATAAGATGTTTTGTTCACTCTTAAATATTGTGGTGTCTGCCGGTTAGGTGTTTTAACGAACGTTTCGAGCCCGGTAGTACGTTTTCGATCATTACCGAAGTGTTTATGAAAATCGGCAAACATTTCAGTGATTAAGGTAAAAATTTTAAACTTGGCTTCTGAATTAGTTTAAATCCCATATTTTTTTAAAATTATTTAATTCAAAATCGAAAATGTTGCAAAATTTCATATTGAATTAAAATTTGCTTTATTTTTTTTTATTAAGAGACAAAAATTTATTTTTCAATTTTTTTTAATTAAATAAATTGACATATCAGTATAAAACAATTGTTTGTCTATATTTCTGAGATGAGGTATTATGTACACTATTTACATTATTCGAACTATTATCCTCATCTTTGTCGCCATGTTTATCACAACGTTTCGGCCGTTGTACGCTCCGGCCTTCTTCAGGTGGTTGGAATGTCGAACTGAACCCTTTATTTCGCTCACTGAGGTAGACTGTTCTAGTTCCACGTGCCATGTTTAATGGATTTCAGTTATCTCCTGTAAATTCCCCTCTGAAAGTTCTCCACTGCCTTAACCGGGTATTGAACTGACACTCTTTTGGTCCTCAAGGACACATGGCACAATGGATAAAGGCGTTAATGAAATCCAGTGACAGGACCCAAATAGTGTGAGTTCAATACCCGGTTAAGGCAGTGGAGAACATGTAGAGGAGATAACTGACATCATGGCACGTTTTCTGGAGAAGGGGTTCTTCTTGTTGCTCTGGTGGGGGAGGTTTAGTGTTGCTGATGTTGTAGGGAGGTGAGTTTATATAGCTTAGGAATTTTCCAATTGTGTTGTTGAATGCCAGATTGTTGGGAAGTTGCCTATACACATTCGTATAAACGGCACCTCATAAACCGATATTTTTTGCAAGCAGCATCAAATCAATATTTTTTAACTGATTCACTGTTAAAATGATATTGTTGAAAATAGCCGTTTCCATCCAAGAAACATTCGGCATTCATTTTCCGAATAATCTCGGTTGAAATTTATAAAATCATTTGTATAAATTGATTTTTCAGAAAAATAGATTTCTGAATCCACTGTTATTGCTTTTTCTCGTACTGATTTGAGTTCCCTTCCAAATATTTTGTTTTTAAGAGTGTAGAAAGTCAGCATCATGATTATATCATTATTTTCCCTTCTGGTTACATGTGCTACCCATTTTTGTTGTTGCTGCTATTGGAAGTCTTCAAATAATGCGGGTTTTGCTATTTGGCAAAGCTCTTTGTAATTATGTAGCGTCAGTCTATACGTTCTGGTGAAGGATCATCTTCCTAGGGATTCGTTCGCTTGAAACAATTCTAATCATTTATCTGAGAAAACAGTTGCATACGGATGACATTTTAGACCTTTCTGAACGTGTTTGATGCTATTCATGACAGCCGTATGAGAGTCTAGACATTATGAGCTTATTTAAGAACATGACTCCAGAAACTTCCACTAAGTCCAACTTATTTTTAAATTAGCGAAGGAGATTTCTAGAGTGCTGTTGTTTGCTTTTAATTTCGTTAATGTCAAATGCAGTCAAGAATATAAATTTTCTATGGTCAAGTCCAAGGAGAACTTACTCCTTCATGATAGTGCTAAAGATTCTTGTCAGAACTGAAGTCAGATGAATTTCTTGGCTACGTGACAAATTCATCTCCTTCAAAAAACAATTCAGCACTTTCAACCTGATGGCAGCTTTGAAATCAATAATCGCAATCCGTTTTTTTTTGTTTTGTTTTTTTTTTTTCACCGAGGAGTCAATCATTAAATGCCGCAAAGCGAAGCAAATATTTACGTTTGTGCACAACTCGCGTCGAAAACACCAATAAAACCCAAGATGATCACGAGCACAATTGTCAAAACGGTTAAGTCTCTTCTAGATGTTAATTATTGCTTCGTTTATGGTGCTACGACACAACATCGCCATAACAACGCTCAGAATCAAGGCTTATTAAAAAATAATTAAAAAATTAGAATTGTAAAATAAATAAACAAAAGTAAAATGAATAAAGAAAAATCATTTTATTACTAAACCACTTCAATATATGTGCACAAAGAATTTGTACTTGTTTTTATGTATTATATCAGTGCTGTGCACATCAATTATCAATTACGTTGAAAAGTGATATATATATATATATATATATATGTGTGTGTGTGTGTGTGTGTGTGTGTGTGTGCCAGCTTGCATATTTTCCGTAATCCTCAATGATGACATGTCTGTCTTTGTTTATCATGACATGAAAAAATAACTCCACCTGTCCTTACTTTTCTATTTAGCGTAGATCTATCATTTAATTGGTTAATCAAGACACACCCACAAGTCTATTTTTAATTTTGACTTTGTCCCCATCTCTTTAACTTACGGTAAAGGGGTAATATTTTTTTTTAAATTTCCTTAAAAATCATTTAATCACCAGTTATTTACTATCGCCTGAAGAAATACAATCATAGTATTGAAATATGAAAGCTTTTGTGCAACGATTTCAAAACGTTTTTATTATAATTTCTTATAATAAAAATATAATAATCATATATATATATATATATATATATATATATATATATATATATATATATATATATATATACGTCTGACGATCGCGAAAATTTAGTAGCAATTCGAGCTGTCCTTCGTTGAGTGTTGATTTTGTCAAGCGTTTTTTACTCAGTCTAGATAGGCTAGGCGGTGAACACTTTAATTTACGGCGTAGGTCGGTGTTTGCCTTTTTTTCATGTCCAAGGTATTAGGTCTTCTAGCAAGTGGTCTCTTGATCACGCTAACAATGTTGGTATATATATATATATATATATATATATATATATATATATATATGACAACAAAAGCATGTAAGAATCGCTACACAGTCACAGTTGCGTTTCAACACATAACGATGCGTCTCCTCAGGTAATTGTAAATTACTGACGAGGGAACGATTAATTTAAAATTATTTCCTCTTTTAATAATGTTCTTTTCTTCATCTGTAATATCCGTGTAGATGAAGAAAAGAACATTATCGTAAATGTGGAAAAATCGGTACTGATACATAAAGGTGAGCAATGGATAAAGAATTCATATGACCACTTTGACATCACACTAGGATCACTAAACTCAGCTAAGTCTTCAGATCTCATCAGTCTTTTTATATTATACAACCTTACAGCACACCGTGATATTAATATAACTGACATTGGTTTGTACAGAGACGATGGTCTTATGGTTATTAGAAACTCAACTAACTTCAAAATAGATAAAATTAGAAAGGTATTATATAAAGAATTTAAAAGCATGGGCTTAAAAAATTACAGTTAGCACTAAATTAAAAAAAGTTAACTTCCTTGATATAACATTAGATAAAAAATACATACACACCTTATAAAAAACCCAATACCAAACCTTTATATATTCACCCTAAATCAAATCACCCCCCCCATCTATAATTAAGCATATACCGTTATCTATCCAAAAAAGAATAAGTACAAATTCAGCAAATGACAAGATTTTCGATGAGCATATCAATTCCTATAATAAACGTCTAAAAAAGAGTGGCTACAAAAACCCAAAACTAATTTATATTAAAAATGAAAATGGAAAGCATAGAAAAATCAGAAGTAGAAAAATAATTTGGTATACGCCCCCATACAACCAAATGGTAAAGAACAAATTAGGACAAAAATTCCGCACATTAATAGTCAAGCATCTCCTTGTAAAAGTAAACTAAGTACTATATTCAATAAAAACACACTAAAATTGAGTTACAGCTGTACGGAAAACTTAGAAAAAATTATTAAGAAACATAATGCTAATATCTTAAATAAACACCAAAAAAATTTAGACAATGGAAAAATAAAAACTGATGAGGATAAACAAAATTATGTAACTGTAGAAACCCTCATAATTGCCCACTACAAAATAAATGTCACACAGAATCATTAGTATACCAATGCAATATCTCTTCGATTGAAAATCCTGAAAACATAAATATATATATATAGGTTGCACTAGCCATGAGTTCAAAGAAGATTCAACCAACATCAAAGTTCATTTAGGATAAATAAATATAAAAATCAAACATCTCTCTCGAAGTACTTCTTCTAAAAGAATCAAATAAAACACCTACAATAAAATGGAAGTTGATAAGAAAAGCTAGAATATGCAGGTCATGTCTTTTGTGCATACATGAGAAACTATATATTACTGTTATGTGGGAACACACCTATTCTATAGTTAATAGACTCTCCCACCTATAATAAGTAGGAGTAGTAAGAGTAACGTGTCAGTCAGTGAGTCAGTCAGTGAGTCAGTCAGTCGATGTCGGACGACAGTTAGTCGAATACTAAAGTATCAGCGACTACAACTAGATTACTCTACGTTATACCTATTATATCAAGTTCCTAATGTTTTGTACGTCGAACCTATTTTAGGACCGACTTAGTACAAATACAAGCCTCCACTGTGAAATCACTCCACAATATAATTTGGCGACGAGGAATTCGGATTCATACGGTGGAAGAAAAAAAAAGTTCGCTCGCCAAAACATTATTTGGTGACGAAATTCGTACTCATATGGAGGAAAAAGAAAAAATTTGCTCGGCGACAAAATCTCGGATTCACAATATTTAAGCATTGTGTAAACTTTTTGCGAAGATGGAGGAATGCAAAAATATATTCCAGGAATTCTTTAAGTTCCAGTCGGAACAAGAGATGACAATATTAGAACAACCTAAGACATTCCAGATGCAATTACGAGAGGAAACTTTCAATAGACAAATGCAATTTCAACAAAAAATGGAACAGATGCATAGGGAGTTTCAAAACAAAATTCTGGAAATAACTGAGAAGAGGAAAGAGAAAAATCTACAAAATGATTCTTTCCCAGATAATACAATATGGAATTCAATTGGAATATTAACGTACAGTCCAGATGAAGAGATAACTTTTGAGGAGTATTATAAAAAAAATATATATACAAAGTATAACGTTTATAAAAAATAAAAATTTACTGAATCAGAGAAATGAAATAGCTATTTTATGCCGTCACTGTCAAAAATTTTCCATAAATAATATTTAAAAATAAATTTAAAAAGTGCGACCAGGTAATATACATACTTATATTTAATGTGAAAAAATAATCTTACTTACTGTAAGTAATTCTAATACATTTACTTATTTTAAAAAGAAATATAGTCTATTAAAATTAACAGTGAAAATATTTTAAAGTATTTAAAATTGTAGTTAAATAAAACGAATTCTAACCTAAACATCTTTTAAAATCGTAGTTAAATAAAACGTATTCTAACCTAAACACCTCTCTCAAAGTACTACAAGCACTTAAAAGAATCCAATAAAACACCTACAGTAAAATGAAATTAATATGAAAAGCTGGAAGATGTAAGCCATTGAATGACCTGTCCCTTGTACTTACATGAGAAACTATATATTACTAGGCTTATAAAAAATAAAAATTTACTAAATCAGAGAAATGAATTAGCTATTTTTACCGTAATTGTCATAAATTTTACTTAAATAATATTTAAATATAAATTGTTTAAAAATTGTGACCTAGTAATATACATACTTGATGTGAAAATAATTTTACATACTGTAAGTAATTCTAATACATTTACTTGTTTTAAAAAGAAATATAGTAATATTAAAAATTAAAAGTGAAAATATTTTTTAAAATCGTAGTTAAATAAAACGTATTCTAACCTAAATACCCCCGCAAAATCTTTAAATATACAAATAGAAAAAAATGCTGTAAGAATTTTTGCCATTAACAATAATTCAAAAAAATATCCAGACATGCATTTAACGGATGTCAGAATTCATTGAAAAATACATCCCTACCCCTACCAAAACGTAACTAATAACTGATACATCAAAATACAGCGATAATGAAATCGCAAACACCCCTTGTCTGGATGAATGGATTTCTCTGTATCCTTGGAAACGTGAATTATGAATTTGTGCTTTAAAACCCAGTAATTTTTAAAATAAGTTACTCCAAAATTCGCTTGTGGATGAAATGGAACTAATGTCTTTAATTTAATTACAAAATTAAGTTCGAAGCGTTTAGCTTCCATTTTTGAAACATGCTTAGAATTGTGTAGCAAAAAAAACATATTTTAAATCAATTAATTTATTATATATATATATATATATATATATATAACGCTTGGGAGCCTTACCCTGATCAACCAATCAAATATGAACTACGTTAGATTCAAACTGAGCGATAAAGAAAATATTAGAAATTATTATCTTAGAAATGTGTCCTGGCTAGGAGCCAGACAATAACTTAAAGACTGATACAAGTGGTTGCAATAAATGTACACACAACAGACAGTCAACTATCGTAAGAAATAAAAGCTGTGGTGAGAAGCGAGGTAATTTAACCGAATGCCCAACTAGTTATAAGCTTTGTGGATTTCCTACATAATTTTTTTCGTAGTTGATAAATAAGAGGCCCATTTAAGAAATTAGTAAATAATCTAAATATATAAAATTATTTGGTAAATAATATGTAACCATTAAATAAACATCATATATATAAGATGTTAATAATATCAACCAATCAATGAAAAATATCAAAAATACTAACTAATTGCCAATACATCCGTATAAGATGTTAATAATACTACCAGGAGATCAATAAAGAACAAAATTAAACACAAATTCATCAAACAAATAGAAAGATAAGCCATATATGGTGCAAGACAGTTCAGCTAAAATCTAAGAAAGACATTGTCAAATTCCAATGTTCAACTGAATTGTAAGGTAAACGGTAGACTGTGTTTACAATTTATCGTTAATTCGGATCTTTGTTTAATAAGGAATTTTTATCTAAGAACCTGATAATTTCCTATTTTTCTTGTAAACACAGAAAACAGGTTTCATATAAGAATCTACATGTCCTTGCTATTTTTTAAATTTTCACTTTCACTTTAGGAGTTTTTATCATCTTTTAAACTCCAAAAATATTTAAAAAGAAATGTATTATTTCTATAAGTATTATTGGTAAAGGACAAGATATGTTCATGCCACCTAGTCTTAAAAGAATTCTTAGTACTACCAATATAGAATTTTTCCACCATCAGATTCTTTATTGTACAGATAGTACTCAGGTAAACAAGAGATTCAGTTAAATATTTCTTTAGCAGTGGGCATTGGTCTGAATTCCTACAATTACATTGACTAGTATCATTAATAATATTTATCTTGGAATGTGTATTATGATCCAGATTATTAAATTGGTTTAAAATTTTATTATTGTGTAACTTTATAATCTTCTACTGTTTGCTGATGACACTCCGGAAGGATCTATTAAAAATAACGCTTAAACAAAATAAATTAAATATAACAATATGTCGGATATAATTCATTTCCGAAAAAATTGTTTACGATAGGATACGATACAAAGCAGATATGGTTGTTTCGATAATTGGTAGAGAAGTTTATGTTCAAAAGGCACTATTTGGGCTTTGTTCCACTGGAAATCCTACGTGGCTGAGCAGTCAAGCACGTCAGATCCAACGACGATTCCTCATAGGGGATACAGTTTCAAATCCTGCCTAAGGACGCATATTTTTCTGACTAGATTTCTCGAGTATACTGGCCAGTAGATGTAGTTGGATAAAAATAACGTTTAATTAAAAAAAAAATTGCTGTTTATTTAAAAACAGAACTCCTTCACGAATATGGGTATCCATTAAAATAACCTTTAAACAAAATAAATTAAAAATAACACACACGCACACACACACACACACACATATATATATATATATATATATATATATATGCGGTGGGCTCTCTTGTCGATTCGACACATTAAGACTCAACATTCTTTTGTTCCTTTTCCATATTTATGCCTTCAATGGTACTTCAGTCTAGCTGCTAATTTGCACATCAACCCGCATTTAGTGAAAATGACAGGATTTTGAATGACGCTGCTTGGAGGGTTTGATCGAATCTTGGTGTTAGATCTTAGATCACAATGATGGAGCAAACGAATGTTTTCGATGTTCTTTGTACCTTCATGGTAGACTGTGTTCCATTTCCCACGGTCAGCAGCTAGGACTTCAAAAGAACCAAGAGGTGCGTTGATAGATTTAAGATTGTACTCTATAACAGTACCTTGGGTGTGCGGTCTTTAGTCACCCGCCGGTCATGCCCAGCCCACCTGAGTTGGGATTGCATGAGAAATAATTCATCTAACTAATGTTACACCTTGTGAACAGTTTAACATTGGAGACCTTGTCAGAAAGTGTATAACTACGGATACAGCGAAGACAGTGTATGTGGAAGATATCGAGGGTACGAATGTGGTTCCTGTAAAGTGATCAAGAGTATATAAGTAACGTATAAGAATGTTGTCATTACCACTGCACAATAAACTGCAAACTTTTCTTTTCAGGGTTTTGAGATGTCAGACGTTTACTTTTGTGATGTCAACTAATGCTCGTTACCACGTTCGTAATTCTCGTTGTAGTCGAGACTTTTGGAATCGCAGATACTAGTAGTAACTCCTTCGACTAATACTCGCACTAGTAATACTTGTTCGAATAGTAACCGCCGAATAGTAATCCATAGAGTGATCAGTATAGAGAAATAGTATAGTGAATAGTATAGAGAATC